>CM051624.1:45813941-46382565 GCA_028020825.1 Podargus strigoides | reverse complement strand
GAAAACGGCGTCCGTGGGCGGAAAAAAAAAATGGAGAGGCGAAACCATCCTCGTCGTGCGAAAAAAAAAATTGATACACGAAACCGAGGCTGTTTTGCGAAAAAAAATTGAGACGGGAAAATGGCGTCCGTGGGCGGAAAAAAAAATGGAGAGGCGAAACCATCCTCGTCGTGCGAAAAAAAAATTGATACACGAAACCGAGGCTGTTTTGCGAAAAAAAATTGAGACGGGAAAACGGCGTCCGTGGGCGGAAAAAAAAATGGAGAGGCGAAACCATCCTCGTCGTGCGAAAAAAAAAATTGATACACGAAACCGAGGCTGTTTTGCGAAAAAAAATTGAGACGGGAAAATGGCGTCCGTGGGCGGAAAAAAAAATGGAGAGGCGAAACCATCCTCGTCGTGCGAAAAAAAAAATTGATACACGAAACCGAGGCTGTTTTGCGAAAAAAAATGGAGACGGGAAAATGGCGTCCGTGGGCGGAAAAAAAAATGGAGAGGCGAAACCATCCTCGTCGTGCGAAAAAAAAAATTGATACACGAAACCGACGCTGTTTTGCGAAAAAAAATTGAGACGGGAAAATGGCGTCCGTGGGCGGAAAAAAAAATGGAGAGGCGAAACCATCCTCGTCGTGCGAAAAAAAAAATTGATACACGAAACCGAGGCTGTTTTGCGAAAAAAAATTGAGACGGGAAAACGGCGTCCGTGGGCGGAAAAAAAAATGGAGAGGCGAAACCATCCTCGTCGTGCGAAAAAAAAAATTGATACACGAAACCGAGGCTGTTTTGCGAAAAAAAATTGAGACGGGAAAATGGCGTCCGTGGGCGGAAAAAAAAATGGAGAGGCGAAACCATCCTCGTCGTGCGAAAAAAAAAATTGATACACGAAACCGAGGCTGTTTTGCGAAAAAAAATTGAGACGGGAAAATGGCGTCCGTGGGCGGAAAAAAAAATGGAGACGGCGAAACCATCCTCGTCGCTGCGAAAAAAAAAATTGATACACGAAACGAGAGCTGTTTTGCGAAAAAAAAATGAGACGGGAAAATGGCAGTCCGTGGGCGGAAAAAAAAATGGAGCCGGCGAAACCATCCTCGTCGTGCGAAAAAAAAATTGATACACGAAACCGAGGCTGTTTTGCGAAAAAAAATTGAGACGGGAAAATGGCGTCCGTGGGCGGCAAAAAAAAATGGAGGCGCGAAACCATCCTCGTCGTGCGAAAAAAAAAATTGATACACGAAACCGAGGCTGTTTTGCGAAAAAAAATTGAGACGGGAAAAGTGCGTCCGTGGGCGGAAAAAAAAATGGAGAGGCGAAACCATCCTCGTCGTGCGAAAAAAAAAATTGATACATGAAACCGAGGCTGTTTTGCGAAAAAAAAATGAGACGGGAAAATGGCAGTCCGTGGGCGGAAAAAAAAATGGAGAGGCGAAACCATCCTCGTCGTGCGAAAAAAAAAATTGATACACGAAACCGAGGCTGTTTTGCGAAAAAAAATTGAGACGGGAAAACGGCGTCCGTGGGCGGAAAAAAAAATGGAGAGGCGAAACCATGCTCGTCGTGCGAAAAAAAAATTTAATACACGAAACTGAGGCTGTTTTGCGAAAAAAAATTGAGACGGGAAAATGGCGTCCGTGGGCGGAAAAAAAAATGGAGACGGCGAAACCATCCTCGTCGTGCGAAAAAAAAAATTGATACACGAAACCGAGGCTGTTTTGCGAAAAAAAATTGAGACGGGAAAATGGCGTCCGTGGGCGGAAAAAAAAATGGAGAGGCGAAACCATCCTCGTCGTGCGAAAAAAAAAATTGATACACGAAACCGACGGCTGTTTTGCGAAAAAAAATTGAGACGGGAAAAGGCGTCCGTGGGCGGAAAAAAAAATGGAGAGGCGAAACCATCCTCGTCGTGCGAAAAAAAAATTGATACACGAAACCGAGGCTGTTTTGCGAAAAAAAATTGAGACGGGAAAATGGCGTCCGTGGGCGGAAAAAAAAATGGAGAGGCGAAACCATCCTCGTCGTGCGAAAAAAAAAATTGATACACGAAACCGACGGCTGTTTTGCGAAAAAAAATTGAGACGGGAAAATGGCGTCCGTGGGCGGAAAAAAAAATGGAGAGGCGAAACCATCCTCGTCGTGCGAAAAAAAAAATTGATACACGAAACCGAGGCTGTTTTGCGAAAAAAAATTGAGACGGGAAAACTGGCGTCCGTGGGCGGAAAAAAAAATGGAGAGGCGAAACCATCCTCGTCGTGCGAAAAAAAAAATTGATACACGAAACCGAGGCTGTTTTGCGAAAAAAAATGGAGACGGGAAAATGGCGTCCGTGGGCGGAAAAAAAAAATGGAGAGGCGAAACCATCCTCGTCGTGCGAAAAAAAAAATTGATACACGAAACCGAGGCTGTTTTGCGAAAAAAAATTGAGACGGGAAAATGGCGTCCGTGGGCGGAAAAAAAAATGGAGAGGCGAAACCATCCTCGTCGTGCGAAAAAAAAATTGATACACGAAACCGAGGCTGTTTTGCGAAAAAAAATTGAGACGGGAAAACGGCGTCCGTGGGCGGAAAAAAAAATGGAGAGGCGAAACCATCCTCGTCCTGCGAAAAAAAAATTGATACACGAAACCGAGGCTGTTTTGCGAAAAAAAATTGAGACGGGAAAATGGCGTCCGTGGGCGGAAAAAAAAAATGGAGAGGCGAAACCATCCTCGTCGTGCGAAAAAAAAAATTGATACACGAAACCGAGGCTGTTTTGCGAAAAAAAATTGAGACGGGAAAATGGCGTCCGTGGGCGGAAAAAAAAATGGAGAGGCGAAACCATCCTCGTCGTGCGAAAAAAAAAATTGATACACGAAACCGAGGCTGTTTTGCGAAAAAAAATTGAGACGGGAAAACGGCGTCCGTGGGCGGAAAAAAAAATGGAGAGGCGAAACCATCCTCGTCGTGCGAAAAAAAAAATTGATACACGAAACCGAGGCTGTTTTGCGAAAAAAAATTGAGACGGGAAAAGTGCGTCCGTGGGCGGAAAAAAAAATGGAGCCGCGAAACCATCCTCGTCGTGCGAAAAAAAAAATTGATACACGAAACCGAGGCTGTTTTGCGAAAAAAAATTGAGACGGGAAAATGGCGTCCGTGGGCGGAAAAAAAAATGGAGAGGCGAAACCATCCTCGTCGTGCGAAAAAAAAAATTGATACACGAAACCGAGGCTGTTTTGCGAAAAAAATTGAGACGGGAAAATGGCGTCCGTGGGCGGAAAAAAAAATGGAGAGGCGAAACCATCCTCGTCCTGCGAAAAAAAAAATTGATACATGAAACCGAGGCTGTTTTGCGAAAAAAAAATGAGACGGGAAAATGGCATCCCTGGGCAGAAAAAAAAATGGAGAGGCGAAACCATCCTCGTCGTGCGAAAAAAAAATTGATACACGAAACCGAGGCTGTTTTGCGAAAAAAAATTGAGACGGGAAAATTGCGTCCGTGGGCGGAAAAAAAAATGGAGAGGCGAAACCATCCTCGTCGTGCGAAAAAAAAAATTAATACACGAAAACGAGGCTGTTTTGCGAAAAAAAATTGAGACGGGAAAAGTGCGTCCGTGGGCGGAAAAAAAAATGGAGAGGCGAAACCATCCTCGTCGTGCGAAAAAAAAATTGATACACGAAACCGAGGCTGTTTTGCGAAAAAAAATTGAGACGGGAAAACGGCGTCCGTGGGCGGAAAAAAAAATGGAGAGGCGAAACCATCCTCGTCGTGCGAAAAAAAAAATTGATACACGAAACCGAGGCTGTTTTGCGAAAAAAAATTGAGACGGGAAAATGGCGTCCGTGGGCGGAAAAAAAAATGGAGAGGCGAAACCATCCTCGTCGTGCGAAAAAAAAAATTGATACACGAAACCGAGGCTGTTTTGCGAAAAATAATTGAGACGGGAAAATTGCGTCCGTGGGCGGAAAAAAAAATGGAGAGGCGAAACCATCCTCGTCGTGCGAAAAAAAAAATTGATACACGAAACCGAGGCTGTTTTGCGAAAAAAAATTGAGACGGGAAAATGGCGTCCGTGGGCGGAAAAAAAAATGGAGAGGCGAAACCATCCTCGTCGTGCGAAAAAAAAATTGATACACGAAACCGAGGCTGTTTTGCGAAAAAAATTGAGACGGGAAAACGGCGTCCGTGGGCGGAAAAAAAAATGGAGAGGCGAAACCATCCTCGTCCTGCGAAAAAAAAAATTGATACACGAAACCGAGGCTGTTTTGCGAAAAAAAATTGAGACGGGAAAATGGCGTCCGTGGGCGGAAAAAAAAAATGGAGAGGCGAAACCATCCTCGTCGTGCGAAAAAAAAATTGATACACGAAACCGAGGCTGTTTTGCGAAAAAAATTGAGACGGGAAATGGCGTCCGTGGGCGGAAAAAAAAATGGAGAGGCGAAACCATCCTCGTCGTGCGAAAAAAAAATTGATACACGAAACCGAGGCTGTTTTGCGAAAAAAAATTGAGACGGGAAAACGGCGTCCGTGGGCGGAAAAAAAAATGGAGAGGCGAAACCATCCTCGTCGTGCGAAAAAAAAATTGATACACGAAACCGAGGCTGTTTTGCGAAAAAAAATTGAGACGGGAAAAGTGCGTCCGTGGGCGGAAAAAAAATGGAGCCGCGAAACCATCCTCGTCGTGCGAAAAAAAAAATTGATACACGAAACCGAGGCTGTTTTGCGAAAAAAAATTGAGACGGGAAAATGGCGTCCGTGGGCGGAAAAAAAAATGGAGAGGCGAAACCATCCTCGTCGTGCGAAAAAAAAAATTGATACACGAAACCGAGGCTGTTTTGCGAAAAAAAATTGAGACGGGAAAATGGCGTCCGTGGGCGGAAAAAAAAATGGAGAGGCGAAACCATCCTCGTCCTGCGAAAAAAAAATTGATACATGAAACCGAGGCTGTTTTGCGAAAAAAAAATGAGACGGGAAAATGGCATCCCTGGGCAGAAAAAAAAATGGAGAGGCGAAACCATCCTCGTCGTGCGAAAAAAAAAATTGATACACGAAACCGAGGCTGTTTTGCGAAAAAAATTGAGACGGGAAAATTGCGTCCGTGGGCGGAAAAAAAAATGGAGAGGCGAAACCATCCTCGTCGTGCGAAAAAAAAAATTAATACACGAAAACGAGGCTGTTTTGCGAAAAAAAATTGAGACGGGAAAAGTGCGTCCGTGGGCGGAAAAAAAAATGGAGAGGCGAAACCATCCTCGTCGTGCGAAAAAAAAAATTGATACACGAAACCGAGGCTGTTTTGCGAAAAAAAATTGAGACGGGAAAACGGCGTCCGTGGGCGGAAAAAAAAATGGAGAGGCGAAACCATCCTCGTCGTGCGAAAAAAAAAATTGATACACGAAACCGAGGCTGTTTTGCGAAAAAAAATTGAGACGGGAAAATGGCGTCCGTGGGCGGAAAAAAAAATGGAGAGGCGAAACCATCCTCGTCGTGCGAAAAAAAAAATTGATACACGAAACCGACGCTGTTTTGCGAAAAATAATTGAGACGGGAAAATTGCGTCCGTGGGCGGAAAAAAAAATGGAGAGGCGAAACCATCCTCGTCGTGCGAAAAAAAAAATTGATACACGAAACCGAGGCTGTTTTGCGAAAAAAAAATGAGACGGGAAAATGGCGTCCGTGGGCGGAAAAAAAAATGTAGAGGCGAAACCATCCTCGTCGTGCGAAAAAAAAAATTGATACATGAAACCGAGGCTGTTTTGCGAAAAAAAATGGAGACGGGAAAATGGCGTCCGTGGGCGGAAAGAAAAAATGGAGAGGCGAAACCATCCTCGTCGTGCGAAAAAAAAAATTAATACACGAAAACGAGGCTGTTTTGCGAAAAAAAATTGAGACGGGAAAAGTGCGTCCGTGGGCGGAAAAAAAAATGGAGAGGCGAAACCATCCTCGTCGTGCGAAAAAAAAAATTGATACACGAAACCGAGGCTGTTTTGCGAAAAAAAATTGAGACGGGAAAACGGCGTCCGTGGGCGGAAAAAAAAATGGAGAGGCGAAACCATCCTCGTCGTGCGAAAAAAAAAATTGATACACGAAACCGAGGCTGTTTTGCGAAAAAAAATTGAGACGGGAAAATGGCGTCCGTGGGCGGAAAAAAAAATGGAGAGGCGAAACCATCCTCGTCGTGCGAAAAAAAAAATTGATACACGAAACCGACGCTGTTTTGCGAAAAATAATTGAGACGGGAAAATTGCGTCCGTGGGCGGAAAAAAAAATGGAGAGGCGAAACCATCCTCGTCGTGCGAAAAAAAAAATTGATACACGAAACCGAGGCTGTTTTGCGAAAAAAAAATGAGACGGGAAAATGGCGTCCGTGGGCGGAAAAAAAAATGTAGAGGCGAAACCATCCTCGTCGTGCGAAAAAAAAAATTGATACATGAAACCGAGGCTGTTTTGCGAAAAAAAATGGAGACGGGAAAATGGCGTCCGTGGGCGGAAAGAAAAAATGGAGAGGCGAAAACATCCTCGTCGTGCGAAAAAAAAAATTGATACACGAAACCGAGGCTGTTTTGCGAAAACAAATTGAGACGGGAAAATGGCGTCCGTGGGCGGAAAAAAAAATGGAGAGGCGAAACCATCCTCGTCGTGCGAAAAAAAAAATTGATACACGAAACCGAGGCTGTTTTGCGAAAAAAAAATGAGACGGGAAAATGGCGTCCGTGGGCGGAAAAAAAAATGGAGCCGCGAAACCATCCTCGTCGTGCGAAAAAAAAAATTGATACACGAAACCGAGGCTGTTTTGCGAAAAAAAATTGAGACGGGAAAATGGCGTCCGTGGGCGGAAAAAAAAATGGAGAGGCGAAACCATCCTCGTCGTGCGAAAAAAAAAATTGATACACGAAACCGAGGCTGTTTTGCGAAAAAAAATTGAGACGGGAAAATGGCGTCCGTGGGCGGAAAAAAAAATGGAGAGGCGAAACCATCCTCGTCCTGCGAAAAAAAAAATTGATACATGAAACCGAGGCTGTTTTGCGAAAAAAAAATGAGACGGGAAAATGGCATCCGTGGGCGGAAAAAAAAATGGAGAGGCGAAACCATCCTCGTCGTGCGAAAAAAAAAATTGATACACGAAACCGAGGCTGTTTTGCGAAAAAAAATTGAGACGGGAAAATTGCGTCCGTGGGCGGAAAAAAAAATGGAGAGGCGAAACCATCCTCGTCGTGCGAAAAAAAAAATTAATACACGAAACCGACGCTGTTTTGCGAAAAAAAATTGAGACGGGAAAACGGCGTCCGTGGGCGGAAAAAAAAATGGAGAGGCGAAACCATCCTCGTCGTGCGAAAAAAAAAATTGATACACGAAACCGAGGCTGTTTTGCGAAAAAAAATTGAGACGGGAAAATGGCGTCCGTGGGCGGAAAAAAAAATGGAGAGGCGAAACCATCCTCGTCGTGCGAAAAAAAAAATTGATACACGAAACCGAGGCTGTTTTGCGAAAAAAAATTGAGACGGGAAAATGGCGTCCGTGGGCGGAAAAAAAAATGGAGAGGCGAAACCATCCTCGTTGTGCGAAAAAAAAAATTGATACACGAAACCGAGGCTGTTTTGCGAAAAAAAATTGAGACGGGAAAATTGCGTCCGTGGGCGGAAAAAAAAATGGAGAGGCGAAACCATCCTCGTCGTGCGAAAAAAAAAAATTGATACACGAAACCGAGGCTGTTTTGCGAAAATAAATTGAGACGGGAAAAGTGCGTCCGTGGGCGGAAAAAAAAATGTAGAGGCGAAACCATCCTCGTCGTGCGAAAAAAAAAAATTGATACATGAAACCTAGGCTGTTTTCCGAAAAAAAAATGAGACGGGAAAATGGCATCCGTGGGCGGAAAAAAAAATGGAGAGGCGAAACCATCCTCGTCGTGCGAAAAAAAAAATTGATACACGAAACCGAGGCTGTTTTGCGAAAAAAAATTGAGACGGGAAAACGGCGTCCGTGGGCGGAAAAAAAAATGGAGAGGCGAAACCATCCTCGTCGTGCGGAAAAAAAAAATTGATACACGAAACCGAGGCTGTTTTGCGAAAAAGAAATGAGACGGGAAAATGGCGTCCGTGGGCGGAAAATAAAATGGAGCCGCGAAACCATCCCCGTCGTGCGAAAAAAAAAATTGATACACGAAACCGAGGCTGTTTTGCGAAAAAGAATTGAGACGGGAAAATGGCGTCCGTGGGCGGAAAAAAAAATGGAGAGGCGAAACCATCCTCGTCGTGCGAAAAAAAAAATTGATACACGAAACCGAGGCTGTTTTGCGAAAAAAAATTGAGACGGGAAAACGGCGTCCGTGGGCGGAAAAAAAAATGGAGAGGCGAAACCATCCTCGTCGTGCGAAAAAAAAAATTGATACACGAAACCGAGGCTGTTTTGCGAAAAAAAATTGAGACGGGGAAAACGGCGTCCGTGGGCGGAAAAAAAAATGGAGAGGCGAAACCATCCTCGTCGTGCGAAAAAAAAAATTGATACACGAAACCGAGGCTGTTTTGCGAAAAAAAATTGAGACTGGAAAAGTGCGTCCGTGGGCGGAAAAAATAATGGAGAGGCGAAACCATCCTCGTCGTGCGAAAAAAAAAAATGATACACGAAACCGACGCTGTTTTGCGAAAAAAAATTGAGACGGGAAAATTGCGTCCGTGGGCGGAAAAAAAAATGTAGAGGCGAAACCATCCTCGTCGTGCGAAAAAAAAAATTGATACACGAAACCGAGGCTGTTTTGCGAAAAAAAAATGAGACGGGAAAATGGCGTCCGTGGGCGGAAAAAAAAAATGGAGACGCGAAACCATCCTCGTCGTGCGAAAAAAAAAATTGATACACGAAACCGAGGCTGTTTTGCGAAAAAAAATTGAGACGGGAAAATGGCGTCCGTGGGCGGAAAAAAAAATGGAGAGGCGAAACCATCCTCGTCGTGCGAAAAAAAAAATTGATACACGAAACCGAGGCTGTTTTGCGAAAAAAAATTGAGACGGGAAAACGGCGTCCGTGGGCGGAAAAAAAAATGGAGAGGCGAAACCATCCTCGTCGTGCGAAAAAAAAAATTGATACACGAAACCGAGGCTGTTTTGCGAAAAAAAATTGAGACGGGAAAACGGCGTCCGTGGGCGGAAAAAAAAAATGGAGAGGCGAAACCATCCTCGTCGTGCGAAAAAAAAAATTGATACACGAAACCGAGGCTGTTTTGCGAAAAAAAATTGAGACGGGAAAACGGCGTCCGTGGGCGGAAAAAAAAATGGAGAGGCGAAACCATCCTCGTCGTGCGAAAAAAAAAATTGATACACGAAACCGAGGCTGTTTTGCGAAAAAAAATTGAGACGGGAAAACGGCGTCCGTGGGCGGAAAAAAAAATGGAGAGGCGAAACCATCCTCGTCGTGCGAAAAAAAAAATTGATACACGAAACCGAGGCTGTTTTGCGAAAAAAAATTGAGACTGGAAAAGTGCGTCCGTGGGCGGAAAAAATAATGGAGAGGCGAAACCATCCTCGTCGTGCGAAAAAAAAAAATGATACACGAAACCGACGCTGTTTTGCGAAAAAAAATTGAGACGGGAAAATTGCGTCCGTGGGCGGAAAAAAAAATGTAGAGGCGAAACCATCCTCGTCGTGCGAAAAAAAAAATTGATACACGAAACCGAGGCTGTTTTGCGAAAAAAAAATGAGACGGGAAAATGGCGTCCGTGGGCGGAAAAAAAAAATGGAGACGCGAAACCATCCTCGTCGTGCGAAAAAAAAAATTGATACACGAAACCGAGGCTGTTTTGCGAAAAAAAATTGAGACGGGAAAATGGCGTCCGTGGGCGGAAAAAAAAATGGAGAGGCGAAACCATCCTCGTTGTGCGAAAAAAAAAATTGATACACGAAACCGAGGCTGTTTTGCGAAAAAAAATTGAGACGGGAAAACGGCGTCCGTGGGCGGAAAAAAAAATGGAGAGGCGAAACCATCCTCGTCGTGCGAAAAAAAAAATTGATACACGAAACCGAGGCTGTTTTGCGAAAAAAAATTGAGACGGAAAACGGCGTCCGTGGGCGGAAAAAAAAATGGAGAGGCGAAACCATCCTCGTCGTGCGAAAAAAAAAATTGATACACGAAACCGAGGCTGTTTTGCGAAAAAAAATTGAGACGGGATAATTGCGTCCGTGGGCGGAAAAAAAAATGGAGAGGCGAAACCATCCTCGTCGTGCGAAAAAAAAAAATGATACACGAAACCGACGCTGTTTTGCGAAAAAAATTGAGACGGGAAAATTGCGTCCGTGGGCGGAAAAAAAAATGGAGACGCGAAACCATCCGCGTCGTGCGAAAAAAAAAATTGATACACGAAACCGACGCTGTTTTGCGAAAAAAAATTGAGACGGGAAAAGTGCGTCCGTGGGCGGAAAAAAAAATGGAGAGGCGAAACCATCCTCGTCGTGCGAAAAAAAAAAATTGATACACGAAACCGAGGCTGTTTTGCGAAAAAGAAATGAGACGGGAAAATGGCGTCCGTGGGCGGAAAATAAAATGGAGCCGCGAAACCATCCCCGTCGTGCGAAAAAAAAAATTGATACACGAAACCGACGCTGTTTTGCGAAAAATAATTGAGACGGGAAAATGGCGTCCGTGGGCGGAAAAAAAAATGGAGACGCGAAACCATCCTCGTCGTGCGAAAAAAAAAATTGATACACGAAACCGACGCTGTTTTGCGAAAAAAAATTGAGACGGGAAAATGGCGTCCGTGGGCGGAAAAAAAAATGGAGCCCGCGAAACCATCCTCGTCGTGCGAAAAAAAAAATTGATACACGAAACCGAGGCTGTTTTGCGAAAAAAAATTGAGACGGGAAAATGGCGTCCGTGGGCGGAAAAAAAAATGGAGAGGCGAAACCATCCTCGTCGTGCGAAAAAAAAAATTGATACACGAAACCGAGGCTGTTTTGCGAAAAAAAATTGAGACGGGAAAATGGCGTCCGTGGGCGGAAAAAAAAATGGAGAGGCGAAACCATCCTCGTCGTGCGAAAAAAAAAATTGATACACGAAACCGACGCTGTTTTGCGAAAAATAATTGAGACGGGAAAATTGCGTCCGTGGGCGGAAAAAAAAATGGAGAGGCGAAACCATCCTCGTCGTGCGAAAAAAAAATTGATACACGAAACCGAGGCTGTTTTGCGAAAAAAAAATGAGACGGGAAAATGGCGTCCGTGGGCGGAAAAAAAAATGTAGAGGCGAAACCATCCTCGTCGTGCGAAAAAAAAAATTGATACACGAAACCGAGGCTGTTTTGCGAAAAAAAATTGAGACGGGAAAATGGCGTCCGTGGGCGGAAAAAAAAATGGAGCCGCGAAACCATCCTCGTCGTGCGAAAAAAAAAATTGATACACGAAACCGAGGCTGTTTTGCGAAAAAAAATTGAGACGGGAAAATGGCGTCCGTGGGCGGAAAAAAAAATGGAGAGGCGAAACCATCCTCGTCGTGCGAAAAAAAAAATTAATACACGAAAACGAGGCTGTTTTGCGAAAAAAAATTGAGACGGGAAAAGTGCGTCCGTGGGCGGAAAAAATAATGGAGAGGCGAAACCATCCTCGTCGTGCGAAAAAAAAAAATGATACACGAAACCGACGCTGTTTTGCGAAAAAAATTGAGACGGGAAAATGGCGTCCGTGGGCGGAAAAAAAAATGTAGAGGCGAAACCATCCTCGTCGTGCGAAAAAAAAAATTGATACACGAAACCGAGGCTGTTTTGCGAAAAAAAAATGAGACGGGAAAATGGCGTCCGTGGGCGGAAAAAAAAAATGGAGACGCGAAACCATCCTCGTCGTGCGAAAAAAAAATTGATACACGAAACCGAGGCTGTTTTGCGAAAAAAAATTGAGACGGGAAAATGGCGTCCGTGGGCGGAAAAAAAAATGGAGAGGCGAAACCATCCTCGTCGTGCGAAAAAAAAAATTGATACACGAAACCGAGGCTGTTTTGCGAAAAAAAATTGAGACGGGAAAACGGCGTCCGTGGGCGGAAAAAAAAATGGAGAGGCGAAACCATCCTCGTCGTGCGAAAAAAAAAATTGATACACGAAACCGAGGCTGTTTTGCGAAAAAAAATTGAGACGGGAAAACGGCGTCCGTGGGCGGAAAAAAAAATGGAGAGGCGAAACCATCCTCGTCGTGCGAAAAAAAAAAATTGATACACGAAACCGAGGCTGTTTTGCGAAAAAGAAATGAGACGGGAAAATGGCGTCCGTGGGCGGAAAATAAAATGGAGCCGCGAAACCATCCCCGTCGTGCGAAAAAAAAAATTGATACACGAAACCGACGCTGTTTTGCGAAAAAAAATTGAGACGGGAAAACGGCGTCTGTGGGCGGAAAAAAAAATGGAGAGGCGAAACCATCCTCGTCGTGCGAAAAAAAAAAATGATACACGAAACCGACGCTGTTTTGCGAAAAAAAATTGAGACGGGAAAATGGCGTCCGTGGGCGGAAAAAAAAAATGGAGAGGCGAAACCATCCTTGTCGTGCGAAAAAAAAAATTGATACACGAAACCGAGGCTGTTTTGCGAAAAAAAATTGAGACGGGAAAATGGCGTCCGTGGGCGGAAAAAAAAATGGAGAGGCGAAACCATCCTCGTCGTGCGAAAAAAAAAATTGATACACGAAACCGAGGCTGTTTTGCGAAAAAAAATTGAGACGGGAAAATTGCGTCCGTGGGCGGAAAAAAAAATGGAGAGGCGAAACCATCCTCGTCGTGCGAAAAAAAAAATTGATACACGAAACCGAGGCTGTTTTGCGAAAAAAAAATGAGACGGGAAAATGGCGTCCGTGGGCGGAAAAAAAAAATGGAGAGGCGAAACCATCCTCGTCGTGCGAAAAAAAAAATTGATACACGAAACCGAGGCTGTTTTGCGAAAAAAAATTGAGACGGGAAAATGGCGTCCGTGGGCGGAAAAAAAAATGGAGAGGCGAAACCATCCTCGTCGTGCGAAAAAAAAAATTGATACACGAAACCGAGGCTGTTTTGCGAAAAAAAATTGAGACGGGAAAACGGCGTCCGTGGGCGGAAAAAAAAATGGAGAGGCGAAACCATCCTCGTCGTGCGAAAAAAAAAATTGATACACGAAACCGAGGCTGTTTTGCGAAAAAAAATTGAGACGGGAAAACGGCGTCCGTGGGCGGAAAAAAAAATGGAGAGGCGAAACCATCCTCGTCGTGCGAAAAAAAAAATTGATACACGAAACCGACGCTGTTTTGCGAAAAAAAATTGAGACGGGAAAATGGCGTCCGTGGGCGGAAAAAAAAATGGAGAGGCGAAACCATCCTCGTCGTGCGAAAAAAAAAATTGATACACGAAACCGAGGCTGTTTTGCGAAAAAAAATTGAGACGGGAAAATTGCGTCCGTGGGCGGAAAAAAAAATGGAGAGGCGAAACCATCCTCGTCGTGCGAAAAAAAAAAATGATACACGAAACCGACGCTGTTTTGCGAAAAAAAATTGAGACGGGAAAATTGCGTCCGTGGGCGGAAAAAAAAATGGAGAGGCGAAACCATCCTCGTCGTGCGAAAAAAAAAATTGATACACGAAACCGAGGCTGTTTTGCGAAAAAAAATTGAGACGGGAAAACGGCGTCCGTGGGCGGAAAAAAAAATGGAGAGGCGAAACCATCCTCGTCGTGCGAAAAAAAAAATTGATACACGAAACCGAGGCTGTTTTGCGAAAAAAAATTGAGACGGGAAAATGGCGTCCGTGGGCGGAAAAAAAAAATGGAGACGCGAAACCATCCTCGTCGTGCGAAAAAAAAAATTGATACACGAAACCGAGGCTGTTTTGCGAAAAAAAATTGAGACGGGAAAAGTGCGTCCGTGGGCGGAAAAAAAAATGGAGACGCGAAACCATCCTCGTCGCGCGAAAAAAAAAAATTGATACACGAAACAGAGGCTGTTTTGCGAAAAAAAATTGAGACGGGAAAATGGCGTCCGTGGGCGGAAAAAAAAATGGAGAGGCGAAACCATCCTCGTCGTGCGAAAAAAAAAATTGATACACGAAACCGAGGCTGTTTTGCGAAAAAAAATTGAGACGGGAAAATGGCGTCCGTGGGCGGAAAAAAAAATGGAGAGGCGAAACCATCCTCGTCGTGCGAAAAAAAAAATTGATACACGAAACCGAGGCTGTTTTGCGAAAAAAAATTGAGACGGGAAAAGTGCGTCCGTGGGCGGAAAAAAAAATGGAGAGGCGAAACCATCCTCGTCGCGCGAAAAAAAAAAATTGATACACGAAACAGAGGCTGTTTTGCGAAAAAAAAATGAGACGGGAAAATGGCATCCGTGGGCGGAAAAAAAAATGGAGCCGCGAAACCATCCTCGTCGTGCGAAAAAGAAAATTGATACACGAAACCGAGGCTGTTTTGCGAAAAAAAATTGAGACGGGAAAATGGCGTCCGTGGGCGCAAAAAAAAATGGAGGCGCGAAACCATCCTCGTCGTGCGAAAAAAAAAATTGATACACGAAACCGAGGCTGTTTTGCGAAAAAAAATTGAGACGGGAAAAGTGCGTCCGTGGGCGGAAAAAAAAATGGAGAGGCGAAACCATCCTCGTCCTGCGAAAAAAAAAATTGATACATGAAACCGAGGCTGTTTTGCGAAAAAAAAATGAGACGGGAAAATGGCATCCGTGGGCGGAAAAAAAAATGGAGAGGCGAAACCATCCTCGTCGTGCGAAAAAAAAAATTGATACACGAAACCGACGCTGTTTTGCGAAAAATAATTGAGATGGGAAAATGGCGTCCGTGGGCGGAAAAAAAAATGGAGAGGCGAAACCATGCTCGTCGTGTGAAAAAAAAAATTAATACACGAAACCGAGGCTGTTTTGCGAAAAAAAATTGAGACGGGAAAATGGCGTCCGTGGGCGGAAAAAAAAAATGGAGACGCGAAACCATCCGCGTCGTGCGAAAAAAAAAATTGATACACGAAACCGAGGCTGTTTTGCGAAAAAAAATTGAGACGGGAAAATGGCGTCCGTGGGCGGAAAAAAAAATGGAGAGGCGAAACCATCCTCGTCGTGCGAAAAAAAAAATTGATACACGAAACCGACGCTGTTTTGCGAAAAAAAATTGAGACGGGAAAAGTGCGTCCGTGGGCGGAAAAAAAAATGGAGAGGCGAAACCATCCTCGTCGTGCGAAAAAAAAAATTGATACACGAAACCGAGGCTGTTTTGCGAAAAAAAATTGAGACGGGAAAATTGCGTCCGTGGGCGGAAAAAAAAATGGAGAGGCGAAACCATCCTCGTCGTGCGAAAAAAAAAAATGATACACGAAACCGACGCTGTTTTGCGAAAAAAAATTGAGACGGGAAAATTGCGTCCGTGGGCGGAAAAAAAAATGGAGAGGCGAAACCATCCTCGTCGTGCGAAAAAAAAAATTGATACACGAAACCGAGGCTGTTTTGCGAAAAAAAATTGAGACGGGAAAACGGCGTCCGTGGGCGGAAAAAAAAATGGAGAGGCGAAACCATCCTCGTCGTGCGAAAAAAAAAATTGATACACGAAACCGAGGCTGTTTTGCGAAAAAAAATTGAGACGGGAAAATGGCGTCCGTGGGCGGAAAAAAAAAATGGAGAGGCGAAACCATCCTCGTCGTGCGAAAAAAAAAATTGATACACGAAACCGAGGCTGTTTTGCGAAAAAAAATTGAGACGGGAAAAGTGCGTCCGTGGGCGGAAAAAAAAATGGAGAGGCGAAACCATCCTCGTCCTGCGAAAAAAAAAATTGATACATGAAACCGAGGCTGTTTTGCGAAAAAAAAATGAGACGGGAAAATGGCATCCGTGGGCGGAAAAAAAAATGGAGAGGCGAAACCATCCTCGTCGTGCGAAAAAAAAAATTGATACACGAAACCGACGCTGTTTTGCGAAAAATAATTGAGACGGGAAAATGGCGTCCGTGGGCGGAAAAAAAAATGGAGAGGCGAAACCATCCTCGTCGTGTGAAAAAAAAAATTAATACACGAAACCGAGGCTGTTTTGCGAAAAAAAATTGAGACGGGAAAATGGCGTCCCTGGGCGGAAAAAAAAAATGGAGACGCGAAACCATCCGCGTCGTGCGAAAAAAAAAATTGATACACGAAACCGAGGCTGTTTTGCGAAAAAAAATTGAGACGGGAAAAGTGCGTCCGTGGGCGGAAAAAAAAATGGAGAGGCGAAACCATCCTCGTCGTGCGGAAAAAAAAAATTGATACACGAAACCGAGGCTGTTTTGCGAAAAAAAAATGAGACGGGAAAATGGCGTCCGTGGGCGGAAAATAAAATGGAGCCGCGAAACCATCCTCGTCGTGCGAAAAAAAAAATTGATACACGAAACCGACGCTGTTTTGCGAAAAAAAATTGAGACGGGAAAACGGCGTCCGTGGGCGGAAAAAAAAAATGGAGAGGCGAAACCATCCTCGTCGTGCGAAAAAAAAAATTGATACACGAAACCGAGGCTGTTTTGCGAAAAAAAATTGAGACGGGAAAACGGCGTCCGTGGGCGGAAAAAAAAATGGAGACGCGAAACCATCCTCGTCGTGCGAAAAAAAAAAATTGATACACGAAACCGAGGCTGTTTTGCGAAAAAAAATTGAGACGGGAAAAGTGCGTCCGTGGGCGGAAAAAAAAATGGAGAGGCGAAACCATCCTCGTCGCGCGAAAAAAAAAAATTGATACACGAAACAGAGGCTGTTTTGCGAAAAAAAATTGAGACGGGAAAATGGCATCCGTGGGCGGAAAAAAAAATGGAGCCGCGAAACCATCCTCGTCGTGCGAAAAAGAAAATTGATACACGAAACCGAGGCTGTTTTGCGAAAAAAAATTGAGACGGGAAAAGTGCGTCCCTGGGCGCAAAAAAAAATGGAGGCGCGAAACCATCCTCGTCGTGCGAAAAAAAAAATTGATACACGAAACCGAGGCTGTTTTGCGAAAAAAAATTGAGACGGGAAAAGTGCGTCCGTGGGCGGAAAAAAAAATGGAGAGGCGAAACCATCCTCGTCCTGCGAAAAAAAAAATTGATACATGAAACCGAGGCTGTTTTGCGAAAAAAAAATGAGACGGGAAAATGGCATCCGTGGGCGGAAAAAAAAATGGAGAGGCGAAACCATCCTCGTCGTGCGAAAAAAAAAATTGATACACGAAACCGAGGCTGTTTTGCGAAAAATAATTGAGACGGGAAAATGGCGTCCGTGGGCGGAAAAAAAAATGGAGAGGCGAAACCATCCTCGTCGTGTGAAAAAAAAAATTAATACACGAAACCGAGGCTGTTTTGCGAAAAAAAATTGAGACGGGAAAATGGCGTCCCTGGGCGGAAAAAAAAAATGGAGACGCGAAACCATCCTCGTCGTGCGAAAAAAAAAATTGATACACGAAACCGAGGCTGTTTTGCGAAAAAAAATTGAGACGGGAAAAGTGCGTCCGTGGGCGGAAAAAAAAATGGAGAGGCGAAACCATCCTCGTCGTGCGGAAAAAAAAAATTGATACACGAAACCGAGGCTGTTTTGCGAAAAAAAAATGAGACGGGAAAATGGCGTCCGTGGGCGGAAAATAAAATGGAGCCGCGAAACCATCCTCGTCGTGCGAAAAAAAAAATTGATACACGAAACCGACGCTGTTTTGCGAAAAAAAATTGAGACGGGAAAACGGCGTCCGTGGGCGGAAAAAAAAAATGGAGAGGCGAAACCATCCTCGTCGTGCGAAAAAAAAAATTGATACACGAAACCGAGGCTGTTTTGCGAAAAAAAATTGAGACGGGAAAACGGCGTCCGTGGGCGGAAAAAAAAATGGAGACGCGAAACCATCCTCGTCGTGCGAAAAAAAAAAATTGATACACGAAACCGAGGCTGTTTTGCGAAAAAAAATTGAGACGGGAAAACGGCGTCCGTGGGCGGAAAAAAAAATGGAGAGGCGAAACCATCCTCGTCGTGCGAAAAAAAAAATTGATACACGAAACCGAGGCTGTTTTGCGAAAAAAAATTGAGACGGGAAAATGGCGTCCGTGGGCGCAAAAAAAAATGGAGGCGCGAAACCATCCTCGTCGTGCGAAAAAAAAAATTGATACACGAAACCGAGGCTGTTTTGCGAAAAAAAATTGAGACGGGAAAATTGCGTCCGTGGGCGGAAAAAATAATGTAGAGGCGAAACCATCCTCGTCCTGCGAAAAAAAAAATTGATACATGAAACCGAGGCTGTTTTGCGAAAAAAAAATGAGACGGGAAAATGGCATCCGTGGGCGGAAAAAAAAATGGAGAGGCGAAACCATCCTCGTCGTGCGAAAAAAAAAATTGATACACGAAACCGACGCTGTTTTGCGAAAAATAATTGAGACGGGAAAATGGCGTCCGTGGGCGGAAAAAAAAATGGAGAGGCGAAACCATCCTCGTCGTGCGAAAAAAAAAATTAATACACGAAACCGAGGCTGTTTTGCGAAAAAAAATTGAGACGGGAAAATGGCGTCCGTGGGCGGAAAAAAAAAATGGAGACGCGAAACCATCCGCGTCGTGCGAAAAAAAAAATTGATACACGAAACCGAGGCTGTTTTGCGAAAAAAAATTGAGACGGGAAAAGTGCGTCCGTGGGCGGAAAAAAAAATGGAGAGGCGAAACCATCCTCGTCGTGCGGAAAAAAAAAATTGATACACGAAACCGAGGCTGTTTTGCGAAAAAAAAATGAGACGGGAAAATGGCGTCCGTGGGCGGAAAATAAAATGGAGCCGCGAAACCATCCTCGTCGTGCGAAAAAAAAAATTGATACACGAAACCGACGCTGTTTTGCGAAAAAAAATTGAGACGGGTAAATGGCGTCCGTGGGCGGAAAAAAAAATGGAGAGGCGAAACCATCCTCGTCGTGCGAAAAAAAAAATTGATACACGAAACCGACGCTGTTTTGCGAAAAATAATTGAGACGGGAAAAGTGCGTCCCTGGGCGGAAAAAAAAATGGAGAGGCGAAACCATCCTCGTCGTGCGAAAAAAAAAATTGATACACGAAACGAGGCTGTTTTGCGAAAAAAAATTGAGACGGGAAAATTGCGTCCGTGGGCGGAAAAAAAAATGGAGAGGCGAAACCATCCTCGTCGTGCGAAAAAAAAAAATGATACACGAAACCGACGCTGTTTTGCGAAAAAAAATTGAGACGGGAAAATGGCGTCCGTGGGCGGAAAAAAAAATGGAGACGCGAAACCATCCTCGTCGTGCGAAAAAAAAAATTGATACACGAAACCGAGGCTGTTTTGCGAAAAAAAATTGAGACGGGAAAACGGCGTCCGTGGGCGGAAAAAAAAATGGAGCCGCGAAACCATCCTCGTCGTGCGAAAAAAAAAAATTGATACACGAAACCGAGGCTGTTTTGCGAAAAAAAATTGAGACGGGAAAATTGCGTCCCTGGGCGGAAAAAAAAAATGGAGACGCGAAACCATCCGCGTCGTGCGAAAAAAAAAATTGATACACGAAACCGAGGCTGTTTTGCGAAAAAAAATTGAGACGGGAAAAGTGCGTCCGTGGGCGGAAAAAAAAATGGAGAGGCGAAACCATCCTCGTCGTGCGGAAAAAAAAAATTGATACACGAAACCGAGGCTGTTTTGCGAAAAAAAAATGAGACGGGAAAATGGCGTCCGTGGGCGGAAAATAAAATGGAGCCGCGAAACCATCCTCGTCGTGCGAAAAAAAAAATTGATACACGAAACCGAGGCTGTTTTGCGAAAAAAAATTGAGACGGGTAAATGGCGTCCGTGGGCGGAAAAAAAAATGGAGAGGCGAAACCATCCTCGTCGTGCGAAAAAAAAAATTGATACACGAAACCGACGCTGTTTTGCGAAAAAAAATTGAGACGGGAAAAGTGCGTCCCTGGGCGGAAAAAAAAATGGAGAGGCGAAACCATCCTCGTCGTGCGAAAAAAAAAATTGATAGACGAAACGAGGCTGTTTTGCGAAAAAAAATTGAGACGGGAAAATTGCGTCCGTGGGCGGAAAAAAAAATGGAGAGGCGAAACCATCCTCGTCGTGCGAAAAAAAAAAATGATACACGAAACCGACGCTGTTTTGCGAAAAAAAATGGAGACGGGAAAATGGCGTCCGTGGGCGGAAAAAAAAATGGAGACGCGAAACCATCCTCGTCGTGCGAAAAAAAAAATTGATACACGAAACCGAGGCTGTTTTGCGAAAAAAAATTGAGACGGGAAAACGGCGTCCGTGGGCGGAAAAAAAAATGGAGCCGCGAAACCATCCTCGTCGTGCGAAAAAAAAAATTGATACACGAAACCGAGGCTGTTTTGCGAAAAAAAATTGAGACGGGAAAATGGCGTCCGTGGGCGCAAAAAAAAATGGAGGCGCGAAACCATCCTCGTCGTGCGAAAAAAAAAATTGATACACGAAACCGAGGCTGTTTTGCGAAAAAAAATTGAGACGGGAAAAGTGCGTCCGTGGGCGGAAAAAAAAATGTAGAGGCGAAACCATCCTCGTCCTGCGAAAAAAAAAATTGATACATGAAACCGAGGCTGTTTTGCGAAAAAAAAATGAGACGGGAAAATGGCATCCGTGGGCGGAAAAAAAAATGGAGAGGCGAAACCATCCTCGTCGTGCGAAAAAAAAAATTGATACACGAAACCGACGCTGTTTTGCGAAAAATAATTGAGACGGGAAAATGGCGTCCGTGGGCGGAAAAAAAAATGGAGAGGCGAAACCATCCTCGTCGTGCGAAAAAAAAAATTAATACACGAAACCGAGGCTGTTTTGCGAAAAAAAATTGAGACGGGAAAATGGCGTCCCTGGGCGGAAAAAAAAAATGGAGCCGCGAAACCATCCGCGTCGTGCGAAAAAAAAAATTGATACACGAAACCGAGGCTGTTTTGCGAAAAAAAATTGAGACGGGAAAAGTGCGTCCGTGGGCGGAAAAAAAAATGGAGAGGCGAAACCATCCTCGTCGTGCGGAAAAAAAAAATTGATACACGAAACCGAGGCTGTTTTGCGAAAAAAAAATGAGACGGGAAAATGGCGTCCGTGGGCGGAAAATAAAATGGAGCCGCGAAACCATCCTCGTCGTGCGAAAAAAAAATTGATACACGAAACCGACGCTGTTTTGCGAAAAAAAATTGAGACGGGAAAATGGCGTCCGTGGGCGGAAAAAAAAATGGAGAGGCGAAACCATCCTCGTCGTGCGAAAAAAAAAATTGATACACGAAACCGAGGCTGTTTTGCGAAAAAAAATTGAGACGGGAAAAGTGCGTCCGTGGGCGGAAAAAAAAATGGAGAGGCGAAACCATCCTCGTCGTGCGAAAAAAAAAATTGATACACGAAACCGAGGCTGTTTTGCGAAAAAAAATTGAGACGGGAAAACGGCGTCCGTGGGCGGAAAAAAAAATGGAGAGGCGAAACCATCCTCGTCGTGCGAAAAAAAAAATTGATACACGAAACCGAGGCTGTTTTGCGAAAAAAAATTGAGATGGGAAAATGGCGTCCGTGGGCGGAAAAAAAAAATGGAGAGGCGAAACCATCCTCGTCGTGCGAAAAAAAAAATTGATACACGAAACCGAGGCTGTTTTGCGAAAAAAAATTGAGACGGGAAAAGTGCGTCCGTGGGCGGAAAAAAAAATGGAGACGCGAAACCATCCTCGTCGCGCGAAAAAAAAAAATTGATACACGAAACAGAGGCTGTTTTGTGAAAAAAAAATGAGACGGGAAAATGGCATCCGTGGGCGGAAAAAAAAATGGAGCCGCGAAACCATCCTCGTCGTGCGAAAAAAAAAATTGATACACGAAACCGAGGCTGTTTTGCGAAAAAAAAATGAGACGGGAAAATGGCATCCGTGGGCGGAAAAAAAAATGGAGAGGCGAAACCATCCTCGTCGTGCGAAAAAAAAAATTAATACACGAAACCGAGGCTGTTTTGCGAAAAAAAATTGAGACGGGAAAATGGCGTCCCTGGGCGGAAAAAAAAAATGGAGAGGCGAAACCATCCGTGTCGTGCGAAAAAAAAAATTGATACACGAAACCGACGCTGTTTTGCGAAAAAAAATTGAGACGGGAAAAGTGCGTCCGTGGGCGGAAAAAAAAATGGAGAGGCGAAACCATCCTCGTCGTGCGGAAAAAAAAAAATTGATACACGAAACCGAGGCTGTTTTGCGAAAAAAAAATGAGACGGGAAAATGGCGTCCGTGGGCGGAAAATAAAATGGAGCCGCGAAACCATCCTCGTCGTGCGAAAAAAAAAATTGATACACGAAACCGACGCTGTTTTGCGAAAAAAAATTGAGACGGGTAAATGGCGTCCGTGGGCGAAAAAAAAAATGGAGAGGCGAAACCATCCTCGTCGTGCGAAAAAAAAAATTGATACACGAAACCGAGGCTGTTTTGCGAAAAAGAATTGAGACGGGAAAATGGCGTCCGTGGGCGGAAAAAAAAATGGAGAGGCGAAACCATCCTCGTCGTGCGAAAAAAAAAATTGATACACGAAACCGACGCTGTTTGCGAAAAAAAATTGAGAAGGGAAAACGGCGTCCGTGGGCGGAAAAAAAAATGGAGAGGCGAAACCATCCTCGTCGTGCGAAAAAAAAAATTGATACACGAAACCGAGGCTGTTTTGCGAAAAAAAATTGAGACGGGAAAATGGCGTCCGTGGGCGGAAAAAAAAATGAGAGGCGAAACCATCCTCGTCGTGCGAAAAAAAAATTGATACACGAAACCGAGGCTGTTTTGCGAAAAAGAATTGAGGACGGGGAAAAGTGCGTCCGTGGGCGGAAAAAAAAATGGAGACGCGAAACCATCCTCGTCGCGCGAAAAAAAAAAATTGATACACGAAACAGAGGCTGTTTTGCGAAAAAAAAATGAGACGGGAAAATGGCATCCGTGGGCGGAAAAAAAAATGGAGCCGCGAAACCATCCTCGTCGTGCGAAAAAAAAAATTGATACACGAACCGAGGCTGTTTTGCGAAAAAAAATTGAGACGGGAAAATGGCGTCCGTGGGCGCAAAAAAAAATGGAGGCGCGAAACCATCCTCGTCGTGCGAAAAAAAAATTGATACACGAAACCGAGGCTGTTTTGCGAAAAAAATTGAGACGGGAAAAGTGCGTCCGTGGGCGGAAAAAAAAAATGGAGACGCGAAACCATCCTCGTCGTGCGAAAAAAAAAATTGATACACGAAACCGAGGCTGTTTTGCGAAAAAAAATTGAGACGGGAAAACGGCGTCCGTGGGCGGAAAAAAAAATGGAGAGGCGAAACCATCCTCGTCGTGCGAAAAAAAAAATTGATACACGAAACCGAGGCTGTTTTGCGAAAAAAAATTGAGACGGGAAAATGGCGTCCGTGGGCGGAAAAAAAAAATGGAGACGCGAAACCATCCTCGTCGTGCGAAAAAAAAAATTGATACACGAAACCGAGGCTGTTTTGCGAAAAAAAATTGAGACGGGAAAATGGCGTCCGTGGGCGGAAAAAAAAATGGAGAGGCGAAACCATCCTCGTCGTGCGAAAAAAAAAATTGATACACGAAACCGAGGCTGTCTTGCGAAAAAAAATTGAGACGGGAAAACGGCGTCCGTGGGCGGAAAAAAAAAATGGAGAGGCGAAACCATCCTCGTCGTGCGAAAAAAAAAATTGATACACGAAACCGAGGCTGTTTTGCGAAAAAAAATTGAGACGGGAAAATGGCGTCCCTGGGCGGAAAAAAAAAATGGAGAGGCGAAACCATCCTCGTCGTGCGAAAAAAAAAATTGATACACGAAACCGAGGCTGTTTTGCGAAAAAAAATTGAGACGGGAAAACGGCGTCCGTGGGCGGAAAAAAAAATGGAGAGGCGAAACCATCCTCGTCGTGCGAAAAAAAAAATTGATACACGAAACCGAGGCTGTTTTGCGAAAAAAAATTGAGACGGGAAAATGGCGTCCGTGGGCGGAAAAAAAAATGGAGAGGCGAAACCATCCTCGTCGTGCGAAAAAAAAAATTGATACACGAAACCGAGGCTGTTTTGCGAAAAAGAATTGAGACGGGAAAAGTGCGTCCGTGGGCGGAAAAAAAAATGGAGACGCGAAACCATCCTCGTCGCGCGAAAAAAAAAAATTGATACACGAAACCGAGGCTGTTTTGCGAAAAAAAAATGAGACGGGAAAATGGCGTCCGTGGGCGGAAAAAAAAATGGAGCCGCGAAACCATCCTCGTCGTGCGAAAAAAAAAATTGATACACGAAACCGAGGCTGTTTTGCGAAAAAAAAATGAGACGGGAAAATGGCATCCGTGGGCGGAAAAAAAAATGGAGAGGCGAAACCATCCTCGTCGTGCGAAAAAAAAAATTAATACACGAAACCGAGGCTGTTTTGCGAAAAAAAATTGAGACGGGAAAATGGCGTCCGTGGGCGGAAAAAAAAATGGAGAGGCGAAACCATCCTCGTCGTGCGGAAAAAAAAAATTGATACACGAAACCGAGGCTGTTTTGCGAAAAAAAAATGAGACGGGAAAATGGCATCCGTGGGCGGAAAAAAAAATGGAGCCGCGAAACCATCCTCGTCCTGCGAAAAAAAAAATTGATACACGAAACCGAGGCTGTTTTGCGAAAAAGAATTGAGACGGGAAAATGGCGTCCGTGGGCGCAAAAAAAAATGGAGGCGCGAAACCATCCTCGTCGTGCGAAAAAAAAAATTGATACACGAAACCGAGGCTGTTTTGCGAAAAAAAATTGAGACGGGAAAAGTGCGTCCGTGGGCGGAAAAAAAAATGGAGAGGCGAAACCATCCTCGTCCTGCGAAAAAAAAAATTGATACACGAAACCGAGGCTGTTTTGCGAAAAAAAATTGAGACGGGAAAAGTGCGTCCGTGGGTGGAAAAAAAAATGGAGAGGCGAAACCATCCTCGTCGTGCGAAAAAAAAAATTGATACACGAAACCGAGGCTGTTTTGCGAAAAAAAATTGAGACGGGA
Organism: Podargus strigoides; assembly: GCA_028020825.1. Taxonomy (NCBI): domain Eukaryota; kingdom Metazoa; phylum Chordata; class Aves; order Caprimulgiformes; family Podargidae; genus Podargus; species Podargus strigoides. Next base: position 46,357,692 of record CM051624.1, on the reverse strand, counting down.
AAACGGCGTCCGTGGGCGGAAAAAAAAATGGAGAGGCGAAACCATCCTCGTCGTGCGAAAAAGAAAATTGATACACGAAACCGAGGCTGTTTTGCGAAAAAAAATTGAGACGGGAAAATTGCGTCCGTGGGCGGAAAAAAAAATGGAGAGGCGAAACCATCCTCGTCGTGCGAAAAAAAAAAATGATACACGAAACCGACGCTGTTTTGCGAAAAAAAATTGAGACGGGAAAATTGCGTCCGTGGGCGGAAAAAAAAATGGAGAGGCGAAACCATCCTCGTCGTGCGAAAAAAAAAATTGATACACGAAACCGAGGCTGTTTTGCGAAAAAAAATTGAGACGGGAAAATTGCGTCCGTGGGCGGAAAAAAAAATGGAGACGCGAAACCATCCTCGTCGTGCGAAAAAAAAAATTGATACACGAAACCGAGGCTGTTTTGCGAAAAAAAAATGAGACGGAAAAATGGCGTCCGTGGGCGGAAAAAAAAAATGGAGACGCGAAACCATCCTCGTCGTGCGAAAAAAAAAATTGATACACGAAACCGAGGCTGTTTTGCGAAAAAAAATTGAGACGGGAAAATGGCGTCCGTGGGCGGAAAAAAAAATGGAGAGGCGAAACCATCCTCGTCGTGCGAAAAAAAAAATTGATACACGAAACCGAGGCTGTTTTGCGAAAAAAAATTGAGACGGGAAAACGGCGTCCGTGGGCGGAAAAAAAAATGGAGACGCGAAACCATCCTCGTCGTGCGAAAAAAAAAATTGATACACGAAACCGACGCTGTTTTGCGAAAAATAATTGAGACGGGAAAATTGCGTCCGTGGGCGGAAAAAAAAATGGAGACGCGAAACCATCCTCGTCGTGCGAAAAAAAAAATTGATACACGAAACCGAGGCTGTTTTGCGAAAAAAAATTGAGACGGGAAAATGGCGTCCCTGGGCGGAAAAAAAAATGGAGAGGCGAAACCATCCTCGTCGTGCGAAAAAAAAAATTGATACACGAAACCGAGGCTGTTTTGCGAAAAAAAATTGAGACGGGAAAATGGCATCCGTGGGCGGAAAAAAAAATGGAGAGGCGAAACCATCCTCGTCGTGCGAAAAAAAAAATTGATACACGAAACCGACGCTGTTTTGCGAAAAAAAATTGAGAAGGGAAAATGGCGTCCGTGGGCGCAAAAAAAAATGGAGGCGCGAAACCATCCTCGTCGTGCGAAAAAAAAAATTGATACACGAAACCGAGGCTGTTTTGCGAAAAAAAAATGAGACGGGAAAAGTGCGTCCGTGGGCGGAAAAAAAAATGGAGAGGCGAAACCATCCTCGTCGTGCGAAAAAAAAAATTAATACACGAAACCGAGGCTGTTTTGCGAAAAAAAATTGAGACGGGAAAATGGCGTCCGTGGGCGGAAAAAAAAATGGAGAGGCGAAACCATCCTCGTCGTGCGGAAAAAAAAAATTGATACACGAAACCGAGGCTGTTTTGCGAAAAAAAAATGAGACGGGAAAATGGCATCCGTGGGCGGAAAAAAAAATGGAGCCGCGAAACCATCCTCGTCCTGCGAAAAAAAAAATTGATACACGAAACCGAGGCTGTTTTGCGAAAAAAAATTGAGACGGGAAAATGGCGTCCGTGGGCGCAAAAAAAAATGGAGGCGCGAAACCATCCTCGTCGTGCGAAAAAAAAAATTGATACACGAAACCGAGGCTGTTTTGCGAAAAAAAATTGAGACGGGAAAAGTGCGTCCGTGGGCGGAAAAAAAAATGTAGAGGCGAAACCATCCTCGTCCTGCGAAAAAAAAAATTGATACACGAAACCGAGGCTGTTTTGCGAAAAAAAATTGAGACGGGAAAAGTGCGTCCGTGGGTGGAAAAAAAAATGGAGAGGCGAAACCATCCTCGTCGTGCGAAAAAAAAAATTGATACACGAAACCGAGGCTGTTTTGCGAAAAAAAATTGAGACGGGAAAACGGCGTCCGTGGGCGGAAAAAAAAATGGAGAGGCGAAACCATCCTCGTCGTGCGAAAAAGAAAATTGATACACGAAACCGAGGCTGTTTTGCGAAAAAAAATTGAGACGGGAAAATTGCGTCCGTGGGCGGAAAAAAAAATGGAGAGGCGAAACCATCCTCGTCGTGCGAAAAAAAAAAATGATACACGAAACCGACGCTGTTTTGCGAAAAAAAATTGAGACGGGAAAATTGCGTCCGTGGGCGGAAAAAAAAATGGAGAGGCGAAACCATCCTCGTCGTGCGAAAAAAAAAATTGATACACGAAACCGAGGCTGTTTTGCGAAAAAAAATTGAGACGGGAAAATTGCGTCCGTGGGCGGAAAAAAAAATGGAGACGCGAAACCATCCTCGTCGTGCGAAAAAAAAAATTGATACACGAAACCGAGGCTGTTTTGCGAAAAAAAAATGAGACGGAAAAATGGCGTCCGTGGGCGGAAAAAAAAAATGGAGACGCGAAACCATCCTCGTCGTGCGAAAAAAAAAATTGATACACGAAACCGAGGCTGTTTTGCGAAAAAAAATTGAGACGGGAAAATGGCGTCCGTGGGCGGAAAAAAAAATGGAGAGGCGAAACCATCCTCGTCGTGCGAAAAAAAAAATTGATACACGAAACCGAGGCTGTTTTGCGAAAAAAAATTGAGACGGGAAAACGGCGTCCGTGGGCGGAAAAAAAAATGGAGACGCGAAACCATCCTCGTCGTGCGAAAAAAAAAATTGATACACGAAACCGACGCTGTTTTGCGAAAAATAATTGAGACGGGAAAATTGCGTCCGTGGGCGGAAAAAAAAATGGAGACGCGAAACCATCCTCGTCGTGCGAAAAAAAAAATTGATACACGAAACCGAGGCTGTTTTGCGAAAAAAAATTGAGACGGGAAAATGGCGTCCCTGGGCGGAAAAAAAAATGGAGAGGCGAAACCATCCTCGTCGTGCGAAAAAAAAAATTGATACACGAAACCGAGGCTGTTTTGCGAAAAAAAATTGAGACGGGAAAATGGCATCCGTGGGCGGAAAAAAAAATGGAGAGGCGAAACCATCCTCGTCGTGCGAAAAAAAAATTGATACACGAAACCGACGCTGTTTTGCGAAAAAAAATTGAGAAGGGAAAATGGCGTCCGTGGGCGCAAAAAAAAATGGAGGCGCGAAACCATCCTCGTCGTGCGAAAAAAAAAATTGATACACGAAACCGAGGCTGTTTTGCGAAAAAAAATTGAGACGGGAAAAGTGCGTCCGTGGGCGGAAAAAAAAATGTAGAGGCGAAACCATCCTCGTCCTGCGAAAAAAAAAAATTGATACATGAAACCGAGGCTGTTTTGCGAAAAAAAAATGAGACGGGAAAATGGCATCCGTGGGCGGAAAAAAAAATGGAGAGGCGAAACCATCCTCGTCGTGCGAAAAAAAAAATTGATACACGAAACCGACGCTGTTTTGCGAAAAATAATTGAGACGGGAAAATGGCGTCCGTGGGCGGAAAAAAAAATGGAGAGGCGAAACCATCCTCGTCGTGCGAAAAAAAAAATTAATACACGAAACCGAGGCTGTTTTGCGAAAAAAAATTGAGACGGGAAAATGGCGTCCCTGGGCGGAAAAAAAAAATGGAGAGGCGAAACCATCCGCGTCGTGCGAAAAAAAAAATTGATACACGAAACCGAGGCTGTTTTGCGAAAAAAAATTGAGACGGGAAAATGGCGTCCGTGGGCGGAAAAAAAAATGGAGAGGCGAAACCATCCTCGTCGTGCGGAAAAAAAAAATTGATACACGAAACTGAGGCTGTTTTGCGAAAAAAAAATGAGACGGGAAAATGGCGTCCGTGGGCGGAAAATAAAATGGAGCCGCGAAACCATCCTCGTCGTGCGAAAAAAAAAATTGATACACGAAACCGACGCTGTTTTGCGAAAAAAAATTGAGACGGGTAAATGGCGTCCGTGGGCGGAAAAAAAAATGGAGAGGCGAAACCATCCTCGTCGTGCGAAAAAAAAAATTGATACACGAAACCGAGGCTGTTTTGCGAAAAAGAATTGAGACGGGAAAATGGCGTCCGTGGGCGGAAAAAAAAATGGAGAGGCGAAACCATCCTCGTCGTGCGAAAAAAAAAATTGATACACGAAACCGACGCTGTTTTGCGAAAAAAAATTGAGAAGGGAAAACGGCGTCCGTGGGCGGAAAAAAAAATGGAGAGGCGAAACCATCCTCGTCGTGCGAAAAAAAAAATTGATACACGAAACCGAGGCTGTTTTGCGAAAAAAAATTGAGACGGGAAAACGGCGTCCGTGGGCGGAAAAAAAAATGGAGAGGCGAAACCATCCTCGTCGTGCGAAAAAAAAAATTGATACACGAAACCGAGGCTGTTTTGCGAAAAAAAATTGAGACGGGAAAATGGCGTCCGTGGGCGGAAAAAAAAAATGGAGACGCGAAACCATCCTCGTCGTGCGAAAAAAAAAATTGATACACGAAACCGAGGCTGTTTTGCGAAAAAAAATTGAGACGGGAAAACGGCGTCCGTGGGCGGAAAAAAAAATGGAGAGGCGAAACCATCCTCGTCGTGCGAAAAAAAAAATTGATACACGAAACCGAGGCTGTTTTGCGAAAAAAAATTGAGACGGGAAAATGGCGTCCGTGGGCGGAAAAAAAAAATGGAGACGCGAAACCATCCTCGTCGTGCGAAAAAAAAAATTGATACACGAAACCGAGGCTGTTTTGCGAAAAAAAATTGAGACGGGAAAATGGCGTCCGTGGGCGGAAAAAAAAATGGAGAGGCGAAACCATCCTCGTCGTGCGAAAAAAAAAATTGATACACGAAACCGAGGCTGTCTTGCGAAAAAAAATTGAGACGGGAAAACGGCGTCCGTGGGCGGAAAAAAAAATGGAGAGGCGAAACCATCCTCGTCGTGCGAAAAAAAAAATTGATACACGAAACCGAGGCTGTTTTGCGAAAAAAAATTGAGACGGGAAAATGGCGTCCCTGGGCGGAAAAAAAAATGGAGAGGCGAAACCATCCTCGTCGTGCGAAAAAAAAAATTGATACACGAAACCGAGGCTGTTTTGCGAAAAAAAATTGAGACGGGAAAACGGCGTCCGTGGGCGGAAAAAAAAATGGAGAGGCGAAACCATCCTCGTCGTGCGAAAAAAAAAATTGATACACGAAACCGAGGCTGTTTTGCGAAAAAAAATTGAGACGGGAAAATGGCGTCCGTGGGCGGAAAAAAAAATGGAGAGGCGAAACCATCCTCGTCGTGCGAAAAAAAAAATTGATACACGAAACCGAGGCTGTTTTGCGAAAAAGAATTGAGACGGGAAAAGTGCGTCCGTGGGCGGAAAAAAAAATGGAGACGCGAAACCATCCTCGTCGCGCGAAAAAAAAAAATTGATACACGAAACCGAGGCTGTTTTGCGAAAAAAAAATGAGACGGGAAAATGGCATCCGTGGGCGGAAAAAAAAATGGAGCCGCGAAACCATCCTCGTCGTGCGAAAAAAAAAATTGATACACGAAACCGAGGCTGTTTTGCGAAAAAAAAATGAGACGGGAAAATGGCATCCGTGGGCGGAAAAAAAAATGGAGAGGCGAAACCATCCTCGTCGTGCGAAAAAAAAAATTAATACACGAAACCGAGGCTGTTTTGCGAAAAAAAATTGAGACGGGAAAATGGCGTCCGTGGGCGGAAAAAAAAATGGAGAGGCGAAACCATCCTCGTCGTGCGGAAAAAAAAAATTGATACACGAAACCGAGGCTGTTTTGCGAAAAAAAAATGAGACGGGAAAATGGCATCCGTGGGCGGAAAAAAAAATGGAGCCGCGAAACCATCCTCGTCCTGCGAAAAAAAAAATTGATACACGAAACCGAGGCTGTTTTGCGAAAAAAAATTGAGACGGGAAAATGGCGTCCGTGGGCGCAAAAAAAAATGGAGGCGCGAAACCATCCTCGTCGTGCGAAAAAAAAAATTGATACACGAAACCGAGGCTGTTTTGCGAAAAAAAATTGAGACGGGAAAAGTGCGTCCGTGGGCGGAAAAAAAAATGTAGAGGCGAAACCATCCTCGTCCTGCGAAAAAAAAAATTGATACACGAAACCGAGGCTGTTTTGCGAAAAAAAATTGAGACGGGAAAAGTGCGTCCGTGGGTGGAAAAAAAAATGGAGAGGCGAAACCATCCTCGTCGTGCGAAAAAAAAAATTGATACACGAAACCGAGGCTGTTTTGCGAAAAAAAATTGAGACGGGAAAACGGCGTCCGTGGGCGGAAAAAAAAATGGAGAGGCGAAACCATCCTCGTCGTGCGAAAAAGAAAATTGATACACGAAACCGAGGCTGTTTTGCGAAAAAAAATTGAGACGGGAAAATTGCGTCCGTGGGCGGAAAAAAAAATGGAGAGGCGAAACCATCCTCGTCGTGCGAAAAAAAAAAATGATACACGAAACCGACGCTGTTTTGCGAAAAAAAATTGAGACGGGAAAATTGCGTCCGTGGGCGGAAAAAAAAATGGAGAGGCGAAACCATCCTCGTCGTGCGAAAAAAAAAATTGATACACGAAACCGAGGCTGTTTTGCGAAAAAAAATTGAGACGGGAAAATTGCGTCCGTGGGCGGAAAAAAAAAATGGAGACGCGAAACCATCCTCGTCGTGCGAAAAAAAAAATTGATACACGAAACCGAGGCTGTTTTGCGAAAAAAAAATGAGACGGAAAAATGGCGTCCGTGGGCGGAAAAAAAAAATGGAGACGCGAAACCATCCTCGTCGTGCGAAAAAAAAAATTGATACACGAAACCGAGGCTGTTTTGCGAAAAAAAATTGAGACGGGAAAATGGCGTCCGTGGGCGGAAAAAAAAATGGAGAGGCGAAACCATCCTCGTCGTGTGAAAAAAAAAATTGATACACGAAACCGAGGCTGTTTTGCGAAAAAAAATTGAGACGGGAAAACGGCGTCCGTGGGCGGAAAAAAAAATGGAGACGCGAAACCATCCTCGTCGTGCGAAAAAAAAAATTGATACACGAAACCGACGCTGTTTTGCGAAAAATAATTGAGACGGGAAAATTGCGTCCGTGGGCGGAAAAAAAAATGGAGACGCGAAACCATCCTCGTCGTGCGAAAAAAAAAATTGATACACGAAACCGAGGCTGTTTTGCGAAAAAAAATTGAGACGGGAAAATGGCGTCCCTGGGCGGAAAAAAAAATGGAGAGGCGAAACCATCCTCGTCGTGCGAAAAAAAAAATTGATACACGAAACCGAGGCTGTTTTGCGAAAAAAAATTGAGACGGGAAAATGGCATCCGTGGGCGGAAAAAAAAATGGAGAGGCGAAACCATCCTCGTCGTGCGAAAAAAAAAATTGATACACGAAACCGACGCTGTTTTGCGAAAAAAAATTGAGAAGGGAAAATGGCGTCCGTGGGCGCAAAAAAAAATGGAGGCGCGAAACCATCCTCGTCGTGCGAAAAAAAAAATTGATACACGAAACCGAGGCTGTTTTGCGAAAAAAAATTGAGACGGGAAAAGTGCGTCCGTGGGCGGAAAAAAAAATGTAGAGGCGAAACCATCCTCGTCCTGCGAAAAAAAAAAATTGATACATGAAACCGAGGCTGTTTTGCGAAAAAAAAATGAGACGGGAAAATGGCATCCGTGGGCGGAAAAAAAAATGGAGAGGCGAAACCATCCTCGTCGTGCGAAAAAAAAAATTGATACACGAAACCGACGCTGTTTTGCGAAAAATAATTGAGACGGGAAAATGGCGTCCGTGGGCGGAAAAAAAAATGGAGAGGCGAAACCATCCTCGTCGTGCGAAAAAAAAAATTAATACACGAAACCGAGGCTGTTTTGCGAAAAAAAATTGAGACGGGAAAATGGCGTCCCTGGGCGGAAAAAAAAAATGGAGAGGCGAAACCATCCGCGTCGTGCGAAAAAAAAAATTGATACACGAAACCGAGGCTGTTTTGCGAAAAAAAATTGAGACGGGAAAATGGCGTCCGTGGGCGGAAAAAAAAATGGAGAGGCGAAACCATCCTCGTCGTGCGGAAAAAAAAAATTGATACACGAAACTGAGGCTGTTTTGCGAAAAAAAAATGAGACGGGAAAATGGCGTCCGTGGGCGGAAAATAAAATGGAGCCGCGAAACCATCCTCGTCGTGCGAAAAAAAAAATTGATACACGAAACCGACGCTGTTTTGCGAAAAAAAATTGAGACGGGTAAATGGCGTCCGTGGGCGGAAAAAAAAATGGAGAGGCGAAACCATCCTCGTCGTGCGAAAAAAAAAATTGATACACGAAACCGAGGCTGTTTTGCGAAAAAGAATTGAGACGGGAAAATGGCGTCCGTGGGCGGAAAAAAAAATGGAGAGGCGAAACCATCCTCGTCGTGCGAAAAAAAAATTGATACACGAAACCGACGCTGTTTTGCGAAAAAAAATTGAGAAGGGAAAACGGCGTCCGTGGGCGGAAAAAAAAATGGAGAGGCGAAACCATCCTCGTCGTGCGAAAAAAAAAATTGATACACGAAACCGAGGCTGTTTTGCGAAAAAAAATTGAGACGGGAAAACGGCGTCCGTGGGCGGAAAAAAAAATGGAGAGGCGAAACCATCCTCGTCGTGCGAAAAAAAAAATTGATACACGAAACCGAGGCTGTTTTGCGAAAAAAAATTGAGACGGGAAAATGGCGTCCGTGGGCGGAAAAAAAAAATGGAGACGCGAAACCATCCTCGTCGTGCGAAAAAAAAAATTGATACACGAAACCGAGGCTGTTTTGCGAAAAAAAATGGAGACGGGAAAATGGCGTCCGTGGGCGGAAAAAAAAATGGAGAGGCGAAACCATCCTCGTCGTGCGAAAAAAAAAATTGATACACGAAACCGAGGCTGTTTTGCGAAAAAAAATTGAGACGGGAAAACGGCGTCCGTGGGCGGAAAAAAAAATGGAGAGGCGAAACCATCCTCGTCGTGCGAAAAAAAAAATTGATACACGAAACCGAGGCTGTTTTGCGAAAAAAAATTGAGACGGGAAAATGGCGTCCGTGGGCGGAAAAAAAAAAATGGAGACGCGAAACCATCCTCGTCGTGCGAAAAAAAAAATTGATACACGAAACCGAGGCTGTTTTGCGAAAAAAAATTGAGACGGGAAAACGGCGTCCGTGGGCGGAAAAAAAAATGGAGAGGCGAAACCATCCTCGTCGTGCGAAAAAAAAAATTGATACACGAAACCGAGGCTGTTTTGCGAAAAAAAATTGAGACGGGAAAATTGCGTCCGTGGGCGGAAAAAAAAATGTAGAGGCGAAACCATCCTCGTCCTGCGAAAAAAAAAATTGATACACGAAACCGAGGCTGTTTTGCGAAAAAAAAATGAGACGGGAAAATGGCATCCGTGGGCGGAAAAAAAAATGGAGAGGCGAAAACATCCTCGTCGTGCGAAAAAAAAAATTGATACACGAAACCGACGCTGTTTTGCGAAAAATAATTGAGACGGGAAAATGGCGTCCGTGGGCGGAAAAAAAAATGGAGAGGCGAAACCATCCTCGTCGTGCGAAAAAAAAAATTAATACACGAAACCGAGGCTGTTTTGCGAAAAAAAATTGAGACGGGAAAATGGCGTCCGTGGGCGGAAAAAAAAATGGAGGCGCGAAACCATCCTCGTCGTGCGAAAAAAAAAATTGATACACGAAACCGAGGCTGTTTTGCGAAAAAAAATTGAGACGGGAAAATGGCGTCCGTGGGCGGAAAAAAAAATGGAGAGGCGAAACCATCCTCGTCGTGCGAAAAAAAAAATTGATACACGAAACCGAGGCTGTTTTGCGAAAAAAAATTGAGACGGGAAAATGGCGTCCGTGGGCGGAAAAAAAAATGGAGAGGCGAAACCATCCTCGTCGTGCGAAAAAAAAAATTGATACACGAAACCGACGCTGTTTTGCGAAAAAAAATTGAGAAGGGAAAACGGCGTCCGTGGGCGGAAAAAAAAATGGAGAGGCGAAACCATCCTCGTCGTGCGAAAAAAAAAATTGATACACGAAACCGAGGCTGTTTTGCGAAAAAGAATTGAGACGGGAAAATGGCGTCCGTGGGCGGAAAAAAAAATGGAGAGGCGAAACCATCCTCGTCGTGCGAAAAAAAAAATTGATACACGAAACCGACGCTGTTTTGCGAAAAAAAATTGAGAAGGGAAAACGGCGTCCGTGGGCGGAAAAAAAAATGGAGAGGCGAAACCATCCTCGTCGTGCGAAAAAAAAAATTGATACACGAAACCGAGGCTGTTTTGCGAAAAAAAATTGAGACGGGAAAAGTGCGTCCGTGGGCGGAAAAAAAAATGGAGAGGCGAAACCATCCTCGTCGTGCGAAAAAAAAAATTGATACACGAAACCGAGGCTGTTTTGCGAAAAAAAATTGAGACGGGAAAATGGCGTCCGTGGGCGGAAAAAAAAAATGGAGAGGCGAAACCATCCTCGTCGTGCGAAAAAAAAAATTGATACACGAAACCGAGGCTGTTTTGCGAAAAAAAATTGAGACGGGAAAATTGCGTCCGTGGGCGGAAAAAAAAATGGAGAGGCGAAACCATCCTCGTCGTGCGAAAAAAAAAATAGATACACGAAACCGAGGCTGTTTTGCGAAAACAAATTGAGACGGGAAAACGGCGTCCGTGGGCGGAAAAAAAAATGGAGAGGCGAAACCATCCTCGTCGTGCGAAAAAAAAAATTGATACACGAAACCGAGGCTGTTTTGCGAAAAAAAATTGAGACGGGAAAATGGCGTCCGTGGGCGGAAAAAAAAAATGGAGAGGCGAAACCATCCTCGTCGTGCGAAAAAAAAAATTGATACACGAAACCGAGGCTGTTTTGCGAAAAAAAATTGAGACGGGAAAACGGCGTCCGTGGGCGGAAAAAAAAATGGAGAGGCGAAACCATCCTCGTCGTGCGAAAAAAAAAATTGATACACGAAACCGAGGCTGTTTTGCGAAAAAAAATTGAGACGGGAAAATTGCGTCCGTGGGCGGAAAAAAAAATGTAGAGGCGAAACCATCCTCGTCCTGCGAAAAAAAAAATTGATACACGAAACCGAGGCTGTTTTGCGAAAAAAAAATGAGACGGGAAAATGGCATCCGTGGGCGGAAAAAAAAATGGAGAGGCGAAAACATCCTCGTCGTGCGAAAAAAAAAATTGATACACGAAACCGACGCTGTTTTGCGAAAAATAATTGAGACGGGAAAATGGCGTCCGTGGGCGGAAAAAAAAATGGAGAGGCGAAACCATCCTCGTCGTGCGAAAAAAAAAATTAATACACGAAACCGAGGCTGTTTTGCGAAAAAAAATGGAGACGGGAAAATGGCGTCCGTGGGCGGAAAAAAAAATGGAGGCGCGAAACCATCCTCGTCGTGCGAAAAAAAAAATTGATACACGAAACCGAGGCTGTTTTGCGAAAAAAAATTGAGACGGGAAAATGGCGTCCGTGGGCGGAAAAAAAAATGGAGAGGCGAAACCATCCTCGTCGTGCGAAAAAAAAAATTGATACACGAAACCGAGGCTGTTTTGCGAAAAAAAATTGAGACGGGAAAATGGCGTCCGTGGGCGGAAAAAAAAATGGAGAGGCGAAACCATCCTCGTCGTGCGAAAAAAAAAATTGATACACGAAACCGACGCTGTTTTGCGAAAAAAAATTGAGAAGGGAAAACGGCGTCCGTGGGCGGAAAAAAAAATGGAGAGGCGAAACCATCCTCGTCGTGCGAAAAAAAAAATTGATACACGAAACCGAGGCTGTTTTGCGAAAAAGAATTGAGACGGGAAAATGGCGTCCGTGGGCGGAAAAAAAAATGGAGAGGCGAAACCATCCTCGTCGTGCGAAAAAAAAAATTGATACACGAAACCGACGCTGTTTTGCGAAAAAAAATTGAGAAGGGAAAACGGCGTCCGTGGGCGGAAAAAAAAATGGAGAGGCGAAACCATCCTCGTCGTGCGAAAAAAAAAATTGATACACGAAACCGAGGCTGTTTTGCGAAAAAAAATTGAGACGGGAAAAGTGCGTCCGTGGGCGGAAAAAAAAATGGAGAGGCGAAACCATCCTCGTCGTGCGAAAAAAAAAATTGATACACGAAACCGAGGCTGTTTTGCGAAAAAAAATTGAGACGGGAAAATGGCGTCCGTGGGCGGAAAAAAAAAATGGAGAGGCGAAACCATCCTCGTCGTGCGAAAAAAAAAATTGATACACGAAACCGAGGCTGTTTTGCGAAAAAAAATTGAGACGGGAAAATTGCGTCCGTGGGCGGAAAAAAAAAATGGAGACGCGAAACCATCCTCGTCGTGCGAAAAAAAAAATTGATACACGAAACCGAGGCTGTTTTGCGAAAAAAAATGGAGACGGGAAAATGGCGTCCGTGGGCGGAAAAAAAAATGGAGAGGCGAAACCATCCTCGTCGTGCGAAAAAAAAAATTGATACACGAAACCGAGGCTGTTTTGCGAAAAAAAATTGAGACGGGAAAACGGCGTCCGTGGGCGGAAAAAAAAATGGAGAGGCGAAACCATCCTCGTCGTGCGAAAAAAAAAATTGATACACGAAACCGAGGCTGTTTTGCGAAAAAAAATTGAGACGGGAAAATGGCGTCCGTGGGCGGAAAAAAAAAAATGGAGACGCGAAACCATCCTCGTCGTGCGAAAAAAAAAATTGATACACGAAACCGAGGCTGTTTTGCGAAAAAAAATTGAGACGGGAAAACGGCGTCCGTGGGCGGAAAAAAAAATGGAGAGGCGAAACCATCCTCGTCGTGCGAAAAAAAAAATTGATACACGAAACCGAGGCTGTTTTGCGAAAAAAAATTGAGACGGGAAAATTGCGTCCGTGGGCGGAAAAAAAAATGTAGAGGCGAAACCATCCTCGTCCTGCGAAAAAAAAAATTGATACACGAAACCGAGGCTGTTTTGCGAAAAAAAAATGAGACGGGAAAATGGCATCCGTGGGCGGAAAAAAAAATGGAGAGGCGAAAACATCCTCGTCGTGCGAAAAAAAAAATTGATACACGAAACCGACGCTGTTTTGCGAAAAATAATTGAGACGGGAAAATGGCGTCCGTGGGCGGAAAAAAAAATGGAGAGGCGAAACCATCCTCGTCGTGCGAAAAAAAAAATTAATACACGAAACCGAGGCTGTTTTGCGAAAAAAAATTGAGACGGGAAAATGGCGTCCGTGGGCGGAAAAAAAAATGGAGGCGCGAAACCATCCTCGTCGTGCGAAAAAAAAAATTGATACACGAAACCGAGGCTGTTTTGCGAAAAAAAATTGAGACGGGAAAATGGCGTCCGTGGGCGGAAAAAAAAATGGAGAGGCGAAACCATCCTCGTCGTGCGAAAAAAAAAATTGATACACGAAACCGAGGCTGTTTTGCGAAAAAAAATTGAGACGGGAAAATGGCGTCCGTGGGCGGAAAAAAAAATGGAGAGGCGAAACCATCCTCGTCGTGCGAAAAAAAAAATTGATACACGAAACCGACGCTGTTTTGCGAAAAAAAATTGAGAAGGGAAAACGGCGTCCGTGGGCGGAAAAAAAAATGGAGAGGCGAAACCATCCTCGTCGTGCGAAAAAAAAAATTGATACACGAAACCGAGGCTGTTTTGCGAAAAAGAATTGAGACGGGAAAATGGCGTCCGTGGGCGGAAAAAAAAATGGAGAGGCGAAACCATCCTCGTCGTGCGAAAAAAAAAATTGATACACGAAACCGACGCTGTTTTGCGAAAAAAAATTGAGAAGGGAAAACGGCGTCCGTGGGCGGAAAAAAAAATGGAGAGGCGAAACCATCCTCGTCGTGCGAAAAAAAAAATTGATACACGAAACCGAGGCTGTTTTGCGAAAAAAAATTGAGACGGGAAAAGTGCGTCCGTGGGCGGAAAAAAAAATGGAGAGGCGAAACCATCCTCGTCGTGCGAAAAAAAAAATTGATACACGAAACCGAGGCTGTTTTGCGAAAAAAAATTGAGACGGGAAAATGGCGTCCGTGGGCGGAAAAAAAAAATGGAGAGGCGAAACCATCCTCGTCGTGCGAAAAAAAAAATTGATACACGAAACCGAGGCTGTTTTGCGAAAAAAAATTGAGACGGGAAAATTGCGTCCGTGGGCGGAAAAAAAAATGGAGAGGCGAAACCATCCTCGTCGTGCGAAAAAAAAAATAGATACACGAAACCGAGGCTGTTTTGCGAAAACAAATTGAGACGGGAAAACGGCGTCCGTGGGCGGAAAAAAAAATGGAGAGGCGAAACCATCCTCGTCGTGCGAAAAAAAAAATTGATACACGAAACCGAGGCTGTTTTGCGAAAAAAAATTGAGACGGGAAAATGGCGTCCGTGGGCGGAAAAAAAAAATGGAGAGGCGAAACCATCCTCGTCGTGCGAAAAAAAAAATTGATACACGAAACCGAGGCTGTTTTGCGAAAAAAAATTGAGACGGGAAAACGGCGTCCGTGGGCGGAAAAAAAAATGGAGAGGCGAAACCATCCTCGTCGTGCGAAAAAAAAAATTGATACACGAAACCGAGGCTGTTTTGCGAAAAAAAATTGAGACGGGAAAATTGCGTCCGTGGGCGGAAAAAAAAATGTAGAGGCGAAACCATCCTCGTCCTGCGAAAAAAAAAATTGATACACGAAACCGAGGCTGTTTTGCGAAAAAAAAATGAGACGGGAAAATGGCATCCGTGGGCGGAAAAAAAAATGGAGAGGCGAAAACATCCTCGTCGTGCGAAAAAAAAAATTGATACACGAAACCGACGCTGTTTTGCGAAAAATAATTGAGACGGGAAAATGGCGTCCGTGGGCGGAAAAAAAAATGGAGAGGCGAAACCATCCTCGTCGTGCGAAAAAAAAAATTAATACACGAAACCGAGGCTGTTTTGCGAAAAAAAATGGAGACGGGAAAATGGCGTCCGTGGGCGGAAAAAAAAATGGAGGCGCGAAACCATCCTCGTCGTGCGAAAAAAAAAATTGATACACGAAACCGAGGCTGTTTTGCGAAAAAAAATTGAGACGGGAAAATGGCGTCCGTGGGCGGAAAAAAAAATGGAGAGGCGAAACCATCCTCGTCGTGCGAAAAAAAAAATTGATACACGAAACCGAGGCTGTTTTGCGAAAAAAAATTGAGACGGGAAAATGGCGTCCGTGGGCGGAAAAAAAAATGGAGAGGCGAAACCATCCTCGTCGTGCGAAAAAAAAAATTGATACACGAAACCGACGCTGTTTTGCGAAAAAAAATTGAGAAGGGAAAACGGCGTCCGTGGGCGGAAAAAAAAATGGAGAGGCGAAACCATCCTCGTCGTGCGAAAAAAAAAATTGATACACGAAACCGAGGCTGTTTTGCGAAAAAGAATTGAGACGGGAAAATGGCGTCCGTGGGCGGAAAAAAAAATGGAGAGGCGAAACCATCCTCGTCGTGCGAAAAAAAAAATTGATACACGAAACCGACGCTGTTTTGCGAAAAAAAATTGAGACGGGAAAACGGCGTCCGTGGGCGGAAAAAAAAATGGAGAGGCGAAACCATCCTCGTCGTGCGAAAAAAAAAATTGATACACGAAACCGAGGCTGTTTTGCGAAAAAAAATTGAGACGGGAAAAGTGCGTCCGTGGGCGGAAAAAAAAATGGAGAGGCGAAACCATCCTCGTCGTGCGAAAAAAAAAATTGATACACGAAACCGAGGCTGTTTTGCGAAAAAAAATTGAGACGGGAAAATGGCGTCCGTGGGCGGAAAAAAAAAATGGAGAGGCGAAACCATCCTCGTCGTGCGAAAAAAAAAATTGATACACGAAACCGAGGCTGTTTTGCGAAAAAAAATTGAGACGGGAAAATTGCGTCCGTGGGCGGAAAAAAAAATGGAGACGCGAAACCATCCTCGTCGTGCGAAAAAAAAAATAGATACACGAAACCGAGGCTGTTTTGCGAAAACAAATTGAGACGGGAAAACGGCGTCCGTGGGCGGAAAAAAAAATGGAGAGGCGAAACCATCCTCGTCGTGCGAAAAAAAAAATTGATACACGAAACCGAGGCTGTTTTGCGAAAAAAAATTGAGACGGGAAAATGGCGTCCGTGGGCGGAAAAAAAAAATGGAGACGCGAAACCATCCTCGTCGTGCGAAAAAAAAAATTGATACACGAAACCGAGGCTGTTTTGCGAAAAAAAATTGAGACGAGAAAACGGCGTCCGTGGGCGGAAAAAAAAATGGAGAGGCGAAACCATCCTCGTCGTGCGGAAAAAAAAATTGATACACGAAACCGAGGCTGTTTTGCGAAAAAAAATTGAGACGGGAAAATTGCGTCCGTGGGCGGAAAAAAAAATGGAGAGGCGAAACCATCCTCGTCGTGCGAAAAAAAAAATTGATACACGAAACCGACGCTGTTTTGCGAAAAATAATTGAGACGGGAAAATGGCGTCCGTGGGCGGAAAAAAAAATGGAGACGCGAAACCATCCTCGTCGTGCGAAAAAAAAAATTAATACACGAAACCGAGGCTGTTTTGCGAAAAAAAATTGAGACGGGACAATGGCGTCCGTGGGCGGAAAAAAAAATGGAGAGGCGAAACCATCCTCGTCCTGCGAAAAAAAAAATTGATACACGAAACCGAGGCTGTTTTGCGAAAAAAAATTGAGACGGGAAAACGGCGTCCGTGGGCGGAAAAAAAAATGGAGAGGCGAAACCATCCTCGTCGTGCGAAAAAAAAAATTGATACACGAAACCGAGGCTGTTTTGCGAAAAAAAATTGAGACGGGAAAATGGCGTCCGTGGGCGGAAAAAAAAAATGGAGAGGCGAAACCATCCTCGTCGTGCGAAAAAAAAAATTGATACACGAAACCGAAGCTGTTTTGCGAAAAATAATTGAGACGGGAAAATTGCGTCCGTGGGTGGAAAAAAAAATGGAGAGGCGAAACCATCCTCGTCGTGCGAAAAAAAAAATTGATACACGAAACCGAGGCTGTTTTGCGAAAAAAAATTGAGACGGGAAAACGGCGTCCGTGGGCGGAAAAAAAAATGGAGAGGCGAAACCATCCTCGTCGTGCGAAAAAAAAAATTGATACACGAAACCGAGGCTGTTTTGCGAAAACAAATTGAGACGGGAAAATGGCGTCCGTGGGCGGAAAAAAAAAATGGAGAGGCGAAACCATCCTCGTCGTGCGAAAAAAAAAATTGATACACGAAATCGAGGCTGTTTTGCGAAAAAAAATTGAGACGGGAAAAGTGCGTCCGTGGGCGGAAAAAAAAATGGAGAGGCGAAACCATCCTCGTCGTGCGAAAAAAAAAATTGATACAC
Organism: Podargus strigoides; assembly: GCA_028020825.1. NCBI lineage: Eukaryota > Metazoa > Chordata > Aves > Caprimulgiformes > Podargidae > Podargus > Podargus strigoides. The sequence goes on along the minus strand of CM051624.1, from coordinate 46,340,453 downwards.
GAAACCGAGGCTGTTTTGCGAAAAAAAATTGAGACGGGAAAATGGCGTCCGTGGGCGGAAAAAAAAAATGGAGACGCGAAACCATCCTCGTCGTGCGAAAAAAAAAATTGATACACGAAACCGACGCTGTTTTGCGAAAAATAATTGAGACGGGAAAATTGCGTCCGTGGGCGGAAAAAAAAATGGAGAGGCGAAACCATCCTCGTCGTGCGAAAAAAAAAATTGATACACGAAACCGACGGTGTTTTGCGAAAAATAATTGAGACGGGAAAATTGCGTCCGTGGGCGGAAAAAAAAATGGAGAGGCGAAACCATCCTCGTCGTGCGAAAAAAAAAATTGATACACGAAACCGAGGCTGTTTTGCGAAAAAAAATTGAGACGAGAAAATTGCGTCCGTGGGCGGAAAAAAAAATGGAGAGGCGAAACCATCCTCGTCGTGCGAAAAAAAAAATTGATACACGAAACCGAGGCTGTTTTGCGAAAAAAAATTGAGACGGGAAAAGTGCGTCTGTGGGCGGAAAAAAAAATGGAGAGGCGAAACCATCCTCGTCGTGCGAAAAAAAAAAATTGATACACGAAACCGAGGCTGTTTTGCGAAAAAAAATGAGACGGGAAAATGGCGTCCGTGGGCGGAAAAAAAAATGGAGAGGCGAAACCATCCTCGTCGTGCGAAAAAAAAAATTGATACACGAAACCGAGGCTGTTTTGCGAAAAAAAATGGAGACGGGAAAATGGCGTCCGTGGGCGGAAAAAAAAATGGAGAGGCGAAACCATCCTCGTCGTGCGAAAAAAAAAATTGATACACGAAACCGAGGCTGTTTTGCGAAAAAAAATTGAGACGGGAAAAGTGCGTCCGTGGGCGGAAAAAAAAATGGAGAGGCGAAACCATCCTCGTCGTGCGAAAAAAAAAAATTGATACACGAAACCGAGGCTGTTTTGCGAAAAAAAAATGAGACGGGAAAATGCCGTCCGTGGGCGGAAAAAAAAATGGAGAGGCGAAACCATCCTCGTTGTGCGAAAAAAAAAAATTGATACAGGAAACCGAGGCTGTTTTGCGAAAAAAAATGAGACGGGAAAATGGCATCCCTGGGCGGAAAAAAAAATGGAGAGGCAAAACCATCCTCGTCGTGCGAAAAAAAAAATTGATACACGAAACCGACGCTGTTTTGCGAAAACAAATTGAGACGGGAAAATTGCGTCCGTGGGCGGAAAAAAAAATGGAGAGGCGAAACCGTCCTCGTCGTGCGAAAAAAAAAATTGATACACGAAACCGAGGCTGTTTTGCGAAAAAAAATTGAGACGGGAAAAGTGCGTCCGTGGGCGGAAAAAAAAATGGAGAGGCGAAACCATCCTCGTCGTGCGAAAAAAAAAAATTGATACACGAAACCGAGGCTGTTTTGCGAAAAAAAAATGAGACGGGAAAATGCCGTCCGTGGGCGGAAAAAAAAATGTAGAGGCGAAACCATCCTCGTCGTGCGAAAAAAAAAATTGATACATGAAACCGAGGCTGTTTTGCGAAAAAAAATGGAGACGGGAAAATGGCGTCCCTGGGCGGAAAAAAAAATGGAGAGGCGAAAACATCCTCGTCGTGCGAAAAAAAAAATTGATACACGAAACCGAGGCTGTTTTGCGAAAAAAAATTGAGACGGGAAAAGTGCGTCCGTGGGCGGAAAAAAAAATGGAGACGCGAAACCATCCTCGTCGTGCGAAAAAAAAAATTGATACACGAAACCGAGGCTGTTTTGCGAAAAAAAAATTAAACGGGAAAATGGCGTCCGTGGGCGGAAAAAAAAATGGAGCCGCGAAACCATCCTCGTCGTGCGAAAAAAAAAATTGATACACGAAACCGAAGCTGTTTTGCGAAAAAAAATTGAGACGGGAAAATGGCGTCCGTGGGCGGAAAAAAAAATGGAGAGGCGAAACCATCCTCGTCGTGCGAAAAAAAAAATTGATACATGAAACCGAGGCTGTTTTGCGAAAAAAAATGGAGACGGGAAAATGGCGTCCGTGGGCGGAAAGAAAAAATGGAAAGGCGAAACCATCCTCGTTGTGCGAAAAAAAAAATTGATACACGAAACCGAGGCTGTTTTGCGAAAAATAATTGAGACGGGAAAATTGCGTCCGTGGGCGGAAAAAAAAATGGAGACGCGAAACCATCCTCGTCGTGCGAAAAAAAAATTTGATACACGAAACCGAGGCTGTTTTGCGAAAAATAATTGAGACGGGAAAATTGCGTCCGTGGGCGGAAAAAAAAATGGAGACGCGAAACCATCCTCGTCGTGCGAAAAAAAAAATTGATACACGAAACCGAGGCTGTTTTGCGAAAAAAAATTGAGACGGGAAAATTGCGTCCGTGGGCGGAAAAAAAAATGGAGAGGCGAAACCATCCTCGTCGTGCGAAAAAAAAAATTGATACACGAAACCGAGGCTGTTTTGCGAAAAAAAATTGAGACGGGAAAATGGCGTCCGTGGGCGGAAAAAAAAATGGAGAGGCGAAACCATCCTCGTCGTGCGAAAAAAAAATTGATACACGAAACCGAGGCTGTTTTGCGAAAAAAAATTGAGACGGGAAAATGGCGTCCGTGGGCGGAAAAAAAAATGGAGAGGCGAAACCATCCTCGTCGTGCGAAAAAAAAAAATTGATACACGAAACCGAGGCTGTTTTGCGAAAAAAAATGAGACGGGAAAATGGCGTCCGTGGGCGGAAAAAAAAATGGAGAGGCGAAACCATCCTCGTCGTGCGAAAAAAAAAATTGATACACGAAACCGAGGCTGTTTTGCCGAAAAAAATTGAGACGGGAAAACGGCGTCCGTGGGCGGAAAAAAAAATGGAGAGGCGAAACCATCCTCGTCGTGCGAAAAAAAAAATTAATACACGAAACCGAGGCTGTTTTGCGAAAAAAAAATTGAGACGGGAAAATGGCGTCCGTGGGCGGAAAAAAAAATGGAGAGGCGAAACCATCCTCGTCGTGCGAAAAAAAAAATTGATACACGAAACCGAGGCTGTTTTGCGAAAAAAAATTGAGACGGGAAAATGGCGTCCGTGGGCGGAAAAAAAAATGGAGAGGCGAAACCATCCTCGTCGTGCGAAAAAAAAATTGATACACGAAACCGAGGCTGTTTTGCGAAAAAAAATTGAGACGGGAAAATGGCGTCCGTGGGCGGAAAAAAAAATGGAGAGGCGAAACCATCCTCGTCGTGCGAAAAAAAAAATTGATACACGAAACCGAGGCTGTTTTGCGAAAAAAAATTGAGACGGGAAAAGTGCGTCCGTGGGCGGAAAAAAAAATGGAGAGGCGAAACCATCCTCGTCGTGCGAAAAAAAAAAATTGATACACGAAACCGAGGCTGTTTTGCGAAAAAAAATGAGACGGGAAAATGGCGTCCGTGGGCGGAAAAAAAAATGGAGAGGCGAAACCATCCTCGTCGTGCGAAAAAAAAAATTGATACACGAAACCGAGGCTGTTTTGCCGAAAAAAATTGAGACGGGAAAACGGCGTCCGTGGGCGGAAAAAAAAATGGAGAGGCGAAACCATCCTCGTCGTGTGAAAAAAAAAATTAATACACGAAACCGAGGCTGTTTTGCGAAAAAAAAATTGAGACGGGAAAATGGCGTCCGTGGGCGGAAAAAAAAATGGAGAGGCGAAACCATCCTCGTCGTGCGAAAAAAAAAATTGATACACGAAACCGAGGCTGTTTTGCGAAAAAAAATTGAGACGGGAAAATGGCGTCCGTGGGCGGAAAAAAAAATGGAGAGGCGAAACCATCCTCGTCGTGCGAAAAAAAAAATTGATACACGAAACCGACGCTGTTTTGCGAAAAATAATTGAGACGGGAAAATGGCGTCCGTGGGCGGAAAAAAAAATGGAGACGCGAAACCATCCTCGTCGTGCGAAAAAAAAAATTGATACACGAAACCGAGGCTGTTTTGCGAAAAAAAATTGAGACGGGAAAACGGCGTCCGTGGGCGGAAAAAAAAATGGAGAGGCGAAACCATCCTCGTCGTGCGAAAAAAAAAATTGATACACGAAACCGAGGCTGTTTTGCGAAAAAAAATTGAGACGGGAAAATGGCGTCCGTGGGCGGAAAAAAAAATGGAGAGGCGAAACCATCCTCGTCGTGCGAAAAAAAAATTGATACACGAAACCGAGGCTGTTTTGCGAAAAAAAATTGAGACGGGAAAATGGCGTCCGTGGGCGGAAAAAAAAATGGAGAGGCGAAACCATCCTCGTCGTGCGAAAAAAAAAATTGATACACGAAACCGAGGCTGTTTTGCGAAAAAAAATTGAGACGGGAAAAGTGCGTCCGTGGGCGGAAAAAAAAATGGAGAGGCGAAACCATCCTCGTCGTGCGAAAAAAAAAAATTGATACACGAAACCGAGGCTGTTTTGCGAAAAAAAATGAGACGGGAAAATGGCGTCCGTGGGCGGAAAAAAAAATGGAGAGGCGAAACCATCCTCGTCGTGCGAAAAAAAAAATTGATACACGAAACCGAGGCTGTTTTGCCGAAAAAAATTGAGACGGGAAAACGGCGTCCGTGGGCGGAAAAAAAAATGGAGAGGCGAAACCATCCTCGTCGTGCGAAAAAAAAAATTAATACACGAAACCGAGGCTGTTTTGCGAAAAAAAAATTGAGACGGGAAAATGGCGTCCGTGGGCGGAAAAAAAAATGGAGAGGCGAAACCATCCTCGTCGTGCGAAAAAAAAAATTGATACACGAAACCGAGGCTGTTTTGCGAAAAAAAATTGAGACGGGAAAAGTGCGTCCGTGGGCGGAAAAAAAAATGGAGAGGCGAAACCATCCTCGTCGTGCGAAAAAAAAATTGATACACGAAACCGAGGCTGTTTTGCGAAAAAAAATTGAGACGGGAAAATGGCGTCCGTGGGCGGAAAAAAAAATGGAGAGGCGAAACCATCCTCGTCGTGCGAAAAAAAAAATTGATACACGAAACCGAGGCTGTTTTGCGAAAAAAAATTGAGACGGGAAAAGTGCGTCCGTGGGCGGAAAAAAAAATGGAGAGGCGAAACCATCCTCGTCGTGCGAAAAAAAAAAATTGATACACGAAACCGAGGCTGTTTTGCGAAAAAAAATGAGACGGGAAAATGGCGTCCGTGGGCGGAAAAAAAAATGGAGAGGCGAAACCATCCTCGTCGTGCGAAAAAAAAAATTGATACACGAAACCGAGGCTGTTTTGCCGAAAAAAATTGAGACGGGAAAACGGCGTCCGTGGGCGGAAAAAAAAATGGAGAGGCGAAACCATCCTCGTCGTGCGAAAAAAAAAATTAATACACGAAACCGAGGCTGTTTTGCGAAAAAAAAATTGAGACGGGAAAATGGCGTCCGTGGGCGGAAAAAAAAATGGAGAGGCGAAACCATCCTCGTCGTGCGAAAAAAAAAATTGATACACGAAACCGAGGCTGTTTTGCGAAAAAAAATGGAGACGGGAAAATGGCGTCCGTGGGCGGAAAAAAAAATGGAGAGGCGAAACCATCCTCGTCGTGCGAAAAAAAAAATTGATACACGAAACCGACGCTGTTTTGCGAAAAATAATTGAGACGGGAAAATGGCGTCCGTGGGCGGAAAAAAAAATGGAGACGCGAAACCATCCTCGTCGTGCGAAAAAAAAAATTCATACACGAAACCGAGGCTGTTTTGCGAAAAAAAATTGAGACGGGACAATGGCGTCCGTGGGCGGAAAAAAAAATGGAGAGGCGAAACCATCCTCGTCGTGCGAAAAAAAAAATTGATACACGAAACCGAGGCTGTTTTGCGAAAAAAAATTGAGACGGGAAAATGGCGTCCGTGGGCGGAAAAAAAAATGGAGAGGCGAAACCATCCTCGTCGTGGGGAAAAAAAAATTGATACACGAAACCGAGGCTGTTTTGCGAAAAAAAATTGAGAAGGGAAAACGGCGTCCGTGGGCGGAAAAAAAAATGGAGAGGCGAAACCATCCTCGTCGTGCGAAAAAAAAAATTGATACACGAAACCGAGGCTGTTTTGCGAAAAAAAATTGAGACGGGAAAAGTGCGTCCGTGGGCGGAAAAAAAAATGGAGAGGCGAAACCATCCTCGTCGTGCGAAAAAAAAAATTGATACACGAAACCGAGGCTGTTTTGCGAAAACAAATTGAGACGGGAAAATGGCGTCCGTGGGCGGAAAAAAAAAATGGAGAGGCGAAACCATCCTCGTCGTGCGAAAAAAAAAATTGATACACGAAACCGAGGCTGTTTTGCGAAAAAAAATTGAGACGGGAAAATTGCGTCCGTGGGCGGAAAAAAAAATGGAGAGGCGAAACCATCCTCGTCGTGCGAAAAAAAAAATAGATACACGAAACCGAGGCTGTTTTGCGAAAACAAATTGAGACGGGAAAACGGCGTCCGTGGGCGGAAAAAAAAATGGAGAGGCGAAACCATCCTCGTCGTGCGAAAAAAAAAATTGATACACGAAACCGAGGCTGTTTTGCGAAAAAAAATTGAGACGGGAAAATGGCGTCCGTGGGCGGAAAAAAAAAATGGAGACGCGAAACCATCCTCGTCGTGCGAAAAAAAAAATTGATACACGAAACCGAGGCTGTTTTGCGAAAAAAAATTGAGACGGGAAAACGGCGTCCGTGGGCGGAAAAAAAAATGGAGAGGCGAAACCATCCTCGTCGTGCGAAAAAAAAAATTGATACACGAAACCGAGGCTGTTTTGCGAAAAAAAATTGAGACGGGAAAATTGCGTCCGTGGGCGGAAAAAAAAATGGAGAGGCGAAACCATCCTCGTCGTGCGAAAAAAAAAATTGATACACGAAACCGACGCTGTTTTGCGAAAAATAATTGAGACGGGAAAATGGCGTCCGTGGGCGGAAAAAAAAATGGAGACGCGAAACCATCCTCGTCCTGCGAAAAAAAAAATTAATACACGAAACCGAGGCTGTTTTGCGAAAAAAAATTGAGACGGGACAATGGCGTCCGTGGGCGGAAAAAAAAATGGAGAGGCGAAACCATCCTCGTCCTGCGAAAAAAAAAATTGATACACGAAACCGAGGCTGTTTTGCGAAAAAAAATTGAGACGGGAAAACGGCGTCCGTGGGCGGAAAAAAAAATGGAGAGGCGAAACCATCCTCGTCGTGCGAAAAAAAAAATTGATACACGAAACCGAGGCTGTTTTGCGAAAAAAAATTGAGACGGGAAAATGGCGTCCGTGGGCGGAAAAAAAAAATGGAGAGGCGAAACCATCCTCGTCGTGCGAAAAAAAAATTGATACACGAAACCGACGCTGTTTTGCGAAAAATAATTGAGACGGGAAAATTGCGTCCGTGGGTGGAAAAAAAAATGGAGAGGCGAAACCATCCTCGTCGTGCGAAAAAAAAAATTGATACACGAAACCGAGGCTGTTTTGCGAAAAAAAATTGAGACGGGAAAACGGCGTCCGTGGGCGGAAAAAAAAATGGAGAGGCGAAACCATCCTCGTCGTGCGAAAAAAAAAATTGATACACGAAACCGAGGCTGTTTTGCGAAAACAAATTGAGACGGGAAAATGGCGTCCGTGGGCGGAAAAAAAAAATGGAGAGGCGAAACCATCCTCGTCGTGCGAAAAAAAAAATTGATACACGAAATCGAGGCTGTTTTGCGAAAAAAAATTGAGACGGGAAAATGGCGTCCGTGGGCGGAAAAAAAAATGGAGAGGCGAAACCATCCTCGTCGTGCGAAAAAAAAAATTGATACACGAAACTGAGGCTGTTTGCGAAAAAAAATTGAGACGGGAAAATGGCGTCCGTGGGCGGAAAAAAAAAATGGAGACGCGAAACCATCCTCGTCGTGCGAAAAAAAAAATTGATACACGAAACCGACGCTGTTTTGCGAAAAATAATTGAGACGGGAAAATTGCGTCCGTGGGCGGAAAAAAAAATGGAGAGGCGAAACCATCCTCGTCGTGCGAAAAAAAAAATTGATACACGAAACCGACGGTGTTTTGCGAAAAATAATTGAGACGGGAAAATTGCGTCCGTGGGCGGAAAAAAAAATGGAGAGGCAAAACCATCCTCGTCGTGCGAAAAAAAAAATTGATACACGAAACCGAGGCTGTTTTGCGAAAAAAAATTGAGACGAGAAAATTGCGTCCGTGGGCGGAAAAAAAAATGGAGAGGCGAAACCATCCTCGTCGTGCGAAAAAAAAAATTGATACACGAAACCGAGGCTGTTTTGCGAAAAAAAATTGAGACGGGAAAAGTGCGTCCGTGGGCGGAAAAAAAAATGGAGAGGCGAAACCATCCTCGTCGTGCGAAAAAAAAAAATTGATACACGAAACCGAGGCTGTTTTGCGAAAAAAAATGAGACGGGAAAATGGCGTCCGTGGGCGGAAAAAAAAATGGAGAGGCGAAACCATCCTCGTCGTGCGAAAAAAAAAATTGATACACGAAACCGAGGCTGTTTTGCGAAAAAAAATGGAGACGGGAAAATGGCGTCCGTGGGCGGAAAAAAAAATGGAGAGGCGAAACCATCCTCGTCGTGCGAAAAAAAAAATTGATACACGAAACCGAGGCTGTTTTGCGAAAAAAAATTGAGACGGGAAAAGTGCGTCCGTGGGCGGAAAAAAAAATGGAGAGGCGAAACCATCCTCGTCGTGCGAAAAAAAAAAATTGATACAGGAAACCGAGGCTGTTTTGCGAAAAAAAATGAGACGGGAAAATGGCATCCCTGGGCGGAAAAAAAAATGGAGAGGCAAAACCATCCTCGTCGTGCGAAAAAAAAAATTGATACACGAAACCGACGCTGTTTTGCGAAAACAAATTGAGACGGGAAAATTGCGTCCGTGGGCGGAAAAAAAAATGGAGAGGCGAAACCGTCCTCGTCGTGCGAAAAAAAAAAATTGATACACGAAACCGAGGCTGTTTTGCGAAAAAAAATGAGACGGGAAAATGGCGTCCGTGGGCGGAAAAAAAAATGGAGAGGCGAAACCATCCTCGTCGTGCGAAAAAAAAAATTAATACACGAAACCGAGGCTGTTTTGCGAAAAAAAATTGAGACGGGAAAATGGCGTCCGTGGGCGGAAAAAAAAATGGAGAGGCGAAACCATCCTCGTCGTGCGAAAAAAAAAATTGATACACGAAACCGAGGCTGTTTTGCGAAAAAAAATTGAGACGGGAAAAGTGCGTCCGTGGGCGGAAAAAAAAATGGAGAGGCGAAACCATCCTCGTCGTGCGAAAAAAAAAAATTGATACACGAAACCGAGGCTGTTTTGCGAAAAAAAAATGAGACGGGAAAATGCCGTCCGTGGGCGGAAAAAAAAATGTAGAGGCGAAACCATCCTCGTCGTGCGAAAAAAAAAATTGATACATGAAACCGAGGCTGTTTTGCGAAAAAAAATGGAGACGGGAAAATGGCGTCCGTGGGCGGAAAAAAAAATGGAGAGGCGAAAACATCCTCGTCGTGCGAAAAAAAAAATTGATACACGAAACCGAGGCTGTTTTGCGAAAAAAAATTGAGACGGGAAAAGTGCGTCCGTCGGCGGAAAAAAAAATGGAGACGCGAAACCATCCTCGTCGTGCGTAAAAAAAAAATTGATACACGAAACCGAGGCTGTTTTGCGAAAAAAAATTGAGACGGGAAAAGTGCGTCCGTGGGCGGAAAAAAAAATGGAGAGGCGAAACCATCCTCGTCGTGCGAAAAAAAAAAATTGATACAGGAAACCGAGGCTGTTTTGCGAAAAAAAATGAGACGGGAAAATGGCATCCCTGGGCGGAAAAAAAAATGGAGAGGCAAAACCATCCTCGTCGTGCGAAAAAAAAAATTGATACACGAAACCGACGCTGTTTTGCGAAAACAAATTGAGACGGGAAAATTGCGTCCGTGGGCGGAAAAAAAAATGGAGAGGCGAAACCGTCCTCGTCGTGCGAAAAAAAAAATTGATACACGAAACCGAGGCTGTTTTGCGAAAAAAAATGAGACGGGAAAATGGCGTCCGTGGGCGGAAAAAAAAATGGAGAGGCGAAACCATCCTCGTCGTGCGAAAAAAAAAATTAATACACGAAACCGAGGCTGTTTTGCGAAAAAAAATTGAGACGGGAAAATGGCGTCCGTGGGCGGAAAAAAAAATGGAGAGGCGAAACCATCCTCGTCGTGCGAAAAAAAAAATTGATACACGAAACCGAGGCTGTTTTGCGAAAAAAAATTGAGACGGGAAAAGTGCGTCCGTGGGCGGAAAAAAAAATGGAGAGGCGAAACCATCCTCGTCGTGCGAAAAAAAAAAATTGATACACGAAACCGAGGCTGTTTTGCGAAAAAAAAATGAGACGGGAAAATGCCGTCCGTGGGCGGAAAAAAAAATGTAGAGGCGAAACCATCCTCGTCGTGCGAAAAAAAAAATTGATACATGAAACCGAGGCTGTTTTGCGAAAAAAAATGGAGACGGGAAAATGGCGTCCGTGGGCGGAAAAAAAAATGGAGAGGCGAAAACATCCTCGTCGTGCGAAAAAAAAAATTGATACACGAAACCGAGGCTGTTTTGCGAAAAAAAATTGAGACGGGAAAAGTGCGTCCGTGGGCGGAAAAAAAAATGGAGACGCGAAACCATCCTCGTCGTGCGAAAAAAAAAATTGATACACGAAACCGAGGCTGTTTTGCGAAAAAAAAATTAAACGGGAAAATGGCGTCCGTGGGCGGAAAAAAAAATGGAGAGGCGAAACCATCCTCGTCGTGCGAAAAAAAAAATTGATACACGAAACCGACGCTGTTTTGCGAAAAAAAATTGAGACGGGAAAATTGCGTCCGTGGGCGGAAAAAAAAATGGAGAGGCGAAACCATCCTCGTCGTGCGAAAAAAAAAATTGATACACGAAACCGAGGCTGTTTTGCGAAAAAAAATGAGACGGGAAAATGGCGTCCGTGGGCGGAAAAAAAAATGGAGAGGCGAAACCATCCTCGTCGTGCGAAAAAAAAAATTAATACACGAAACCGAGGCTGTTTTGCGAAAAAAAATTGAGACGGGAAAATGGCGTCCGTGGGCGGAAAAAAAAATGGAGAGGCGAAACCATCCTCGTCGTGCGAAAAAAAAATTGATACACGAAACCGAGGCTGTTTTGCGAAAAAAAATTGAGACGGGAAAAGTGCGTCCGTGGGCGGAAAAAAAAATGGAGAGGCGAAACCATCCTCGTCGTGCGAAAAAAAAAAATTGATACATGAAACCGAGGCTGTTTTGCGAAAAAAAATGGAGACGGGAAAATGGCGTCCGTGGGCGGAAAGAAAAAATGGAAAGGCGAAACCATCCTCGTTGTGCGAAAAAAAAAATTGATACACGAAACCGAGGCTGTTTTGCGAAAAATAATTGAGACGGGAAAATTGTTTCCGTGGGCGGAAAAAAAAATGGAGACGCGAAACCATCCTCGTCGTGCGAAAAAAAAATTTGATACACGAAACCGAGGCTGTTTTGCGAAAAATAATTGAGACGGGAAAATTGCGTCCGTGGGCGGAAAAAAAAATGGAGACGCGAAACCATCCTCGTCGTGCGAAAAAAAAAATTGATACACGAAACCGAGGCTGTTTTGCGAAAAAAAATTGAGACGGGAAAATTGCGTCCGTGGGCGGAAAAAAAAATGGAGAGGCGAAACCATCCTCGTCGTGCGAAAAAAAAAATTGATACACGAAACCGAGGCTGTTTTGCGAAAAAAAATTGAGACGGGAAAATGGCGTCCGTGGGCGGAAAAAAAAATGGAGAGGCGAAACCATCCTCGTCGTGCGAAAAAAAAATTGATACACGAAACCGAGGCTGTTTTGCGAAAAAAAATTGAGACGGGAAAATGGCGTCCGTGGGCGGAAAAAAAAATGGAGAGGCGAAACCATCCTCGTCGTGCGAAAAAAAAAATTGATACACGAAACCGAGGCTGTTTTGCGAAAAAAAATTGAGACGGGAAAAGTGCGTCCGTGGGCGGAAAAAAAAATGGAGAGGCGAAACCATCCTCGTCGTGCGAAAAAAAAAAATTGATACACGAAACCGAGGCTGTTTTGCGAAAAAAAATTGAGACGGGAAAATGGCGTCCGTGGGCGGAAAAAAAAATGGAGAGGCGAAACCATCCTCGTCGTGCGAAAAAAAAAATTGATACACGAAACCGAGGCTGTTTTGCCGAAAAAAATTGAGACGGGAAAACGGCGTCCGTGGGCGGAAAAAAAAATGGAGAGGCGAAACCATCCTCGTCGTGCGAAAAAAAAAATTAATACACGAAACCGAGGCTGTTTTGCGAAAAAAAAATTGAGACGGGAAAATGGCGTCCGTGGGCGGAAAAAAAAATGGAGAGGCGAAACCATCCTCGTCGTGCGAAAAAAAAAATTGATACACGAAACCGAGGCTGTTTTGCGAAAAAAAATTGAGACGGGAAAATGGCGTCCGTGGGCGGAAAAAAAAATGGAGAGGCGAAACCATCCTCGTCGTGCGAAAAAAAAAATTGATACACGAAACCGACGCTGTTTTGCGAAAAATAATTGAGACGGGAAAATGGCGTCCGTGGGCGGAAAAAAAAATGGAGACGCGAAACCATCCTCGTCGTGCGAAAAAAAAAATTCATACACGAAACCGAGGCTGTTTTGCGAAAAAAAATTGAGACGGGACAATGGCGTCCGTGGGCGGAAAAAAAAATGGAGAGGCGAAACCATCCTCGTCGTGCGAAAAAAAAAATTGATACACGAAACCGAGGCTGTTTTGCGAAAAAAAATTGAGACGGGAAAATGGCGTCCGTGGGTGGAAAAAAAAATGGAGAGGCGAAACCATCCTCGTCGTGCGAAAAAAAAAATTGATACACGAAACCGAGGCTGTTTTGCGAAAAAAAATTGAGACGGGAAAACGGCGTCCGTGGGCGGAAAAAAAAATGGAGAGGCGAAACCATCCTCGTCGTGCGAAAAAAAAATTGATACACGAAACCGAGGCTGTTTTGCGAAAACAAATTGAGACGGGAAAATGGCGTCCGTGGGCGGAAAAAAAAAATGGAGAGGCGAAACCATCCTCGTCGTGCGAAAAAAAAAATTGATACACGAAATCGAGGCTGTTTTGCGAAAAAAAATTGAGACGGGAAAATGGCGTCCGTGGGCGGAAAAAAAAATGGAGAGGCGAAACCATCCTCGTCGTGCGAAAAAAAAAATTGATACACGAAACTGAGGCTGTTTTGCGAAAAAAAATTGAGACGGGAAAATGGCGTCCGTGGGCGGAAAAAAAAAATGGAGACGCGAAACCATCCTCGTCGTGCGAAAAAAAAAATTGATACACGAAACCGACGCTGTTTTGCGAAAAATAATTGAGACGGGAAAATTGCGTCCGTGGGCGGAAAAAAAAATGGAGAGGCGAAACCATCCTCGTCGTGCGAAAAAAAAAATTGATACACGAAACCGACGGTGTTTTGCGAAAAATAATTGAGACGGGAAAATTGCGTCCGTGGGCGGAAAAAAAAATGGAGAGGCAAAACCATCCTCGTCGTGCGAAAAAAAAAATTGATACACGAAACCGAGGCTGTTTTGCGAAAAAAAATTGAGACGAGAAAATTGCGTCCGTGGGCGGAAAAAAAAATGGAGAGGCGAAACCATCCTCGTCGTGCGAAAAAAAAAATTGATACACGAAACCGAGGCTGTTTTGCGAAAAAAAATTGAGACGGGAAAAGTGCGTCCGTGGGCGGAAAAAAAAATGGAGAGGCGAAACCATCCTCGTCGTGCGAAAAAAAAAAATTGATACACGAAACCGAGGCTGTTTTGCGAAAAAAAATGAGACGGGAAAATGGCGTCCGTGGGCGGAAAAAAAAATGGAGAGGCGAAACCATCCTCGTCGTGCGAAAAAAAAAATTGATACACGAAACCGAGGCTGTTTTGCGAAAAAAAATGGAGACGGGAAAATGGCGTCCGTGGGCGGAAAAAAAAATGGAGAGGCGAAACCATCCTCGTCGTGCGAAAAAAAAAATTGATACACGAAACCGAGGCTGTTTTGCGAAAAAAAATTGAGACGGGAAAAGTGCGTCCGTGGGCGGAAAAAAAAATGGAGAGGCGAAACCATCCTCGTCGTGCGAAAAAAAAAAATTGATACAGGAAACCGAGGCTGTTTTGCGAAAAAAAATGAGACGGGAAAATGGCATCCCTGGGCGGAAAAAAAAATGGAGAGGCAAAACCATCCTCGTCGTGCGAAAAAAAAAATTGATACACGAAACCGACGCTGTTTTGCGAAAACAAATTGAGACGGGAAAATTGCGTCCGTGGGCGGAAAAAAAAATGGAGAGGCGAAACCGTCCTCGTCGTGCGAAAAAAAAAAATTGATACACGAAACCGAGGCTGTTTTGCGAAAAAAAATGAGACGGGAAAATGGCGTCCGTGGGCGGAAAAAAAAATGGAGAGGCGAAACCATCCTCGTCGTGCGAAAAAAAAAATTAATACACGAAACCGAGGCTGTTTTGCGAAAAAAAATTGAGACGGGAAAATGGCGTCCGTGGGCGGAAAAAAAAATGGAGAGGCGAAACCATCCTCGTCGTGCGAAAAAAAAAATTGATACACGAAACCGAGGCTGTTTTGCGAAAAAAAATTGAGACGGGAAAAGTGCGTCCGTGGGCGGAAAAAAAAATGGAGAGGCGAAACCATCCTCGTCGTGCGAAAAAAAAAAATTGATACACGAAACCGAGGCTGTTTTGCGAAAAAAAAATGAGACGGGAAAATGCCGTCCGTGGGCGGAAAAAAAAATGTAGAGGCGAAACCATCCTCGTCGTGCGAAAAAAAAAATTGATACATGAAACCGAGGCTGTTTTGCGAAAAAAAATGGAGACGGGAAAATGGCGTCCGTGGGCGGAAAAAAAAATGGAGAGGCGAAAACATCCTCGTCGTGCGAAAAAAAAAATTGATACACGAAACCGAGGCTGTTTTGCGAAAAAAATTGAGACGGGAAAAGTGCGTCCGTCGGCGGAAAAAAAAATGGAGACGCGAAAACCATCCTCGTCGTGCGAAAAAAAAAATTGATACACGAAACCGAGGCTGTTTTGCGAAAAAAAATTGAGACGGGAAAAGTGCGTCCGTGGGCGGAAAAAAAAATGGAGAGGCGAAACCATCCTCGTCGTGCGAAAAAAAAAAATTGATACAGGAAACCGAGGCTGTTTTGCGAAAAAAAATGAGACGGGAAAATGGCATCCCTGGGCGGAAAAAAAAATGGAGAGGCAAAACCATCCTCGTCGTGCGAAAAAAAAAATTGATACACGAAACCGACGCTGTTTTGCAAAAACAAATTGAGACGGGAAAATTGCGTCCGTGGGCGGAAAAAAAAATGGAGAGGCGAAACCGTCCTCGTCGTGCGAAAAAAAAAAATTGATACACGAAACCGAGGCTGTTTTGCGAAAAAAAATGAGACGGGAAAATGGCGTCCGTGGGCGGAAAAAAAAATGGAGAGGCGAAACCATCCTCGTCGTGCGAAAAAAAAAATTAATACACGAAACCGAGGCTGTTTTGCGAAAAAAAATTGAGACGGGAAAATGGCGTCCGTGGGCGGAAAAAAAAATGGAGAGGCGAAACCATCCTCGTCGTGCGAAAAAAAAAATTGATACACGAAACCGAGGCTGTTTTGCGAAAAAAAATTGAGACGGGAAAAGTGCGTCCGTGGGCGGAAAAAAAAATGGAGAGGCGAAACCATCCTCGTCGTGCGAAAAAAAAAAATTGATACACGAAACCGAGGCTGTTTTGCGAAAAAAAAATGAGACGGGAAAATGCCGTCCGTGGGCGGAAAAAAAAATGTAGAGGCGAAACCATCCTCGTCGTGCGAAAAAAAAAATTGATACATGAAACCGAGGCTGTTTTGCGAAAAAAAATGGAGACGGGAAAATGGCGTCCGTGGGCGGAAAAAAAAATGGAGAGGCGAAAACATCCTCGTCGTGCGAAAAAAAAAATTGATACACGAAACCGAGGCTGTTTTGCGAAAAAAAATTGAGACGGGAAAAGTGCGTCCGTGGGCGGAAAAAAAAATGGAGACGCGAAACCATCCTCGTCGTGCGAAAAAAAAAATTGATACACGAAACCGAGGCTGTTTTGCGAAAAAAAAATTAAACGGGAAAATGGCGTCCGTGGGCGGAAAAAAAAATGGAGAGGCGAAACCATCCTCGTCGTGCGAAAAAAAAAATTGATACACGAAACCGACGCTGTTTTGCGAAAAAAAATTGAGACGGGAAAATTGCGTCCGTGGGCGGAAAAAAAAATGGAGAGGCGAAACCATCCTCGTCGTGCGAAAAAAAAAATTGATACACGAAACCGAGGCTGTTTTGCGAAAAAAAATGAGACGGGAAAATGGCGTCCGTGGGCGGAAAAAAAAATGGAGAGGCGAAACCATCCTCGTCGTGCGAAAAAAAAAATTAATACACGAAACCGAGGCTGTTTTGCGAAAAAAAATTGAGACGGGAAAATGGCGTCCGTGGGCGGAAAAAAAAATGGAGAGGCGAAACCATCCTCGTCGTGCGAAAAAAAAAATTGATACACGAAACCGAGGCTGTTTTGCGAAAAAAAATTGAGACGGGAAAAGTGCGTCCGTGGGCGGAAAAAAAAATGGAGAGGCGAAACCATCCTCGTCGTGCGAAAAAAAAAAATTGATACATGAAACCGAGGCTGTTTTGCGAAAAAAAATGGAGACGGGAAAATGGCGTCCGTGGGCGGAAAGAAAAAATGGAAAGGCGAAACCATCCTCGTTGTGCGAAAAAAAAAATTGATACACGAAACCGAGGCTGTTTTGCGAAAAATAATTGAGACGGGAAAATTGTTTCCGTGGGCGGAAAAAAAAATGGAGACGCGAAACCATCCTCGTCGTGCGAAAAAAAAATTTGATACACGAAACCGAGGCTGTTTTGCGAAAAATAATTGAGACGGGAAAATTGCGTCCGTGGGCGGAAAAAAAAATGGAGACGCGAAACCATCCTCGTCGTGCGAAAAAAAAAATTGATACACGAAACCGAGGCTGTTTTGCGAAAAAAAATTGAGACGGGAAAATTGCGTCCGTGGGCGGAAAAAAAAATGGAGAGGCGAAACCATCCTCGTCGTGCGAAAAAAAAAATTGATACACGAAACCGAGGCTGTTTTGCGAAAAAAAATTGAGACGGGAAAATGGCGTCCGTGGGCGGAAAAAAAAATGGAGAGGCGAAACCATCCTCGTCGTGCGAAAAAAAAATTGATACACGAAACCGAGGCTGTTTTGCGAAAAAAAATTGAGACGGGAAAATGGCGTCCGTGGGCGGAAAAAAAAATGGAGAGGCGAAACCATCCTCGTCGTGCGAAAAAAAAAATTGATACACGAAACCGAGGCTGTTTTGCGAAAAAAAATTGAGACGGGAAAAGTGCGTCCGTGGGCGGAAAAAAAAATGGAGAGGCGAAACCATCCTCGTCGTGCGAAAAAAAAAAATTGATACACGAAACCGAGGCTGTTTTGCGAAAAAAAATTGAGACGGGAAAATGGCGTCCGTGGGCGGAAAAAAAAATGGAGAGGCGAAACCATCCTCGTCGTGCGAAAAAAAAAATTGATACACGAAACCGAGGCTGTTTTGCCGAAAAAAATTGAGACGGGAAAACGGCGTCCGTGGGCGGAAAAAAAAATGGAGAGGCGAAACCATCCTCGTCGTGCGAAAAAAAAAATTAATACACGAAACCGAGGCTGTTTTGCGAAAAAAAAATTGAGACGGGAAAATGGCGTCCGTGGGCGGAAAAAAAAATGGAGAGGCGAAACCATCCTCGTCGTGCGAAAAAAAAAATTGATACACGAAACCGAGGCTGTTTTGCGAAAAAAAATTGAGACGGGAAAATGGCGTCCGTGGGCGGAAAAAAAAATGGAGAGGCGAAACCATCCTCGTCGTGCGAAAAAAAAAATTGATACACGAAACCGACGCTGTTTTGCGAAAAATAATTGAGACGGGAAAATGGCGTCCGTGGGCGGAAAAAAAAATGGAGACGCGAAACCATCCTCGTCGTGCGAAAAAAAAAATTCATACACGAAACCGAGGCTGTTTTGCGAAAAAAAATTGAGACGGGACAATGGCGTCCGTGGGCGGAAAAAAAAATGGAGAGGCGAAACCATCCTCGTCGTGCGAAAAAAAAAATTGATACACGAAACCGAGGCTGTTTTGCGAAAAAAAATTGAGACGGGAAAATGGCGTCCGTGGGCGGAAAAAAAAATGGAGAGGCGAAACCATCCTCGTCGTGCGAAAAAAAAAATTGATACACGAAACCGACGCTGTTTTGCGAAAAAAAATTGAGAAGGGAAAACGGCGTCCGTGGGCGGAAAAAAAAATGGAGAGGCGAAACCATCCTCGTCGTGCGAAAAAAAAAATTGATACACGAAACCGAGGCTGTTTTGCGAAAAAAAATTGAGACGGGAAAACGGCGTCCGTGGGCGGAAAAAAAAATGGAGAGGCGAAACCATCCTCGTCGTGCGAAAAAAAAAATTGATACACGAAACCGAGGCTGTTTTGCGAAAAAGATTTGAGACGGGAAAATGGCGTCCGTGGGCGGAAAAAAAAATGGAGAGGCGAAACCATCCTCGTCGTGCGAAAAAAAAAATTGATACACGAAACCGACGCTGTTTTGCGAAAAAAAATTGAGAAGGGAAAACGGCGTCCGTGGGCGGAAAAAAAAATGGAGAGGCGAAACCATCCTCGTCGTGCGAAAAAAAAAATTGATACACGAAACCGAGGCTGTTTTGCGAAAAAAAATTGAGACGGGAAAAGTGCGTCCGTGGGCGGAAAAAAAAATGGAGAGGCGAAACCATCCTCGTCGTGCGAAAAAAAAAATTGATACACGAAACCGAGGCTGTTTTGCGAAAAAAAATTGAGACGGGAAAATGGCGTCCGTGGGCGGAAAAAAAAAATGGAGAGGCGAAACCATCCTCGTCGTGCGAAAAAAAAAATTGATACACGAAACCGAGGCTGTTTTGCGAAAAAAAATTGAGACGGGAAAATTGCGTCCGTGGGCGGAAAAAAAAATGGAGAGGCGAAACCATCCTCGTCGTGCGAAAAAAAAAATAGATACACGAAACCGAGGCTGTTTTGCGAAAACAAATTGAGACGGGAAAACGGCGTCCGTGGGCGGAAAAAAAAATGGAGAGGCGAAACCATCCTCGTCGTGCGAAAAAAAAAATTGATACACGAAACCGACGGTGTTTTGCGAAAAATAATTGAGACGGGAAAATTGCGTCCGTGGGCGGAAAAAAAAATGGAGAGGCAAAACCATCCTCGTCGTGCGAAAAAAAAAATTGATACACGAAACCGAGGCTGTTTTGCGAAAAAAAATTGAGACGAGAAAATTGCGTCCGTGGGCGGAAAAAAAAATGGAGAGGCGAAACCATCCTCGTCGTGCGAAAAAAAAAATTGATACACGAAACCGAGGCTGTTTTGCGAAAAAAAATTGAGACGGGAAAAGTGCGTCCGTGGGCGGAAAAAAAAATGGAGAGGCGAAACCATCCTCGTCGTGCGAAAAAAAAAAATTGATACACGAAACCGAGGCTGTTTTGCGAAAAAAAATGAGACGGGAAAATGGCGTCCGTGGGCGGAAAAAAAAATGGAGAGGCGAAACCATCCTCGTCGTGCGAAAAAAAAAATTGATACACGAAACCGAGGCTGTTTTGCGAAAAAAAATGGAGACGGGAAAATGGCGTCCGTGGGCGGAAAAAAAAATGGAGAGGCGAAACCATCCTCGTCATGCGAAAAAAAAAATTGATACACGAAACCGAGGCTGTTTTGCGAAAAAAAATTGAGACGGGAAAAGTGCGTCCGTGGGCGGAAAAAAAAATGGAGAGGCGAAACCATCCTCGTCGTGCGAAAAAAAAAAATTGATACACGAAACCGAGGCTGTTTTGCGAAAAAAAAATGAGACGGGAAAATGCCGTCCGTGGGCGGAAAAAAAAATGGAGAGGCGAAACCATCCTCGTCGTGCGAAAAAAAAAAATTGATACAGGAAACCGAGGCTGTTTTGCGAAAAAAAATGAGACGGGAAAATGGCATCCCTGGGCGGAAAAAAAAATGGAGAGGCAAAACCATCCTCGTCGTGCGAAAAAAAAAATTGATACACGAAACCGACGCTGTTTTGCGAAAACAAATTGAGACGGGAAAATTGCGTCCGTGGGCGGAAAAAAAAATGGAGAGGCGAAACCGTCCTCGTCGTGCGAAAAAAAAAATTGATACACGAAACCGACGCTGTTTTGCGAAAAATAATTGAGACGGGAAAATTGCGTCCGTGGGCGGAAAAAAAAATGGAGACGCGAAACCATCCTCGTCGTGCGAAAAAAAAAATTGATACACGAAACCGACGCTGTTTTGCGAAAAAAAATTGAGACGGGAAAATTGCGTCCGTGGGCGGAAAAAAAAATGGAGAGGCGAAACCATCCTCGTCGTGCGAAAAAAAAAATTGATACACGAAACCGAGGCTGTTTTGCGAAAAAAAATTGAGACGGGAAAAGTGCGTCCGTGGGCGGAAAAAAAAATGGAGAGGCGAAACCATCCTCGTCGTGCGAAAAAAAAAAATTGATACACGAAACCGAGGCTGTTTTGCGAAAAAAAATGAGACGGGAAAATGGCGTCCGTGGGCGGAAAAAAAAATGGAGCCGCGAAACCATCCTCGTCGTGCGAAAAAAAAAATTGATACACGAAACCGAGGCTGTTTTGCGAAAAAAAATGAGACGGGAAAATGGCGTCCGTGGGCGGAAAAAAAAATGGAGAGGCGAAACCATCCTCGTCGTGCGAAAAAAAAAATTAATACACGAAACCGAGGCTGTTTTGCGAAAAAAAATTGAGACGGGAAAATGGCGTCCGTGGGCGGAAAAAAAAATGGAGAGGCGAAACCATCCTCGTCGTGCGAAAAAAAAAATTGATACACGAAACCGAGGCTGTTTTGCGAAAAAAAATTGAGACGGGAAAAGTGCGTCCGTGGGCGGAAAAAAAAATGGAGAGGCGAAACCATCCTCGTCGTGCGAAAAAAAAAAATTGATACACGAAACCGAGGCTGTTTTGCGAAAAAAAAATGAGACGGGAAAATGCCGTCCGTGGGCGGAAAAAAAAATGTAGAGGCGAAACCATCCTCGTCGTGCGAAAAAAAAAATTGATACATGAAACCGAGGCTGTTTTGCGAAAAAAAATGGAGACGGGAAAATGGCGTCCCTGGGCGGAAAAAAAAATGGAGAGGCGAAAACATCCTCGTCGTGCGAAAAAAAAAATTGATACACGAAACCGAGGCTGTTTTGCGAAAAAAAATTGAGACGGGAAAAGTGCGTCCGTGGGCGGAAAAAAAAATGGAGACGCGAAACCATCCTCGTCGTGCGAAAAAAAAAATTGATACACGAAACCGAGGCTGTTTTGCGAAAAAAAAATTAAACGGGAAAATGGCGTCCGTGGGCGGAAAAAAAAATGGAGCCGCGAAACCATCCTCGTCGTGCGAAAAAAAAAATTGATACACGAAACCGAAGCTGTTTTGCGAAAAAAAATTGAGACGGGAAAATGGCGTCCGTGGGCGGAAAAAAAAATGGAGAGGCAAAACCATCCTCGTCGTGCGAAAAAAAAAATTGATACATGAAACCGAGGCTGTTTTGCGAAAAAAAATGGAGACGGGAAAATGGCGTCCGTGGGCGGAAAGAAAAAATGGAAAGGCGAAACCATCCTCGTTGTGCGAAAAAAAAAATTGATACACGAAACCGAGGCTGTTTTGCGAAAAATAATTGAGACGGGAAAATTGCGTCCGTGGGCGGAAAAAAAAATGGAGACGCGAAACCATCCTCGTCGTGCGAAAAAAAAATTTGATACACGAAACCGAGGCTGTTTTGCGAAAAATAATTGAGACGGGAAAATTGCGTCCGTGTGCGGAAAAAAAAATGGAGAGGCGAAACCATCCTCGTCGTGCGAAAAAAAAAATTGATACACGAAACCGAGGCTGTTTTGCGAAAAAAAATTGAGACGGGAAAATTGCGTCCGTGGGCGGAAAAAAAAATGGAGAGGCGAAACCATCCTCGTCGTGCGAAAAAAAAAATTGATACACGAAACCGAGGCTGTTTTGCGAAAAAAAATTGAGACGGGAAAATGGCGTCCGTGGGCGGAAAAAAAAATGGAGAGGCGAAACCATCCTCGTCGTGCGAAAAAAAAATTGATACACGAAACCGAGGCTGTTTTGCGAAAAAAAATTGAGACGGGAAAATGGCGTCCGTGGGCGGAAAAAAAAATGGAGAGGCGAAACCATCCTCGTCGTGCGAAAAAAAAAATTGATACACGAAACCGAGGCTGTTTTGCGAAAACAAATGGAGACGGGAAAATGGCGTCCCTGGGCGGAAAAAAAAATGGAGAGGCGAAACCATCCTCGTCGTGCGAAAAAAAAAATTGATACACGAGACCGAGGCTGTTTTGCGAAAAAAAATTGAGACGGGAAAACGGCGTCCGTGGGCGGAAAAAAAAATGGAGACGCGAAACCATCCTCGTCGTGCGAAAAAAAAAATTGATACACGAAACCGAGGCTGTTTTGCGAAAAAAAAATTAAACTGGAAAATGGCGTCCGTGGGCGGAAAAAAAAATGGAGCCGCGAAACCATCCTCGTCGTGCGAAAAAAAAAATTGATACACGAAACCGAAGCTGTTTTGCGAAAAAAAATTGAGACGGGAAAATGGCGTCCGTGGGCGGAAAAAAAAATGGAGAGGCGAAACCATCCTTGTCGTGCGAAAAAAAAAATTGATACATGAAACCGAGGCTGTTTTGCGAAAAAAAATTGAGACGGGAAAATGGCGTCCGTGGGCGGAAAGAAAAAATGGAAAGGCGAAACCATCCTCGTTGTGCGAAAAAAAAAATTGATACACGAAACCGAGGCTGTTTTGCGAAAAATAATTGAGACGGGAAAATTGCGTCCGTGGGCGGAAAAAAAAATGGAGACGCGAAACCATCCTCGTCGTGCGAAAAAAAAGATTGATACACGAAACCGACGCTGTTTTGCGAAAAATAATTGAGACGGGAAAATTGCGTCCGTGGGCGGAAAAAAAAATGGAGAGGCGAAACCATCCTCGTCGTGCGAAAAAAAAAATTGATACACGAAACCGAGGCTGTTTTGCGAAAAAAAATTGAGACGGGAAAAGTGCGTCCGTGGGCGGAAAAAAAAATGAAGAGGCGAAACCATCCTCGTCGTGCGAAAAAAAAAAATTGATACACGAAACCGAGGCTGTTTTGCGAAAAAAAATGAGACGGGAAAATGGCGTCCGTGGGCGGAAAAAAAAATGGAGCCGCGAAACCATCCTCGTCGTGCGAAAAAAAAAATTGATACACGAAACCGAGGCTGTTTTGCGAAAAAAAATTGAGACGGGAAAATGGCGTCCGTGGGCGGAAAAAAAAATGGAGAGGCGAAACCATCCTCGTCGTGCGAAAAAAAAAATTAATACACGAAACCGAGGCTGTTTTGCGAAAAAAAATTGAGACGGGAAAAGTGCGTCCGTGGGCGGAAAAAAAAATGTAGAGGCGAAACGATCCTCGTCCTGCGAAAAAAAAAATTGATACATGAAACCGAGGCTGTTTTGCGAAAAAAAATTGAGACGGGAAAATGGCGTCCGTGGGCGGAAAAAAAAATGGAGAGGCGAAACCATCCTCGTCGTGCGAAAAAAAAAATTGATACACGAAACCGAGGCTGTTTTGCGAAAAAAAATTGAGACGGGAAAATGGCGTCCGTGGGCGGAAAAAAAAAATGGAGACGCGAAACCATCCTCGTCGTGCGAAAAAAAAAAATTGATACACGAAACCGAGGCTGTTTTGCGAAAAAAAATTGAGACGGGAAAACGGCGTCCGTGGGCGGAAAAAAAAATGGAGAGGCGAAACCATCCTCGTCGTGCGAAAAAAAAAATTGATACACGAAACCGACGCTGTTTTGCGAAAAAAAATTGAGACGGGAAAATTGCGTCCGTGGGCGGAAAAAAAAATGTAGAGGCGAAACCATCCTCGTCCTGCGAAAAAAAAAATTGATACACGAAACCGAGGCTGTTTTGCGAAAAAAAAATGAGACGGGAAAATGGCATCCGTGGGCGGAAAAAAAAATGGAGAGGCGAAACCATCCTCGTCGTGCGAAAAAAAAAATTGATACACGAAACCGACGCTGTTTTGTGAAAAAAAATGGAGACGGGAAAATGGCGTCCGTGGGCGGAAAAAAAAATGGAGACGCGAAACCATCCTCGTCGTGCGAAAAAAAAAATTAATACACGAAACCGAGGCTGTTTTGCGAAAAAAAATTGAGACGGGACAATGGCGTCCGTGGGCGGAAAAAAAAATGGAGAGGCAAAACCATCCTCGTCGTGCGAAAAAAAAAATTGATACACGAAACCGAGGCTGTTTTGCGAAAAAAAATTGAGACGGGAAAACGGCGTCTGTGGGCGGAAAAAAAAATGGAGAGGCGAAACCATCCTCGTCGTGCGAAAAAAAAAATTGATACACGAAACCGAGGCTGTTTTGCGAAAAATAATTGAGACGGGAAAATGGCGTCCGTGGGCGGAAAAAAAAAATGGAGACGCGAAACCATCCTCGTCGTGCGAAAAAAAAAATTGATACACGAAACCGAGGCTGTTTTGCGAAAAAAAATTGAGACGGGAAAATGGCGTCCGTGGGCGGAAAAAAAAATGGAGAGGCGAAACCATCCTCGTCGTGCGAAAAAAAAAATTGATACACGAAACCGAGGCTGTTTTGCGAAAAAAAATTGAGACGGGAAAATGGCGTCCGTGGGCGGAAAAAAAAAATGGAGAGGCGAAACCATCCTCGTCGTGCGAAAAAAAAAATTGATACACGAAACCGAGGCTGTTTTGCGAAAAAAAATTGAGACGGGAAAATGGCGTCCGTGGGCGGAAAAAAAAAATGGAGACGCGAAACCATCCTCGTCGTGCGAAAAAAAAAATTGATACACGAAACCGACGCTGTTTTGCGAAAAATAATTGAGACGGGAAAATTGCGTCCGTGGGCGGAAAAAAAAATGGAGAGGCGAAACCATCCTCGTCGTGCGAAAAAAAAAATTGATACACGAAACCGACGGTGTTTTGCGAAAAATAATTGAGACGGGAAAATTGCGTCCGTGGGCGGAAAAAAAAATGGAGAGGCGAAACCATCCTCGTCGTGCGAAAAAAAAAATTGATACACGAAACCGAGGCTGTTTTGCGAAAAAAAATTGAGACGAGAAAATTGCGTCCGTGGGCGGAAAAAAAAATGGAGAGGCGAAACCATCCTCGTCGTGCGAAAAAAAAAATTGATACACGAAACCGAGGCTGTTTTGCGAAAAAAAATTGAGACGGGAAAATGGCGTCCGTGGGCGGAAAAAAAAATGGAGAGGCGAAACCATCCTCGTCGTGCGAAAAAAAAAAATTGATACACGAAACCGAGGCTGTTTTGCGAAAAAAAAATGAGACGGGAAAATGGCGTCCGTGGGCGGAAAAAAAAATGGAGAGGCGAAACCATCCTCGTCGTGCGAAAAAAAAAATTAATACACGAAACCGCGGCTGTTTTGCGAAAAAAAAATGAGACGGGAAAATGGCGTCCGTGGGCGGAAAAAAAAATGGAGAGGCGAAACCATCCTCGTCGTGCGAAAAAAAAAAATTGATACACGAAACCGAGGCTGTTTTGCGAAAAAAAATTGAGACGGGAAAACGGCGTCCGTGGGCGGAAAAAAAAATGGAGAGGCGAAACCATCCTCGTCGTGCGAAAAAAAAAATTGATACACGAAACCGAGGCTGTTTTGCGAAAAAAAATTGAGACGGGAAAATGGCGTCCGTGGGCGGAAAAAAAAATGGAGAGGCGAAACCATCCTCGTCGTGCGAAAAAAAAAAATTGATACACGAAACCGAGGCTGTTTTGCGAAAAAAAATTGAGACGGGAAAATTGCATCCGTGGGCGGAAAAAAAAATGGAGAGGCGAAACCATCCTCGTCGTGCGAAAAAAAAAATTGATACACGAAACCGAGGCTGTTTTGCGAAAAAAAATGGAGACGGGAAAATGGCGTCCGTGGGCGGAAAAAAAAATGGAGAGGCGAAACCATCCTCGTCATGCGAAAAAAAAAATTGATACACGAAACCGAGGCTGTTTTGCGAAAAAAAAATGAGACGGGAAAATGGCGTCCGTGGGCGGAAAAAAAAAATGGAGACGCGAAACCATCCCCGTCGTGCGAAAAAAAAAATTGATACACGAAACCGAGGCTGTTTTGCGAAAAAAAATTGAGACGGGAAAATGGCGTCCGTGGGCGGAAAAAAAAATGGAGAGGCGAAACCATCCTCGTCGTGCGAAAAAAAAAATTGATACACGAAACCGAGGCTGTTTTGCGAAAAAAAATGGAGACGGGAAAATGGCGTCCCTGGGCGGAAAAAAAAATGGAGAGGCGAAAACATCCTCGTCGTGCGAAAAAAAAAATTGATACACGAGACCGAGGCTGTTTTGCGAAAAAAAATTGAGACGGGAAAACGGCGTCCGTGGGCGGAAAAAAAAATGGAGACGCGAAACCATCCTCGTCGTGCGAAAAAAAAAATTGATACACGAAACCGAGGCTGTTTTGCGAAAAAAAAATTAAACGGGAAAATGGCGTCCGTGGGCGGAAAAAAAAATGGAGCCGCGAAACCATCCTCGTCGTGCGAAAAAAAAAATTGATACACGAAACCGAAGCTGTTTTGCGAAAAAAAATTGAGACGGGAAAATGGCGTCCGTGGGCGGAAAAAAAAATGGAGAGGCGAAACCATCCTCGTCGTGCGAAAAAAAAAATTGATACATGAAACCGAGGCTGTTTTGCGAAAAAAAATTGAGACGGGAAAATGGCGTCCGTGGGCGGAAAGAAAAAATGGAAAGGCGAAACCATCCTCGTTGTGCGAAAAAAAAAATTGATACACGAAACCGAGGCTGTTTTGCGAAAAATAATTGAGACGGGAAAATTGCGTCCGTGTGCGGAAAAAAAAATGGAGACGCGAAACCATCCTCGTCGTGCGAAAAAAAAGATTGATACACGAAACCGACGCTGTTTTGCGAAAAATAATTGAGACGGGAAAATTGCGTCCGTGGTCGGAAAAAAAAATGGAGAGGCGAAACCATCCTCGTCGTGCGAAAAAAAAAATTGATACACGAAACCGAGGCTGTTTTGCGAAAAAAAATTGAGACGGGAAAAGTGCGTCCGTGGGCGGAAAAAAAAATGAAGAGGCGAAACCATCCTCGTCGTGCGAAAAAAAAAAATTGATACACGAAACCGAGGCTGTTTTGCGAAAAAAAAATGAGACGGGAAAAGTGCGTCCGTGGGCGGAAAAAAAAATGGAGACGCGAAACCATCCTCGTCGTGCGAAAAAAAAAATTGATACACGAAACCGAGGCTGTTTTGCGAAAAAAAATTGAGACGGGAAAACGGCGTCCGTGGGCGGAAAAAAAAATGGAGAGGCGAAACCATCCTCGTCGTGCGAAAAAAAAAATTAATACACGAAACCGAGGCTGTTTTGCGAAAAAAAATTGAGACGGGAAAAGTGCGCCCGTGGGCGGAAAAAAAAATGGAGAGGCGAAACCATCCTCGTCGTGCGGAAAAAAAAAATTGATACACGAAACCGAGGCTGTTTTGCGAAAAAAAAATGAGACGGGAAAATGGCGTCCGTGGGCGGAAAATAAAATGGAGCCGCGAAACCATCCTCGTCGTGCGAAAAAAAAAATTGATACACGAAACCGACGCTGTTTTGCGAAAAAAAATTGAGACGGGAAAATTGCGTCCGTGGGCGGAAAAAAAAATGGAGAGGCGAAACCATCCTCGTTGTGCGAAAAAAAAAATTGATACACGAAACCGAGGCTGTTTTGCGAAAAAAAATTGAGACGGGAAAATGGCGTCCGTGGGCGGAAAAAAAAATGGAGAGGCGAAACCATCCTCGTCGTGCGAAAAAAAAAATTGATACACGAAACCGAGGCTGTTTTGCGAAAAAAAAATGAGACGGGAAAATGGCGTCCGTGGGCGGAAAAAAAAAATGGAGACGCGAAACCATCCTCGTCGTGCGAAAAAAAAAATTGATACACGAAACCGAGGCTGTTTTGCGAAAAAAAATTGAGACGGGAAAATGGCGTCCGTGGGCGGAAAAAAAAATGGAGAGGCGAAACCATCCTCGTCGTGCGAAAAAAAAAATTGATACACGAAACCGAGGCTGTTTTGCGAAAAAAAATTGAGACGGGAAAACGGCGTCCGTGGGCGGAAAAAAAAATGGAGAGGCGAAACCATCCTTGTCGTGCGAAAAAAAAAATTGATACACGAAACCGAGGCTGTTTTGCGAAAAAAAATGGAGACGGGAAAATGGCGTCCGTGGGCGGAAAAAAAAAATGGAGACGCGAAACCATCCTCGTCGTGCGAAAAAAAAAAATTGATACACGAAACCGAGGCTGTTTTGCGAAAAAAAATTGAGACGGGAAAACGGCGTCCGTGGGCGGAAAAAAAAATGGAGAGGCGAAACCATCCTCGTCGTGCGAAAAAAAAAATTGATACACGAAACCGACGCTGTTTTGCGAAAAAAAATTGAGACGGGAAAATTGCGTCCGTGGGCGGAAAAAAAAATGTAGAGGCGAAACCATCCTCGTCCTGCGAAAAAAAAAATTGATACACGAAACCGAGGCTGTTTTGCGAAAAAAAAATGAGACGGGAAAATGGCATCCGTGGGCGGAAAAAAAAATGGAGAGGCGAAACCATCCTCGTCGTGCGAAAAAAAAAATTGATACACGAAACCGACGCTGTTTTGTGAAAAAAAATGGAGACGGGAAAATGGCGTCCGTGGGCGGAAAAAAAAATGGAGACGCGAAACCATCCTCGTCGTGCGAAAAAAAAAATTAATACACGAAACCGAGGCTGTTTTGCGAAAAAAAATTGAGACGGGACAATGGCGTCCGTGGGCGGAAAAAAAAATGGAGAGGCAAAACCATCCTCGTCGTGCGAAAAAAAAAATTGATACACGAAACCGAGGCTGTTTTGCGAAAAAAAATTGAGACGGGAAAACGGCGTCCGTGGGCGGAAAAAAAAATGGAGAGGCGAAACCATCCTCGTCGTGCGAAAAAAAAAATTGATACACGAAACCGAGGCTGTTTTGCGAAAAAAAATTGAGATGGGAAAATGGCGTCCGTGGGCGGAAAAAAAAAATGGAGACGCGAAACCATCCTCGTCGTGCGAAAAAAAAAATTGATACACGAAACCGAGGCTGTTTTGCGAAAAAAAATTGAGACGGGAAAATGGCGTCCGTGGGCGGAAAAAAAAATGGAGAGGCGAAACCATCCTCGTCGTGCGAAAAAAAAAATTGATACACGAAACCGAGGCTGTTTTGCGAAAAAAAATTGAGACGGGAAAATGGCGTCCGTGGGCGGAAAAAAAAAATGGAGAGGCGAAACCATCCTCGTCGTGCGAAAAAAAAAATTGATACACGAAACCGAGGCTGTTTTGCGAAAAAAAATTGAGACGGGAAAATGGCGTCCGTGGGCGGAAAAAAAAAATGGAGACGCGAAACCATCCTCGTCGTGCGAAAAAAAAAATTGATACACGAAACCGACGCTGTTTTGCGAAAAATAATTGAGACGGGAAAATTGCGTCCGTGGGCGGAAAAAAAAATGGAGAGGCGAAACCATCCTCGTCGTGCGAAAAAAAAAATTGATACACGAAACCGACGGTGTTTTGCGAAAAATAATTGAGACGGGAAAATTGCGTCCGTGGGCGGAAAAAAAAATGGAGAGGCGAAACCATCCTCGTCGTGCGAAAAAAAAAATTGATACACGAAACCGAGGCTGTTTTGCGAAAAAAAATTGAGACGAGAAAATTGCGTCCGTGGGCGGAAAAAAAAATGGAGAGGCGAAACCATCCTCGTCGTGCGAAAAAAAAAATTGATACACGAAACCGAGGCTGTTTTGCGAAAAAAAATTGAGACGGGAAAAGTGCGTCCGTGGGCGGAAAAAAAAATGGAGAGGCGAAACCATCCTCGTCGTGCGAAAAAAAAAATTGATACACGAAACCGAGGCTGTTTTGCGAAAAAAAATTGAGACGGGAAAATGGCGTCCGTGGGCGGAAAAAAAAATGGAGAGGCGAAACCGTCCTCGTCGTGCGAAAAAAAAAATTGATACACGAAACCGACGCTGTTTTGCGAAAAATAATTGAGACGGGAAAATTGCGTCCGTGGGCGGAAAAAAAAATGGAGACGCGAAACCATCCTCGTCGTGCGAAAAAAAAAATTGATACACGAAACCGACGCTGTTTTGCGAAAAAAAATTGAGACGGGAAAATTGCGTCCGTGGGCGGAAAAAAAAATGGAGACGCGAAACCATCCTCGTCGTGCGAAAAAAAAAATTGATACACGAAACCGAGGCTGTTTTGCGAAAAAAAATTGAGACGGGAAAAGTGCGTCCGTGGGCGGAAAAAAAAATGGAGAGGCGAAACCATCCTCGTCGTGCGAAAAAAAAAAATTGATACACGAAACCGAGGCTGTTTTGCGAAAAAAAATGAGACGGGAAAATGGCGTCCGTGGGCGGAAAAAAAAATGGAGCCGCGAAACCATCCTCGTCGTGCGAAAAAAAAAATTGATACACGAAACCGAGGCTGTTTTGCGAAAAAAAATGAGACGGGAAAATGGCGTCCGTGGGCGGAAAAAAAAATGGAGAGGCGAAACCATCCTCGTCGTGCGAAAAAAAAAATTAATACACGAAACCGAGGCTGTTTTGCGAAAAAAAATTGAGACGGGAAAATGGCGTCCGTGGGCGGAAAAAAAAATGGAGAGGCGAAACCATCCTCGTCGTGCAAAAAAAAAAATTGATACACGAAACCGAGGCTGTTTTGCGAAAAAAAATTGAGACGGGAAAAGTGCGTCCGTGGGCGGAAAAAAAAATGGAGAGGCGAAACCATCCTCGTCGTGCGAAAAAAAAAAATTGATACACGAAACCGAGGCTGTTTTGTGAAAAAAAAATGAGACGGGAAAATGCCGTCCGTGGGCGGAAAAAAAAATGTAGAGGCGAAACCATCCTCGTCGTGCGAAAAAAAAAATTGATACATGAAACCGAGGCTGTTTTGCGAAAAAAAATGGAGACGGGAAAATGGCGTCCCTGGGCGGAAAAAAAAATGGAGAGGCGAAAACATCCTCGTCGTGCGAAAAAAAAAATTGATACACGAAACCGAGGCTGTTTTGCGAAAAAAAATTGAGACGGGAAAAGTGCGTCCGTGGGCGGAAAAAAAAATGGAGACGCGAAACCATCCTCGTCGTGCGAAAAAAAAAATTGATACACGAAACCGAGGCTGTTTTGCGAAAAAAAAATTAAACGGGAAAATGGCGTCCGTGGGCGGAAAAAAAAATGGAGCCGCGAAACCATCCTCGTCGTGCGAAAAAAAAAATTGATACACGAAACCGAAGCTGTTTTGCGAAAAATAATTGAGACGGGAAAATGGCGTCCGTGGGCGGAAAAAAAAATGGAGAGGCGAAACCATCCTCGTCGTGCGAAAAAAAAAATTGATACATGAAACCGAGGCTGTTTTGCGAAAAAAAATGGAGACGGGAAAATGGCGTCCGTGGGCGGAAAGAAAAAATGGAAAGGCGAAACCATCCTCGTTGTGCGAAAAAAAAAATTGATACACGAAACCGAGGCTGTTTTGCGAAAAATAATTGAGACGGGAAAATTGCGTCCGTGGGCGGAAAAAAAAATGGAGCCGCGAAACCATCCTCGTCGTGCGAAAAAAAAATTTGATACACGAAACCGAGGCTGTTTTGCGAAAAATAATTGAGACGGGAAAATTGCGTCCGTGGGCGGAAAAAAAAATGGAGAGGCGAAACCATCCTCGTCGTGCGAAAAAAAAAATTGATACACGAAACCGAGGCTGTTTTGCGAAAAAAAATTGAGACGGGAAAATTGCGTCCGTGGGCGGAAAAAAAAATGGAGAGGCGAAACCATCCTCGTCGTGCGAAAAAAAAAATTGATACACGAAACCGAGGCTGTTTTGCGAAAAAAAATTGAGACGGGAAAATGGCGTCCGTGGGCGGAAAAAAAAATGGAGAGGCGAAACCATCCTCGTCGTGCGAAAAAAAAATTGATACACGAAACCGAGGCTGTTTTGCGAAAAAAAATTGAGACGGGAAAATGGCGTCCGTGGGCGGAAAAAAAAATGGAGAGGCGAAACCATCCTCGTCGTGCGAAAAAAAAAATTGATACACGAAACCGAGGCTGTTTTGCGAAAAAAAATTGAGACGGGAAAAGTGCGTCCGTGGGCGGAAAAAAAAATGGAGACGCGAAACCATCCTCGTCGTGCGAAAAAAAAAAATTGATACACGAAACCGAGGCTGTTTTGCGAAAAAAAATGAGACGGGAAAATGGCGTCCGTGGGCGGAAAAAAAAATGGAGACGCGAAACCATCCTCGTCGTGCGAAAAAAAAAATTGATACACGAAACCGAGGCTGTTTTGCCGAAAAAAATTGAGACGGGAAAACGGCGTCCGTGGGCGGAAAAAAAAATGGAGAGGCGAAACCATCCTCGTCGTGCGAAAAAAAAAATTGATACACGAAACCGAGGCTGTTTTGCGAAAAAAAAATTAAACGGGAAAATGGCGTCCGTGGGCGGAAAAAAAAATGGAGCCGCGAAACCATCCTCGTCGTGCGAAAAAAAAAATTGATACACGAAACCGAAGCTGTTTTGCGAAAAAAAATTGAGACGGGAAAATGGCGTCCGTGGGCGGAAAAAAAAATGGAGAGGCGAAACCATCCTCGTCGTGCGAAAAAAAAAATTGATACACGAAACCGAGGCTGTTTTGCGAAAAATAATTGAGACGGGAAAAGTGCGTCCGTGGGCGGAAAAAAAAATGGAGACGCGAAACCATCCTCGTCGTGCGAAAAAAAAAATTGATACATGAAACCGAGGCTGTTTTGCGAAAAAAAAATTAAACGGGAAAATGGCGTCCGTGGGCGGAAAAAAAAATGGAGCCGCGAAACCATCCTTGTCGTGCGAAAAAAAAAATTGATACACGAAACCGAAGCTGTTTTGCGAAAAAAAATTGAGACGGGAAAATGGCGTCCGTGGGCGGAAAAAAAAATGGAGAGGCGAAACCATCCTCGTCGTGCGAAAAAAAAAATTGATACATGAAACCGAGGCTGTTTTGCGAAAAAAAATGGAGACGGGAAAATGGCGTCCGTGGGCGGAAAGAAAAAATGGAAAGGCGAAACCATCCTCGTTGTGCGAAAAAAAAAATTGATACACGAAACCGAGGCTGTTTTGCGAAAAATAATTGAGACGGGAAAATTGCGTCCGTGGGCGGAAAAAAAAATGGAGACGCGAAACCATCCTCGTCGTGCGAAAAAAAAATTTGATACACGAAACCGACGCTGTTTTGCGAAAAATAATTGAGACGGGAAAATTGCGTCCGTGGGCGGAAAAAAAAATGGAGACGCGAAACCATCCTCGTCGTGCGAAAAAAAAAATTGATACACGAAACCGAGGCTGTTTTGCGAAAAAAAATTGAGACGGGAAAATTGCGTCCGTGGGCGGAAAAAAAAATGGAGAGGCGAAACCATCCTCGTCGTGCGAAAAAAAAAATTGATACACGAAACCGAGGCTGTTTTGCGAAAAAAAATTGAGACGGGAAAATGGCGTCCGTGGGCGGAAAAAAAAATGGAGAGGCGAAACCATCCTCGTCGTGCGAAAAAAAAATTGATACACGAAACCGAGGCTGTTTTGCGAAAAAAAATTGAGACGGGAAAATGGCGTCCGTGGGCGGAAAAAAAAATGGAGAGGCGAAACCATCCTCGTCGTGCGAAAAAAAAAATTGATACACGAAACCGAGGCTGTTTTGCGAAAAAAAATTGAGACGGGAAAAGTGCGTCCGTGGGCGGAAAAAAAAATGGAGAGGCGAAACCATCCTCGTCGTGCGAAAAAAAAAAATTGATACACGAAACCGAGGCTGTTTTGCGAAAAAAAAATGAGACGGGAAAATGCCGTCCGTGGGCGGAAAAAAAAATGGAGAGGCGAAACCATCCTCGTCGTGCGAAAAAAAAAAATTGATACAGGAAACCGAGGCTGTTTTGCGAAAAAAAATGAGACGGGAAAATGGCATCCCTGGGCGGAAAAAAAAATGGAGAGGCAAAACCATCCTCGTCGTGCGAAAAAAAAAATTGATACACGAAACCGACGCTGTTTTGCGAAAACAAATTGAGACGGGAAAATTGCGTCCGTGGGCGGAAAAAAAAATGGAGAGGCGAAACCGTCCTCGTCGTGCGAAAAAAAAAATTGATACACGAAACCGACGCTGTTTTGCGAAAAATAATTGAGACGGGAAAATGGCGTCCGTGGGCGGAAAAAAAAATGGAGACGCGAAACCATCCTCGTCGTGCGAAAAAAAAAATTGATACACGAAACCGACGCTGTTTTGCGAAAAAAAATTGAGACGGGAAAATTGCGTCCGTGGGCGGAAAAAAAAATGGAGAGGCGAAACCATCCTCGTCGTGCGAAAAAAAAAATTGATACACGAAACCGAGGCTGTTTTGCGAAAAAAAATTGAGACGGGAAAAGTGCGTCCGTGGGCGGAAAAAAAAATGGAGAGGCGAAACCATCCTCGTCGTGCGAAAAAAAAAAATTGATACACGAAACCGAGGCTGTTTTGCGAAAAAAAATGAGACGGGAAAATGGCGTCCGTGGGCGGAAAAAAAAATGGAGCCGCGAAACCATCCTCGTCGTGCGAAAAAAAAAATTGATACACGAAACCGAGGCTGTTTTGCGAAAAAAAATGAGACGGGAAAATGGCGTCCGTGGGCGGAAAAAAAAATGGAGAGGCGAAACCATCCTCGTCGTGCGAAAAAAAAAATTAATACACGAAACCGAGGCTGTTTTGCGAAAAAAAATTGAGACGGGAAAATGGCGTCCGTGGGCGGAAAAAAAAATGGAGAGGCGAAACCATCCTCGTCGTGCGAAAAAAAAAATTGATACACGAAACCGAGGCTGTTTTGCGAAAAAAAATTGAGACGGGAAAAGTGCGTCCGTGGGCGGAAAAAAAAATGGAGAGGCGAAACCATCCTCGTCGTGCGAAAAAAAAAAATTGATACACGAAACCGAGGCTGTTTTGCGAAAAAAAAATGAGACGGGAAAATGCCGTCCGTGGGCGGAAAAAAAAATGTAGAGGCGAAACCATCCTCGTCGTGCGAAAAAAAAAATTGATACATGAAACCGAGGCTGTTTTGCGAAAAAAAATGGAGACGGGAAAATGGCGTCCCTGGGCGGAAAAAAAAATGGAGAGGCGAAAACATCCTCGTCGTGCGAAAAAAAAAATTGATACACGAAACCGAGGCTGTTTTGCGAAAAAAAATTGAGACGGGAAAAGTGCGTCCGTGGGCGGAAAAAAAAATGGAGACGCGAAACCATCCTCGTCGTGCGAAAAAAAAAATTGATACACGAAACCGAGGCTGTTTTGCGAAAAAAAAATTAAACGGGAAAATGGCGTCCGTGGGCGGAAAAAAAAATGGAGCCGCGAAACCATCCTCGTCGTGCGAAAAAAAAAATTGATACACGAAACCGAAGCTGTTTTGCGAAAAAAAATTGAGACGGGAAAATGGCGTCCGTGGGCGGAAAAAAAAATGGAGAGGCAAAACCATCCTCGTCGTGCGAAAAAAAAAATTGATACATGAAACCGAGGCTGTTTTGCGAAAAAAAATGGAGACGGGAAAATGGCGTCCGTGGGCGGAAAGAAAAAATGGAAAGGCGAAACCATCCTCGTTGTGCGAAAAAAAAAATTGATACACGAAACCGAGGCTGTTTTGCGAAAAATAATTGAGACGGGAAAATTGCGTCCGTGGGCGGAAAAAAAAATGGAGCCGCGAAACCATCCTCGTCGTGCGAAAAAAAAATTTGATACACGAAACCGAGGCTGTTTTGCGAAAAATAATTGAGACGGGAAAATTGCGTCCGTGGGCGGAAAAAAAAATGGAGCCGCGAAACCATCCTCGTCGTGCGAAAAAAAAAATTGATACACGAAACCGAGGCTGTTTTGCGAAAAATAATTGAGACGGGAAAAGTGCGTCCGTGGGCGGAAAAAAAAATGGAGAGGCGAAACCATCCTCGTCGTGCGAAAAAAAAAAATTGATACACGAAACCGAGGCTGTTTTGCGAAAAAAAATGAGACGGGAAAATGGCGTCCGTGGGCGGAAAAAAAAATGGAGCCGCGAAACCATCCTCGTCGTGCGAAAAAAAAAATTGATACACGAAACCGAGGCTGTTTTGCGAAAAAAAATGAGACGGGAAAATGGCGTCCGTGGGCGGAAAAAAAAATGGAGAGGCGAAACCATCCTCGTCGTGCGAAAAAAAAAATTAATACACGAAACCGAGGCTGTTTTGCGAAAAAAAATTGAGACGGGAAAATGGCGTCCGTGGGCGGAAAAAAAAATGGAGAGGCGAAACCATCCTCGTCGTGCGAAAAAAAAAATTGATACACGAAACCGAGGCTGTTTTGCGAAAAAAAATTGAGACGGGAAAAGTGCGTCCGTGGGCGGAAAAAAAAATGGAGAGGCGAAACCATCCTCGTCGTGCGAAAAAAAAAAATTGATACACGAAACCGAGGCTGTTTTGCGAAAAAAAAATGAGACGGGAAAATGCCGTCCGTGGGCGGAAAAAAAAATGTAGAGGCGAAACCATCCTCGTCGTGCGAAAAAAAAAATTGATACATGAAACCGAGGCTGTTTTGCGAAAAAAAATGGAGACGGGAAAATGGCGTCCCTGGGCGGAAAAAAAAATGGAGAGGCGAAAACATCCTCGTCGTGCGAAAAAAAAAATTGATACACGAAACCGAGGCTGTTTTGCGAAAAAAATTGAGACGGGAAAAGTGCGTCCGTGGGCGGAAAAAAAAATGGAGACGCGAAACCATCCTCGTCGTGCGAAAAAAAAAATTGATACACGAAACCGAGGCTGTTTTGCGAAAAAAAAATTAAACGGGAAAATGGCGTCCGTGGGCGGAAAAAAAAATGGAGCCGCGAAACCATCCTCGTCGTGCGAAAAAAAAAATTGATACACGAAACCGAAGCTGTTTTGCGAAAAAAAATTGAGACGGGAAAATGGCGTCCGTGGGCGGAAAAAAAAATGGAGAGGCAAAACCATCCTCGTCGTGCGAAAAAAAAAATTGATACATGAAACCGAGGCTGTTTTGCGAAAAAAAATGGAGACGGGAAAATGGCGTCCGTGGGCGGAAAGAAAAAATGGAAAGGCGAAACCATCCTCGTTGTGCGAAAAAAAAAATTGATACACGAAACCGAGGCTGTTTTGCGAAAAATAATTGAGACGGGAAAATTGCGTCCGTGGGCGGAAAAAAAAATGGAGCCGCGAAACCATCCTCGTCGTGCGAAAAAAAAATTTGATACACGAAACCGAGGCTGTTTTGCGAAAAATAATTGAGACGGGAAAATTGCGTCCGTGGGTGGAAAAAAAAATGGAGAGGCGAAACCATCCTCGTCGTGCGAAAAAAAAAATTGATACACGAAACCGAGGCTGTTTTGCGAAAAAAAATTGAGACGGGAAAAGTGCGTACGTGGGCGGAAAAAAAAATGGAGAGGCGAAACCATCCTCGTCGTGCGAAAAAAAAAATTGATACACGAAACCGAGGCTGTTTTGCGAAAAAAAATTGAGACGGGAAAATGGCGTCCGTGGGCGGAAAAAAAAATGGAGAGGCGAAACCATCCTCGTCGTGCGAAAAAAAAATTGATACACGAAACCGAGGCTGTTTTGCGAAAAAAAATTGAGACGGGAAAATGGCGTCCGTGGGCGGAAAAAAAAATGGAGAGGCGAAACCATCCTCGTCGTGCGAAAAAAAAAATTGATACACGAAACCGAGGCTGTTTTGCGAAAAAAAATTGAGACGGGAAAAGTGCGTCCGTGGGCGGAAAAAAAAATGGAGACGCGAAACCATCCTCGTCGTGCGAAAAAAAAAAATTGATACACGAAACCGAGGCTGTTTTGCGAAAAAAAATGAGACGGGAAAATGGCGTCCGTGGGCGGAAAAAAAAATGGAGACGCGAAACCATCCTCGTCGTGCGAAAAAAAAAATTGATACACGAAACCGAGGCTGTTTTGCCGAAAAAAATTGAGACGGGAAAACGGCGTCCGTGGGCGGAAAAAAAAATGGAGAGGCGAAACCATCCTCGTCGTGCGAAAAAAAAAATTGATACACGAAACCGAGGCTGTTTTGCGAAAAAAAAATTAAACGGGAAAATGGCGTCCGTGGGCGGAAAAAAAAATGGAGCCGCGAAACCATCCTCGTCGTGCGAAAAAAAAAATTGATACACGAAACCGAAGCTGTTTTGCGAAAAAAAATTGAGACGGGAAAATGGCGTCCGTGGGCGGAAAAAAAAATGGAGAGGCGAAACCATCCTCGTCGTGCGAAAAAAAAAATTGATACATGAAACCGAGGCTGTTTTGCGAAAAAAAATTGAGACGGGAAAATGGCGTCCGTGGGCGGAAAGAAAAAATGGAAAGGCGAAACCATCCTCGTTGTGCGAAAAAAAAAATTGATACACGAAACCGAGGCTGTTTTGCGAAAAATAATTGAGACGGGAAAAGTGCGTCCGTGGGCGGAAAAAAAAATGGAGACGCGAAACCATCCTCGTCGTGCGAAAAAAAAAATTGATACATGAAACCGAGGCTGTTTTGCGAAAAAAAAATTAAACGGGAAAATGGCGTCCGTGGGCGGAAAAAAAAATGGAGCCGCGAAACCATCCTTGTCGTGCGAAAAAAAAAATTGATACACGAAACCGAAGCTGTTTTGCGAAAAAAAATTGAGACGGGAAAATGGCGTCCGTGGGCGGAAAAAAAAATGGAGAGGCGAAACCATCCTCGTCGTGCGAAAAAAAAAATTGATACATGAAACCGAGGCTGTTTTGCGAAAAAAAATGGAGACGGGAAAATGGCGTCCGTGGGCGGAAAGAAAAAATGGAAAGGCGAAACCATCCTCGTTGTGCGAAAAAAAAAATTGATACACGAAACCGAGGCTGTTTTGCGAAAAATAATTGAGACGGGAAAATTGCGTCCGTGGGCGGAAAAAAAAATGGAGACGCGAAACCATCCTCGTCGTGCGAAAAAAAAATTTGATACACGAAACCGACGCTGTTTTGCGAAAAATAATTGAGACGGGAAAATTGCGTCCGTGGGCGGAAAAAAAAATGGAGACGCGAAACCATCCTCGTCGTGCGAAAAAAAAAATTGATACACGAAACCGAGGCTGTTTTGCGAAAAAAAATTGAGACGGGAAAATTGCGTCCGTGGGCGGAAAAAAAAATGGAGAGGCGAAACCATCCTCGTCGTGCGAAAAAAAAAATTGATACACGAAACCGAGGCTGTTTTGCGAAAAAAAATTGAGACGGGAAAATGGCGTCCGTGGGCGGAAAAAAAAATGGAGAGGCGAAACCATCCTCGTCGTGCGAAAAAAAAATTGATACACGAAACCGAGGCTGTTTTGCGAAAAAAAATTGAGACGGGAAAATGGCGTCCGTGGGCGGAAAAAAAAATGGAGAGGCGAAACCATCCTCGTCGTGCGAAAAAAAAAATTGATACACGAAACCGAGGCTGTTTTGCGAAAAATAATTGAGACGGGAAAAGTGCGTCCGTGGGCGGAAAAAAAAATGGAGAGGCGAAACCATCCTCGTCGTGCGAAAAAAAAAAATTGATACACGAAACCGAGGCTGTTTTGCGAAAAAAAATGAGACGGGAAAATGGCGTCCGTGGGCGGAAAAAAAAATGGAGAGGCGAAACCATCCTCGTCGTGCGAAAAAAAAAATTGATACACGAAACCGAGGCTGTTTTGCCGAAAAAAATTGAGACGGGAAAATGGCGTCCGTGGGCGGAAAAAAAAATGGAGAGTCGAAACCATCCTCGTCGTGCGAAAAAAAAAATTAATACACGAAACCGAGGCTGTTTTGCGAAAAAAAAATTGAGACGGGAAAATGGCGTCCGTGGGCGGAAAAAAAAATGGAGAGGCGAAACCATCCTCGTCGTGCGAAAAAAAAAATTGATACACGAAACCGAGGCTGTTTTGCGAAAAAAAATTGAGACAGGAAAATGGCGTCCGTGGGCGGAAAAAAAAATGGAGAGGCGAAACCATCCTCGTCGTGCGAAAAAAAAAAATTGATACACGAAACCGAGGCTGTTTTGCGAAAAAAAAATGAGACGGGAAAATGCCGTCCGTGGGCGGAAAAAAAAATGTAGAGGCGAAACCATCCTCGTCGTGCGAAAAAAAAAATTGATACACGAAACCGAGGCTGTTTTGCGAAAAAAAATGGAGACGGGAAAATGGCGTCCCTGGGCGGAAAAAAAAATGGAGAGGCGAAACCATCCTCGTCGTGCGAAAAAAAAAATTGATACACGAGACCGAGGCTGTTTTGCGAAAAAAAATTGAGACGGGAAAACGGCGTCCGTGGGCGGAAAAAAAAATGGAGACGCGAAACCATCCTCGTCGTGCGAAAAAAAAAATTGATACACGAAACCGAGGCTGTTTTGCGAAAAAAAAATTAAACGGGAAAATGGCGTCCGTGGGCGGAAAAAAAAATGGAGCCGCGAAACCATCCTCGTCGTGCGAAAAAAAAAATTGATACACGAAACCGAAGCTGTTTTGCGAAAAAAAATTGAGACGGGAAAATGGCGTCCGTGGGCGGAAAAAAAAATGGAGAGGCGAAACCATCCTCGTCGTGCGAAAAAAAAAATTGATACATGAAACCGAGGCTGTTTTGCGAAAAAAAATTGAGACGGGAAAATGGCGTCCGTGGGCGGAAAGAAAAAATGGAAAGGCGAAACCATCCTCGTTGTGCGAAAAAAAAAATTGATACACGAAACCGAGGCTGTTTTGCGAAAAATAATTGAGACGGGAAAATTGCGTCCGTGGGCGGAAAAAAAAATGGAGACGCGAAACCATCCTCGTCGTGCGAAAAAAAAGATTGATACACGAAACCGACGCTGTTTTGCGAAAAATAATTGAGACGGGAAAATTGCGTCCGTGGGCGGAAAAAAAAATGGAGAGGCGAAACCATCCTCGTCGTGCGAAAAAAAAAATTGATACACGAAACCGAGGCTGTTTTGCGAAAAAAAATTGAGACGGGAAAAGTGCGTCCGTGGGCGGAAAAAAAAATGAAGAGGCGAAACCATCCTCGTCGTGCGAAAAAAAAAAATTGATACACGAAACCGAGGCTGTTTTGCGAAAAAAAATGAGACGGGAAAATGGCGTCCGTGGGCGGAAAAAAAAATGGAGCCGCGAAACCATCCTCGTCGTGCGAAAAAAAAAATTGATACACGAAACCGAGGCTGTTTTGCGAAAAAAAATTGAGACGGGAAAATGGCGTCCGTGGGCGGAAAAAAAAATGGAGAGGCGAAACCATCCTCGTCGTGCGAAAAAAAAAATTAATACACGAAACCGAGGCTGTTTTGCGAAAAAAAATTGAGACGGGAAAAGTGCGTCCGTGGGCGGAAAAAAAAATGTAGAGGCGAAACGATCCTCGTCCTGCGAAAAAAAAAATTGATACATGAAACCGAGGCTGTTTTGCGAAAAAAAAATGAGACAGGAAAATGGCATCCGTGGGCGAAAAAAAAAATGGAGAGGCGAAACCATCCTCGTCGTGCGAAAAAAAAAATTGATACACGAAACCGAGGCTGTTTTGCGAAAAAAAATTGAGACGGGAAAATGGCGTCCGTGGGCGGAAAAAAAAATGGAGAGGCGAAACCATCCTCGTCGTGCGAAAAAAAAAATTAATACACGAAACCGAGGCTGTTTTGCGAAAAAAAATTGAGACGGGAAAAGTGCGCCCGTGGGCGGAAAAAAAAATGGAGAGGCGAAACCATCCTCGTCGTGCGGAAAAAAAAAATTGATACACGAAACCGAGGCTGTTTTGCGAAAAAAAATTGAGACGGGAAAATGGCGTCCGTGGGCGGAAAAAAAAATGGAGAGGCGAAACCATCCTCGTCGTGCGAAAAAAAAAATTGATACACGAAACCGAGGCTGTTTTGCGAAAAAAAATTGAGACGGGAAAATGGCGTCCGTGGGCGGAAAAAAAAATGGAGACGCGAAACCATCCTCGTCGTGCGAAAAAAAAAAATTGATACACGAAACCGACGCTGTTTTGCGAAAAAAAATTGAGACGGGAAAACGGCGTCCGTGGGCGGAAAAAAAAATGGAGAGGCGAAACCATCCTCGTCGTGCGAAAAAAAAAATTGATACACGAAACCGACGCTGTTTTGCGAAAAAAAATTGAGACGGGAAAATTGCGTCCGTGGGCGGAAAAAAAAATGTAGAGGCGAAACCATCCTCGTCCTGCGAAAAAAAAAATTGATACACGAAACCGAGGCTGTTTTGCGAAAAAAAAATGAGACGGGAAAATGGCATCCGTGGGCGGAAAAAAAAATGGAGAGGCGAAACCATCCTCGTCGTGCGAAAAAAAAAATTGATACACGAAACCGACGCTGTTTTGTGAAAAAAAATGGAGACGGGAAAATGGCGTCCGTGGGCGGAAAAAAAAATGGAGACGCGAAACCATCCTCGTCGTGCGAAAAAAAAAATTAATACACGAAACCGAGGCTGTTTTGCGAAAAAAAATTGAGACGGGACAATGGCGTCCGTGGGCGGAAAAAAAAATGGAGAGGCAAAACCATCCTCGTCGTGCGAAAAAAAAAATTGATACACGAAACCGAGGCTGTTTTGCGAAAAAAAATTGAGACGGGAAAACGGCGTCCGTGGGCGGAAAAAAAAATGGAGAGGCGAAACCATCCTCGTCGTGCGAAAAAAAAAATTGATACACGAAACCGAGGCTGTTTTGCGAAAAATAATTGAGACGGGAAAATGGCGTCCGTGGGCGGAAAAAAAAAATGGAGACGCGAAACCATCCTCGTCGTGCGAAAAAAAAAATTGATACACGAAACCGAGGCTGTTTTGCGAAAAAAAATTGAGACGGGAAAATGGCGTCCGTGGGCGGAAAAAAAAATGGAGAGGCGAAACCATCCTCGTCGTGCGAAAAAAAAAATTGATACACGAAACCGAGGCTGTTTTGCGAAAAAAAATGGAGACGGGAAAATGGCGTCCGTGGGCGGAAAAAAAAAATGGAGAGGCGAAACCATCCTCGTCGTGCGAAAAAAAAAATTGATACACGAAACCGAGGCTGTTTTGCGAAAAAAAATTGAGACGGGAAAATGGCGTCCGTGGGCGGAAAAAAAAAATGGAGACGCGAAACCATCCTCGTCGTGCGAAAAAAAAAATTGATACACGAAACCGACGCTGTTTTGCGAAAAATAATTGAGACGGGAAAATTGCGTCCGTGGGCGGAAAAAAAAAATGGAGAGGCGAAACCATCCTCGTCGTGCGAAAAAAAAAATTGATACACGAAACCGACGGTGTTTTGCGAAAAATAATTGAGACGGGAAAATTGCGTCCGTGGGCGGAAAAAAAAATGGAGAGGCGAAACCATCCTCGTCGTGCGAAAAAAAAAATTGATACACGAAACCGAGGCTGTTTTGCGAAAAAAAATTGAGACGAGAAAATTGCGTCCGTGGGCGGAAAAAAAAATGGAGACGCGAAACCATCCTCGTCGTGCGAAAAAAAAAATTGATACACGAAACCGAGGCTGTTTTGCGAAAAAAAATTGAGACGGGAAAATGGCGTCCGTGGGCGGAAAAAAAAATGGAGAGGCGAAACCATCCTCGTCGTGCGAAAAAAAAAAATTGATACACGAAACCGAGGCTGTTTTGCGAAAAAAAAATGAGACGGGAAAATGGCGTCCGTGGGCGGAAAAAAAAATGGAGAGGCGAAACCATCCTCGTCGTGCGAAAAAAAAAATTAATACACGAAACCGCGGCTGTTTTGCGAAAAAAAAATGAGACGGGAAAATGGCGTCCGTGGGCGGAAAAAAAAATGGAGAGGCGAAACCATCCTCGTCGTGCGAAAAAAAAAAATTGATACACGAAACCGAGGCTGTTTTGCGAAAAAAAATTGAGACGGGAAAACGGCGTCCGTGGGCGGAAAAAAAAATGGAGAGGCGAAACCATCCTCGTCGTGCGAAAAAAAAAATTGATACACGAAACCGAGGCTGTTTTGCGAAAAAAAATTGAGACGGGAAAATTGCGTCCGTGGGCGGAAAAAAAAATGGAGAGGCGAAACCATCCTCGTCGTGCGAAAAAAAAAAATGATACACGAAACCGACGCTGTTTTGCGAAAAAAAATTGAGACGGGAAAATTGCGTCCGTGGGCGGAAAAAAAAATGGAGAGGCGAAACCATCCTCGTCGTGCGAAAAAAAAAATTGATACACGAAACCGAGGCTGTTTTGCGAAAAAAAATGGAGACGGGAAAATGGCGTCCGTGGGCG
The DNA here is from genome assembly GCA_028020825.1 of Podargus strigoides. Lineage (NCBI taxonomy): Eukaryota > Metazoa > Chordata > Aves > Caprimulgiformes > Podargidae > Podargus > Podargus strigoides. The sequence continues at coordinate 46,296,187 of CM051624.1, read as the reverse complement.
GAAAAAAAAATGGAGAGGCGAAACCATCCTCGTCGTGCGAAAAAAAAAATTGATACACGAAACCGAGGCTGTTTTGCGAAAAAAAAATGAGACGGGAAAATGGCGTCCGTGGGCGGAAAAAAAAAATGGAGACGCGAAACCATCCCCGTCGTGCGAAAAAAAAAATTGATACACGAAACCGAGGCTGTTTTGCGAAAAAAAATTGAGACGGGAAAATGGCGTCCGTGGGCGGAAAAAAAAATGGAGAGGCGAAACCATCCTCGTCGTGCGAAAAAAAAAATTGATACACGAAACCGAGGCTGTTTTGCGAAAAAAAATGGAGACGGGAAAATGGCGTCCCTGGGCGGAAAAAAAAATGGAGAGGCGAAAACATCCTCGTCGTGCGAAAAAAAAAATTGATACACGAGACCGAGGCTGTTTTGCGAAAAAAAATTGAGACGGGAAAACGGCGTCCGTGGGCGGAAAAAAAAATGGAGACGCGAAACCATCCTCGTCGTGCGAAAAAAAAAATTGATACACGAAACCGAGGCTGTTTTGCGAAAAAAAAATTAAACGGGAAAATGGCGTCCGTGGGCGGAAAAAAAAATGGAGCCGCGAAACCATCCTCGTCGTGCGAAAAAAAAAATTGATACACGAAACCGAAGCTGTTTTGCGAAAAAAAATTGAGACGGGAAAATGGCGTCCGTGGGCGGAAAAAAAAATGGAGAGGCGAAACCATCCTCGTCGTGCGAAAAAAAAAATTGATACATGAAACCGAGGCTGTTTTGCGAAAAAAAATTGAGACGGGAAAATGGCGTCCGTGGGCGGAAAGAAAAAATGGAAAGGCGAAACCATCCTCGTTGTGCGAAAAAAAAAATTGATACACGAAACCGAGGCTGTTTTGCGAAAAATAATTGAGACGGGAAAATGGCGTCCGTGGGCGGAAAAAAAAATGGAGACGCGAAACCATCCTCGTCGTGCGAAAAAAAAGATTGATACACGAAACCGACGCTGTTTTGCGAAAAATAATTGAGACGGGAAAATTGCGTCCGTGGGCGGAAAAAAAAATGGAGAGGCGAAACCATCCTCGTCGTGCGAAAAAAAAAATTGATACACGAAACCGAGGCTGTTTTGCGAAAAAAAATTGAGACGGGAAAAGTGCGTCCGTGGGCGGAAAAAAAAATGAAGAGGCGAAACCATCCTCGTCGTGCGAAAAAAAAAAATTGATACACGAAACCGAGGCTGTTTTGCGAAAAAAAAATGAGACGGGAAAAGTGCGTCCGTGGGCGGAAAAAAAAATGGAGACGCGAAACCATCCTCGTCGTGCGAAAAAAAAATTGATACACGAAACCGAGGCTGTTTTGCGAAAAAAAATTGAGACGGGAAAAGGGCGTCCGTGGGCGGAAAAAAAAATGGAGAGGCGAAACCATCCTCGTCGTGCGAAAAAAAAAATTAATACACGAAACCGAGGCTGTTTTGCGAAAAAAAATTGAGACGGGAAAAGTGCGCCCGTGGGCGGAAAAAAAAATGGAGAGGCGAAACCATCCTCGTCGTGCGGAAAAAAAAAATTGATACACGAAACCGAGGCTGTTTTGCGAAAAAAAAATGAGACGGGAAAATGGCGTCCGTGGGCGGAAAATAAAATGGAGCCGCGAAACCATCCTCGTCGTGCGAAAAAAAAAATTGATACACGAAACCGACGCTGTTTTGCGAAAAAAAATTGAGACGGGAAAATTGCGTCCGTGGGCGGAAAAAAAAATGGAGAGGCGAAACCATCCTCGTCGTGCGAAAAAAAAAATTGATACACGAAACCGAGGCTGTTTTGCGAAAAAAAATTGAGACGGGAAAATGGCGTCCGTGGGCGGAAAAAAAAATGGAGAGGCGAAACCATCCTCGTCGTGCGAAAAAAAAAATTGATACACGAAACCGAGGCTGTTTTGCGAAAAAAAAATGAGACGGGAAAATGGCGTCCGTGGGCGGAAAAAAAAAATGGAGACGCGAAACCATCCTCGTCGTGCGAAAAAAAAAATTGATACACGAAACCGAGGCTGTTTTGCGAAAAAAAATTGAGACGGGAAAATGGCGTCCGTGGGCGGAAAAAAAAATGGAGAGGCGAAACCATCCTCGTCGTGCGAAAAAAAAAATTGATACACGAAACCGAGGCTGTTTTGCGAAAAAAAATTGAGACGGGAAAACGGCGTCCGTGGGCGGAAAAAAAAATGGAGAGGCGAAACCATCCTCGTCGTGCGAAAAAAAAAATTGATACACGAAACCGAGGCTGTTTTGCGAAAAAAAATGGAGACGGGAAAATGGCGTCCGTGGGCGGAAAAAAAAAATGGAGACGCGAAACCATCCTCGTCGTGCGAAAAAAAAAAATTGATACACGAAACCGAGGCTGTTTTGCGAAAAAAAATTGAGACGGGAAAACGGCGTCCGTGGGCGGAAAAAAAAATGGAGAGGCGAAACCATCCTCGTCGTGCGAAAAAAAAAATTGATACACGAAACCGACGCTGTTTTGCGAAAAAAAATTGAGACGGGAAAATTGCGTCCGTGGGCGGAAAAAAAAATGTAGAGGCGAAACCATCCTCGTCCTGCGAAAAAAAAAATTGATACACGAAACCGAGGCTGTTTTGCGAAAAAAAAATGAGACGGGAAAATGGCATCCGTGGGCGGAAAAAAAAATGGAGAGGCGAAACCATCCTCGTCGTGCGAAAAAAAAAATTGATACACGAAACCGACGCTGTTTTGTGAAAAAAAATGGAGACGGGAAAATGGCGTCCGTGGGCGGAAAAAAAAATGGAGACGCGAAACCATCCTCGTCGTGCGAAAAAAAAAATTAATACACGAAACCGAGGCTGTTTTGCGAAAAAAAATTGAGACGGGACAATGGCGTCCGTGGGCGGAAAAAAAAATGGAGAGGCAAAACCATCCTCGTCGTGCGAAAAAAAAAATTGATACACGAAACCGAGGCTGTTTTGCGAAAAAAAATTGAGACGGGAAAACGGCGTCCGTGGGCGGAAAAAAAAATGGAGAGGCGAAACCATCCTCGTCGTGCGAAAAAAAAAATTGATACACGAAACCGAGGCTGTTTTGCGAAAAAAAATTGAGATGGGAAAATGGCGTCCGTGGGCGGAAAAAAAAAATGGAGACGCGAAACCATCCTCGTCGTGCGAAAAAAAAAATTGATACACGAAACCGAGGCTGTTTTGCGAAAAAAAATTGAGACGGGAAAATGGCGTCCGTGGGCGGAAAAAAAAATGGAGAGGCGAAACCATCCTCGTCGTGCGAAAAAAAAAATTGATACACGAAACCGAGGCTGTTTTGCGAAAAAAAATTGAGACGGGAAAATGGCGTCCGTGGGCGGAAAAAAAAAATGGAGAGGCGAAACCATCCTCGTCGTGCGAAAAAAAAAATTGATACACGAAACCGAGGCTGTTTTGCGAAAAAAAATTGAGACGGGAAAATGGCGTCCGTGGGCGGAAAAAAAAAATGGAGACGCGAAACCATCCTCGTCGTGCGAAAAAAAAAATTGATACACGAAACCGACGCTGTTTTGCGAAAAATAATTGAGACGGGAAAATTGCGTCCGTGGGCGGAAAAAAAAATGGAGAGGCGAAACCATCCTCGTCGTGCGAAAAAAAAAATTGATACACGAAACCGACGGTGTTTTGCGAAAAATAATTGAGACGGGAAAATTGCGTCCGTGGGCGGAAAAAAAAATGGAGAGGCGAAACCATCCTCGTCGTGCGAAAAAAAAAATTGATACACGAAACCGAGGCTGTTTTGCGAAAAAAAATTGAGACGAGAAAATTGCGTCCGTGGGCGGAAAAAAAAATGGAGAGGCGAAACCATCCTCGTCGTGCGAAAAAAAAAATTGATACACGAAACCGAGGCTGTTTTGCGAAAAAAAATTGAGACGGGAAAATGGCGTCCGTGGGCGGAAAAAAAAATGGAGAGGCGAAACCATCCTCGTCGTGCGAAAAAAAAAAATTGATACACGAAACCGAGGCTGTTTTGCGAAAAAAAAATGAGACGGGAAAATGGCGTCCGTGGGCGGAAAAAAAAATGGAGAGGCGAAACCATCCTCGTCGTGCGAAAAAAAAAATTAATACACGAAACCGCGGCTGTTTTGCGAAAAAAAAATGAGACGGGAAAATGGCGTCCGTGGGCGGAAAAAAAAATGGAGAGGCGAAACCATCCTCGTCGTGCGAAAAAAAAAAATTGATACACGAAACCGAGGCTGTTTTGCGAAAAAAAATTGAGACGGGAAAACGGCGTCCGTGGGCGGAAAAAAAAATGGAGAGGCGAAACCATCCTCGTCGTGCGAAAAAAAAAATTGATACACGAAACCGAGGCTGTTTTGCGAAAAAAAATTGAGACGGGAAAATTGCGTCCGTGGGCGGAAAAAAAAATGGAGAGGCGAAACCATCCTCGTCGTGCGAAAAAAAAAAATGATACACGAAACCGACGCTGTTTTGCGAAAAAAAATTGAGACGGGAAAATTGCGTCCGTGGGCGGAAAAAAAAATGGAGAGGCGAAACGATCCTCGTCGTGCGAAAAAAAAAATTGATACACGAAACCGAGGCTGTTTTGCGAAAAAAAATTGAGACGGGAAAATGGCGTCCGTGGGCGGAAAAAAAAATGGAGAGGCGAAACCATCCTCGTCGTGCGAAAAAAAAAATTGATACACGAAACCGAGGCTGTTTTGCGAAAAAAAAATGAGACGGGAAAATGGCGTCCGTGGGCGGAAAAAAAAAATGGAGACGCGAAACCATCCCCGTCGTGCGAAAAAAAAAATTGATACACGAAACCGACGCTGTTTTGCGAAAAAAAATTGAGACGGGAAAATGGCGTCCGTGGGCGGAAAAAAAAAATGGAGACGCGAAACCATCCTCGTCGTGCGAAAAAAAAAATTGATACACGAAACCGAGGCTGTTTTGCGAAAAAAAATTGAGACGGGAAAAGTGCGCCCGTGGGCGGAAAAAAAAATGGAGAGGCGAAACCATCCTCGTCGTGCGAAAAAAAAAATTGATACACGAAACCGACGCTGTTTTGCGAAAAAAAATTGAGACGGGAAAATTGCGTCCGTGGGCGGAAAAAAAAATGTAGAGGCGAAACCATCCTCGTCCTGCGAAAAAAAAAATTGATACACGAAACCGAGGCTGTTTTGCGAAAAAAAAATGAGACGGGAAAATGGCATCCGTGGGCGGAAAAAAAAATGGAGAGGCGAAACCATCCTCGTCGTGCGAAAAAAAAAATTGATACACGAAACCCGACGCTGTTTTGTGAAAAAAAATGGAGACGGGAAAATGGCGTCCGTGGGCGGAAAAAAAAATGGAGACGCGAAACCATCCTCGTCGTGCGAAAAAAAAAATTAATACACGAAACCGAGGCTGTTTTGCGAAAAAAATTGAGACGGGACAATGGCGTCCGTGGGCGGAAAAAAAAATGGAGAGGCAAAACCATCCTCGTCGTGCGAAAAAAAAAATTGATACACGAAACCGAGGCTGTTTTGCGAAAAAAAATTGAGACGGGAAAACGGCGTCCGTGGGCGGAAAAAAAATGGAGAGGCGAAACCATCCTCGTCGTGCGAAAAAAAAAATTGATACACGAAACCGAGGCTGTTTTGCGAAAAATAATTGAGACGGGAAAATGGCGTCCGTGGGCGGAAAAAAAAAAATGGAGACGCGAAACCATCCTCGTCGTGCGAAAAAAAAAATTGATACACGAAACCGAGGCTGTTTTGCGAAAAAAAATTGAGACGGGAAAATGGCGTCCGTGGGCGGAAAAAAAAATGGAGAGGCGAAACCATCCTCGTCGTGCGAAAAAAAAAATTGATACACGAAACCGAGGCTGTTTTGCGAAAAAAATTGAGACGGGAAAATGGCGTCCGTGGGCGGAAAAAAAAAATGGAGAGGCGAAACCATCCTCGTCGTGCGAAAAAAAAAATTGATACACGAAACCGACGCTGTTTTGCGAAAAATAATTGAGACGGGAAAATTGCGTCCGTGGGCGGAAAAAAAAATGGAGAGGCGAAACCATCCTCGTCGTGCGAAAAAAAAAATTGATACACGAAACCGACGGTGTTTTGCGAAAATAATTGAGACGGGAAAATTGCGTCCGTGGGCGGAAAAAAAATGGAGAGGCGAAACCATCCTCGTCGTGCGAAAAAAAAAATTGATACACGAAACCGAGGCTGTTTTGCGAAAAAAAATTGAGACGAGAAAATTGCGTCCGTGGGCGGAAAAAAAAATGGAGAGGCGAAACCATCCTCGTCGTGCGAAAAAAAAATTGATACACGAAACCGAGGCTGTTTTGCGAAAAAAAATTGAGACGGGAAAATGGCGTCCGTGGGCGGAAAAAAAAATGGAGAGGCGAAACCATCCTCGTCGTGCGAAAAAAAAAATTGATACACGAAACCGAGGCTGTTTTGCGAAAAATAATTGAGACGGGAAAATGCGTCCGTGGGCGGAAAAAAAAAATGGAGACGCGAAACCATCCCTCGTCGTGCGAAAAAAAAAATTGATACACGAAACCGAGGCTGTTTGCGAAAAAAAATTGAGACGGGAAAATGGCGTCCGTGGGCGGAAAAAAAATGGAGAGGCGAAACCATCCTCGTCGTGCGAAAAAAAAAATTGATACACGAAACCGAGGCTGTTTTGCGAAAAAAAATTGAGACGGGAAAATGGCGTCCGTGGGCGGAAAAAAAAATGGAGAGGCGAAACCATCCTCGTCGTGCGAAAAAAAAAATTGATACACGAAACCGAGGCTGTTTTGCGAAAAAAAATTGAGACGGGAAAATGGCGTCCGTGGGCGGAAAAAAAAAATGGAGACGCGAAACCATCCTCGTCGTGCGAAAAAAAAATTGATACACGAAACCGACGCTGTTTTGCGAAAAATAATTGAGACGGGAAAATTGCGTCCGTGGGCGGAAAAAAAAATGGAGAGGCGAAACCATCCTCGTCGTGCGAAAAAAAAAATTGATACACGAAACCGACGGTGTTTTGCGAAAAATAATTGAGACGGGAAAATTGCGTCCGTGGGCGGAAAAAAAATGGAGAGGCGAAACCATCCTCGTCGTGCGAAAAAAAAAATTGATACACGAAACCGAGGCTGTTTTGCGAAAAAAAATTGAGACGAGAAAATTGCGTCCGTGGGCGGAAAAAAAAATGGAGAGGCGAAACCATCCTCGTCGTGCGAAAAAAAAAATTGATACACGAAACCGAGGCTGTTTTGCGAAAAAAAATTGAGACGGGAAAATGGCGTCCGTGGGCGGAAAAAAAAATGGAGAGGCGAAACCATCCTCGTCGTGCGAAAAAAAAAAATTGATACACGAAACCGAGGCTGTTTTGCGAAAAAAAAATGAGACGGGAAAATGGCGTCCGTGGGCGGAAAAAAAAATGGAGAGGCGAAACCATCCTCGTCGTGCGAAAAAAAAAATTAATACACGAAACCGCGGCTGTTTTGCGAAAAAAAAAATGAGACGGGAAAATGGCGTCCGTGGGCGGAAAAAAAAATGGAGAGGCGAAACCATCCTCGTCGTGCGAAAAAAAAAAATTGATACACGAAACCGAGGCTGTTTTGCGAAAAAAATTGAGACGGGAAAACGGCGTCCGTGGGCGGAAAAAAAAATGGAGAGGCGAAACCATCCTCGTCGTGCGAAAAAAAAAATTGATACACGAAACCGAGGCTGTTTTGCGAAAAAAATTGAGACGGGAAATTGCGTCCGTGGGCGGAAAAAAAAATGGAGAGGCGAAACCATCCTCGTCGTGCGAAAAAAAAAAATGATACACGAAACCGACGCTGTTTTGCGAAAAAAAAATTGAGACGGGAAAATTGCGTCCGTGGGCGGAAAAAAAAATGGAGAGGCGAAACCATCCTCGTCGTGCGAAAAAAAAAATTGATACACGAAACCGAGGCTGTTTTGCGAAAAAAAATGGAGACGGGAAAATGGCGTCCGTGGGCGGAAAAAAAAATGGAGAGGCGAAACCATCCTCGTCGTGCGAAAAAAAAATTGATACACGAAACCGAGGCTGTTTTGCGAAAAAAAAATGAGACGGGAAAATGGCGTCCGTGGGCGGAAAAAAAAAATGGAGACGCGAAACCATCCCCGTCGTGCGAAAAAAAAAATTGATACACGAAACCGAGGCTGTTTTGCGAAAAAAAATTGAGACGGGAAAATGGCGTCCGTGGGCGGAAAAAAAAATGGAGAGGCGAAACCATCCTCGTCGTGCGAAAAAAAAAATTGATACACGAAACCGAGGCTGTTTTGCGAAAAAAAATGGAGACGGGAAAATGGCGTCCCTGGGCGGAAAAAAAAATGGAGAGGCGAAAACATCCTCGTCGTGCGAAAAAAAAAATTGATACACGAGACCGAGGCTGTTTTGCGAAAAAAAATTGAGACGGGAAAACGGCGTCCGTGGGCGGAAAAAAAAATGGAGACGCGAAACCATCCTCGTCGTGCGAAAAAAAAATTGATACACGAAACCGAGGCTGTTTTGCGAAAAAAAAATTAAACGGGAAAATGGCGTCCGTGGGCGGAAAAAAAAATGGAGCCGCGAAACCATCCTCGTCGTGCGAAAAAAAAAATTGATACACGAAACCGAAGCTGTTTTGCGAAAAAAAATTGAGACGGGAAAATGGCGTCCGTGGGCGGAAAAAAAAATGGAGAGGCGAAACCATCCTCGTCGTGCGAAAAAAAAATTGATACATGAAACCGAGGCTGTTTTGCGAAAAAAAATTGAGACGGGAAAATGGCGTCCGTGGGCGGAAAGAAAAAATGGAAAGGCGAAACCATCCTCGTTGTGCGAAAAAAAAAATTGATACACGAAACCGAGGCTGTTTTGCGCAAAATAATTGAGACGGGAAAATGGCGTCCGTGGGCGGAAAAAAAAATGGAGACGCGAAACCATCCTCGTCGTGCGAAAAAAAAGATTGATACACGAAACCGACGCTGTTTTGCGAAAAATAATTGAGACGGGAAAATTGCGTCCGTGGGCGGAAAAAAAAATGGAGAGGCGAAACCATCCTCGTCGTGCGAAAAAAAAAATTGATACACGAAACCGAGGCTGTTTTGCGAAAAAAAATTGAGACGGGAAAAGTGCGTCCGTGGGCGGAAAAAAAAATGAAGAGGCGAAACCATCCTCGTCGTGCGAAAAAAAAAATTGATACACGAAACCGAGGCTGTTTTGCGAAAAAAAATGAGACGGGAAAAGTGCGTCCGTGGGCGGAAAAAAAAATGGAGACGCGAAACCATCCTCGTCGTGCGAAAAAAAAAAATTGATACACGAAACCGACGCTGTTTTGCGAAAAAAATTGAGACGGGAAAACGGCGTCCGTGGGCGGAAAAAAAAATGGAGAGGCGAAACCATCCTCGTCGTGCGAAAAAAAAAATTAATACACGAAACCGAGGCTGTTTTGCGAAAAAAATTGAGACGGGAAAAGTGCGCCCGTGGGCGGAAAAAAAAATGGAGAGGCGAAACCATCCTCGTCGTGCGGAAAAAAAAAATTGATACACGAAACCGAGGCTGTTTTGCGAAAAAAAAATGAGACGGGAAAATGGCGTCCGTGGGCGGAAAATAAAATGGAGCCGCGAAACCATCCTCGTCGTGCGAAAAAAAAAATTGATACACGAAACCGACGCTGTTTTGCGAAAAAAAATTGAGACGGGAAAATTGCGTCCGTGGGCGGAAAAAAAAATGGAGAGGCGAAACCATCCTCGTCGTGCGAAAAAAAAAATTGATACACGAAACCGAGGCTGTTTTGCGAAAAAAAATTGAGACGGGAAAATGGCGTCCGTGGGCGGAAAAAAAAATGGAGAGGCGAAACCATCCTCGTCGTGCGAAAAAAAAAATTGATACACGAAACCGAGGCTGTTTTGCGAAAAAAAAATGAGACGGGAAAATGGCGTCCGTGGGCGGAAAAAAAAAATGAGACGCGAAACCATCCTCGTCGTGCGAAAAAAAAAATTGATACACGAAACCGAGGCTGTTTTGCGAAAAAAAATTGAGACGGGAAATGGCGTCCGTGGGCGGAAAAAAAAATGGAGAGGCGAAACCATCCTCGTCGTGCGAAAAAAAAAATTGATACACGAAACCGAGGCTGTTTTGCGAAAAAAAATTGAGACGGGAAAACGGCGTCCGTGGGCGGAAAAAAAAAATGGAGAGGCGAAACCATCCTCGTCGTGCGAAAAAAAAAATTGATACACGAAACCGAGGCTGTTTTGCGAAAAAAAATGGAGACGGGAAAATGGCGTCCGTGGGCGGAAAAAAAAAATGGAGACGCGAAACCATCCTCGTCGTGCGAAAAAAAAAAATTGATACACGAAACCGAGGCTGTTTTGCGAAAAAAAATTGAGACGGGAAAACGGCGTCCGTGGGCGGAAAAAAAAATGGAGAGGCGAAACCATCCTCGTCGTGCGAAAAAAAAAATTGATACACGAAACCGACGCTGTTTTGCGAAAAAAAATTGAGACGGGAAAATTGCGTCCGTGGGCGGAAAAAAAAAATGTAGAGGCGAAACCATCCTCGTCCTGCGAAAAAAAAATTGATACACGAAACCGAGGCTGTTTTGCGAAAAAAAAATGAGACGGGAAAATGGCATCCGTGGGCGGAAAAAAAAATGGAGAGGCGAAACCATCCTCGTCGTGCGAAAAAAAAAATTGATACACGAAACCGACGCTGTTTTGTGAAAAAAAATGGAGACGGGAAAATGGCGTCCGTGGGCGGAAAAAAAAATGGAGACGCGAAACCATCCTCGTCGTGCGAAAAAAAAAATTAATACACGAAACCGAGGCTGTTTTGCGAAAAAAATTGAGACGGGACAATGGCGTCCGTGGGCGGAAAAAAAATGGAGAGGCAAAACCATCCTCGTCGTGCGAAAAAAAAATTGATACACGAAACCGAGGCTGTTTTGCGAAAAAAAATTGAGACGGGAAAACGGCGTCCGTGGGCGGAAAAAAAAAATGGAGAGGCGAAACCATCCTCGTCGTGCGAAAAAAAAATTGATACACGAAACCGAGGCTGTTTTGCGAAAAAAAATTGAGATGGGAAAATGGCGTCCGTGGGCGGAAAAAAAAAATGGAGAGGCGAAACCATCCTCGTCGTGCGAAAAAAAAATTGATACACGAAACCGAGGCTGTTTTGCGAAAAAAAATTGAGACGGGAAAATGGCGTCCGTGGGCGGAAAAAAAAATGGAGAGGCGAAACCATCCTCGTCGTGCGAAAAAAAAAAATTGATACACGAAACCGAGGCTGTTTTTGCGAAAAAAAATTGAGACGGGAAATGGCGTCCGTGGGCGGAAAAAAAAAATGGAGAGGCGAAACCATCCTCGTCGTGCGAAAAAAAAAAATTGATACACGAAACCGAGGCTGTTTTGCGAAAAAAAATTGAGACGGGAAAATGGCGTCCGTGGGCGGAAAAAAAAATGGAGACGCGAAACCATCCTCGTCGTGCGAAAAAAAAAATTGATACACGAAACCGACGCTGTTTTGCGAAAAATAATTGAGACGGGAAAATTGCGTCCGTGGGCGGAAAAAAAAATGGAGAGGCGAAACCATCCTCGTCGTGCGAAAAAAAAAATTTTGAATACACGAAACCGACGGTGTTTTGCGAAAAATAATTGAGACGGGAAAATTGCGTCCGTGGGCGGAAAAAAAAATGGAGAGGCGAAACCATCCTCGTCGTGCGAAAAAAAAAATTGATACACGAAACCGAGGCTGTTTTGCGAAAAAAATTGAGACGAGAAAATTGCGTCCGTGGGCGGAAAAAAAAATGGAGAGGCGAAACCATCCTCGTCGTGCGAAAAAAAAAATTGATACACGAAACCGAGGCTGTTTTGCGAAAAAAAATTGAGACGGGAAAATGGCGTCCGTGGGCGGAAAAAAAATGGAGAGGCGAAACCATCCTCGTCGTGCGAAAAAAAAAATTGATACACGAAACCGAGGCTGTTTTGCGAAAAAAAATGAGACGGGAAAATGGCGTCCGTGGGCGGAAAAAAAAATGGAGAGGCGAAACCATCCTCGTCGTGCGAAAAAAAAATTAATACACGAAACCGCGGCTGTTTTGCGAAAAAAAAATGAGACGGGAAAATGGCGTCCGTGGGCGGAAAAAAAAATGGAGAGGCGAAACCATCCTCGTCGTGCGAAAAAAAAAAATTGATACACGAAACCGAGGCTGTTTTGCGAAAAAAAATTGAGACGGGAAAACGGCGTCCGTGGGCGGAAAAAAAAATGGAGAGGCGAAACCATCCTCGTCGTGCGAAAAAAAAAATTGATACACGAAACCGAGGCTGTTTTGCGAAAAAAAATTGAGACGGGAAAATTGCGTCCGTGGGCGGAAAAAAAAATGGAGAGGCGAAACCATCCTCGTCGTGCGAAAAAAAAAAATGATACACGAAACCGACGCTGTTTTGCGAAAAAAAATTGAGACGGGAAAATTGCGTCCGTGGGCGGAAAAAAAAATGGAGAGGCGAAACCATCCTCGTCGTGCGAAAAAAAAAATTGATACACGAAACCGAGGCTGTTTTGCGAAAAAAAATTGAGACGGGAAAATGGCGTCCGTGGGCGGAAAAAAAAATGGAGAGGCGAAACCATCCTCGTCGTGGGAAAAAAAAAATTGATACACGAAACCGAGGCTGTTTTGCGAAAAAAAAATGAGACGGGAAAATGGCGTCCGTGGGCGGAAAAAAAAAATGGAGACGCGAAACCATCCCCGTCGTGCGAAAAAAAAAATTGATACACGAAACCGAGGCTGTTTTGCAAAAAAAAATTGAGACGGGAAAATGGCGTCCGTGGGCGGAAAAAAAAATGGAGAGGCGAAACCATCCTCGTCGTGCGAAAAAAAAAATTGATACACGAAACCGAGGCTGTTTTGCGAAAAAAAATTGAGACGGGAAAACGGCGTCCGTGGGCGGAAAAAAAAATGGAGAGGCGAAACCATCCTCGTCCTGCGAAAAAAAAAATTGATACACGAAACCGAGGCTGTTTTGCGAAAAAAAATTGAGACGGGAAAATGGCGTCCGTGGGCGGAAAAAAAAAATGGAGACGCGAAACCATCCTCGTCGTGCGAAAAAAAAAATTGATACACGAAACCGAGGCTGTTTTGCGAAAAAAAATGGAGACGGGAAAACGGCGTCCGTGGGCGGAAAAAAAAATGGAGAGGCGAAACCATCCTCGTCGTGCGAAAAAAAAAATTGATACATGAAACCGAGGCTGTTTTGCGAAAAAAAATTGAGACGGGAAAATGGCGTCCGTGGGCGGAAAAAAAAAATGGAGACGCGAAACCATCCTCGTCGTGCGAAAAAAAAAATTGATACACGAAACCGAGGCTGTTTTGCGAAAAAAAATTGAGACGGGAAAATGGCGTCCGTGGGCGGAAAAAAAAATGGAGAGGCGAAACCATCCTCGTCGTGCGAAAAAAAAAATTGATACATGAAACCTAGGCTGTTTTGCGAAAAAAAATTGAGATGGGAAAATGGCGTCCGTGGGCGGAAAAAAAAAATGGAGACGCGAAACCATCCCCGTCGTGCGAAAAAAAAAATTGATACACGAAACCGACGCTGTTTTGCGAAAAATAATTGAGACGGGAAAATTGCGTCCGTGGGCGGAAAAAAAAATGGAGAGGCGAAACCATCCTCGTCGTGCGAAAAAAAAAATTGATACACGAAACCGAGGCTGTTTTGTGAAAAATAATTGAGACGGGAAAATTGCGTCCGTGGGCGGAAAAAAAAATGGAGAGGCGAAACCATCCTCGTCGTGCGAAAAAAAATATTGATACACGAAACCGACGCTGTTTTGCGAAAAAAAATTGAGACGAGAAAATTGCGTCCGTGGGCGGAAAAAAAAATGGAGAGGCGAAACCATCCTCGTCGTGCGAAAAAAAAAATTGATACACGAAACCGACGCTGTTTTGCGAAAAAAAATTGAGACGGGAAAAGTGCGTCCGTGGGCGGAAAAAAAAATGGAGAGGCGAAACCATCCTCGTCGTGCGAAAAAAAAAAATTGATACACGAAACCGAGGCTGTTTTGCGAAAAAAAATGAGACGGGAAAATGGCGTCCGTGGGCGGAAAAAAAAATGGAGAGGCGAAACCATCCTCGTCGTGCGAAAAAAAAAATTGATACACGAAACCGAGGCTTTTTTGCGAAAAAAAATTGAGACGGGAAAATGGCGTCCGTGGGCGGAAAAAAAAATGGAGAGGCGAAACCATCCTCGTCGTGCGAAAAAAAAAATTAATACACGAAACCGAGGCTGTTTTGCGAAAAAAAAATGAGACGGGAAAAGTGCGTCCGTGGGCGGAAAAAAAAATGGAGACGCGAAACCATCCTCGTCGTGCGAAAAAAAAAATTGATACACGAAACCGAGGCTGTTTTGCGAAAAAAAATTGAGACGGGAAAACGGCGTCCGTGGGCGGAAAAAAAAATGGAGACGCGAAACCATCCTCGTCGTGCGAAAAAAAAAATTGATACACGAAACCGAGGCTGTTTTGCGAAAAAAAATTGAGACGGGAAAAGTGCGTCCGTGGGCGGAAAAAAAAATGGAGAGGCGAAACCATCCTCGTCGTGCGAAAAAAAAAAATTGATACACGAAACCGAGGCTGTTTTGCGAAAAAAAATGAGACGGGAAAATGGCGTCCGTGGGCGGAAAAAAAAATGGAGAGGCGAAACCATCCTCGTCGTGCGAAAAAAAAAATTGATACACGAAACCGAGGCTTTTTTGCGAAAAAAAATTGAGACGGGAAAATGGCGTCCGTGGGCGGAAAAAAAAATGGAGAGGCGAAACCATCCTCGTCGTGCGAAAAAAAAAATTAATACACGAAACCGAGGCTGTTTTGCGAAAAAAAAATGAGACGGGAAAAGTGCGTCCGTGGGCGGAAAAAAAAATGGAGACGCGAAACCATCCTCGTCGTGCGAAAAAAAAAATTGATACACGAAACCGAGGCTGTTTTGCGAAAAAAAATTGAGACGGGAAAACGGCGTCCGTGGGCGGAAAAAAAAATGGAGACGCGAAACCATCCTCGTCGTGCGAAAAAAAAAATTGATACACGAAACCGAGGCTGTTTTGCGAAAAAAAAATGAGACGGGAAAATGCCGTCCGTGGGCGGAAAAAAAAATGGAGAGGCGAAACCATCCTCGTCGTGCGAAAAAAAAAATTGATACACGAAACCGAGGCTGTTTTGCGAAAAAAAATGAGACGGGAAAATGGCGTCCGTGGGCGGAAAAAAAAATGGAGACGCGAAACCATCCTCGTCGTGCGAAGAAAAAAATTAATACACGAAACCGAGGCTGTTTTGCGAAAAAAAATTGAGACGGGAAAATGGCGTCCGTGGGCGGAAAAAAAAATGGAGAGGCGAAACCATCCTCGTCGTGCGAAAAAAAAAATTGATACACGAAACCGAGGCTGTTTTGCGAAAAAAAATTGAGACGGGAAAACGGCGTCCGTGGGCGGAAAAAAAAATGGAGAGGCGAAACCATCCTCGTCGTGCGAAAAAAAAAATTGATACACGAAACCGAGGCTGTTTTGCGAAAAAAAATTGAGACGGGAAAATGGCGTCCGTGGGTGGAAAAAAAAAATGGAGACGCGAAACCATCCTCGTCGTGCGAAAAAAAAAATTGATACACGAAACCGAGGCTGTTTTGGGAAAAAAAATTGAGACGGGAAAACGGCGTCCGTGGGCGGAAAAAAAATTGGAGAGGCGAAACCATCCTCGTCGTGCGAAAAAAAAAATTGATACACGAAACCGAGGCTGTTTTGCGAAAAAAAATTGAGACGGGAAAATGGCGTCCGTGGGCGGAAAAAAAAAATGGAGACGCGAAACCATCCTCGTCGTGCGAAAAAAAAAATTAATACACGAAACCGAGGCTGTTTTGCGAAAAAAAAATGAGACGGGAAAATGGCGTCCGTGGGCGGAAAAAAAAATGGAGAGGCGAAACCATCCTCGTCGTGCGAAAAAAAAAATTGATACACGAAACCGAGGCTGTTTTGCGAAAAAAAATTGAGACGGGAAAAGTGCGTCCGTGGGCGGAAAAAAAAATGGAGACGCGAAACCATCCTCGTCGTGCGAAAAAAAAAAAT
The DNA here is from genome assembly GCA_028020825.1 of Podargus strigoides. Taxonomy (NCBI): domain Eukaryota; kingdom Metazoa; phylum Chordata; class Aves; order Caprimulgiformes; family Podargidae; genus Podargus; species Podargus strigoides. The sequence goes on along the minus strand of CM051624.1, from coordinate 46,280,136 downwards.
TGATACACGAAACCGAGGCTGTTTTGCGAAAAAAAAATGAGACGGGAAAATGCCGACCGTGGGCGGAAAAAAAAATGGAGAGGCGAAACCATCCTCGTCGTGCGAAAAAAAAAAATTGATACACGAAACCGAGGCTGTTTTGCGAAAAAAAATGAGACGGGAAAACGGCGTCCGTGGGCGGAAAAAAAAATGGAGAGGCGAAACCATCCTCGTCGTGCGAAAAAAAAATTGATACACGAAACCGAGGCTGTTTTGCGAAAAAAAATTGAGACGGGAAAATGGCGTCCGTGGGCGGAAAAAAAAAATGGAGACGCGAAACCATCCTCGTCGTGCGAAAAAAAAAATTGATACACGAAACCGAGGCTGTTTTGCGAAAAAAAATTGAGACGGGAAAACGGCGTCCGTGGGCGGAAAAAAAAATGGAGAGGCGAAACCATCCTCGTCGTGCGAAAAAAAAAATTGATACACGAAACCGAGGCTGTTTTGCGAAAAAAAATTGAGACGGGAAAATGGCGTCCGTGGGCGGAAAAAAAAAATGGAGAGGCGAAACCATCCTCATCGTGCGAAAAAAAAAATTGATACACGAAACCGAGGCTGTTTTGCGAAACAAAATTGAGACGGGAAAATGGCGTCCGTGGGCGGAAAAAAAAATGGAGAGGCGAAACCATCCTCGTCGTGCGAAAAAAAAAATTGATACACGAAACTGAGGCTGTTTTGCGAAAAAAAATGGAGACGGGAAAATGGCGTCCGTGGGCGGAAAAAAAAAATGGAGACGCGAAACCATCCTCGTCGTGCGAAAAAAAAAATTGATACACGAAACCGACGCTGTTTTGCGAAAAATAATTGAGACGGGAAAATTGCATCCGTGGGCGGAAAAAAAAATGGAGAGGCGAAACCATCCTCGTCGTGCGAAAAAAAAAATTGATACACGAAACCGACGCTGTTTTGCGAAAAAAAATTGAGACGGGAAAATGGCGTCCGTGGGCGGAAAAAAAAATGGAGAGGCGAAACCATCCTCGTCGTGCGAAAAAAAAAATTAATACACGAAACCGAGGCTGTTTTGCGAAAAAAAATTGAGACGGGAAAATGGCGTCCGTGGGCGGAAAAAAAAATGGAGAGGCGAAACCATCCTCGTCGTGCGAAAAAAAAAATTGATACACGAAACCGAGGCTGTTTTGCGAAAAAAAATGAGACGTGAAAATGGCGTCCGTGGGCGGAAAAAAAAATGGAGAGGCGAAACCATCCTCGTCATGCGAAAAAAAAAATTGATACACGAAACCGAGGCTGTTTTGCGAAAAAAAATGGAGACGGGAAAATGGCGTCCGTGGGCGGAAAAAAAAATGGAGAGGCGAAACCATCCTCGTCGTGCGAAAAAAAAAATTAATACACGAAACCGAGGCTGTTTTGCGAAAAAAAATTGAGACGGGAAAATGGCGTCCGTGGGCGGAAAAAAAAATGGAGAGGCGAAACCATCCTCGTCGTGCGAAAAAAAAAATTGATACACGAAACCGAGGCTGTTTTGCGAAAAAAAATGGAGACGGGAAAAGTGCGTCCCTGGGCGGAAAAAAAAATGGAGAGGCGAAACCATCCTCGTCGTGCGAAAAAAAAAATTGATACACGAAACCGACGCTGTTTTGCGAAAAAAAATTGAGACGGGAAAATGGTGTCCGTGGGCGGAAAAAAAAATGGAGAGGCGAAACCATCCTCGTCCTGCGAAAAAAAAAATTGATACACGAAACCGAGGCTGTTTTGCGAAAAAAAAATGAGACGGGAAAATGGCGTCCGTGGGCGGAAAAAAAAATGGAGAGGCGAAACCATCCTCGTCGTGCGAAAAAAAAAATTGATACACGAAACCGAGGCTGTTTTGCGAAAAAAAATTGAGACGGGAAAAGTGCGTCCGTGGGCGGAAAAAAAAATGGAGAGGCGAAACCATCCTCGTCGTGCGAAAAAAAAAAATTAATACATGAAACCGAGGCTGTTTTGCGAAAAAAAATTGAGACGGGAAAATGGCGTCCGTGGGCGGAAAGAAAAAATGGAGAGGCGAAACCATCCTCGTCGTGCGAAAAAAAAAAATTGATACACGAAACCGAGGCTGTTTTGCGAAAAAAAATTGAGACGGGAAAACGGCGTCCGTGGGCGGAAAAAAAAATGGAGAGGCGAAACCATCCTCGTCGTGCGAAAAAAAAAATTGATACACGAAACCGACGCTGTTTTGCGAAAAAAAATTGAGACGGGAAAATGGCGTCCGTGGGCGGAAAAAAATATGGAGAGGCGAAACCATCCTCGTCGTGCGAAAAAAAAAATTAATACACGAAACCGAGGCTGTTTTGCGAAAAAAAATTGAGACGGGAAAATGGCGTCCCTGGGCGGAAAAAAAAATGGAGACGCGAAACCATCCTCGTCGTGCGAAAAAAAAAATTGATACACGAAACCGACGCTGTTTTGCGAAAAAAAATTGAGACGGGAAAAGTGCGTCCGTGGGCGGCAAAAAAAATGGAGAGGCGAAACCATCCTCGTCGTGCGGAAAAAAAAAATTGATACACGAAACCGAGGCTGTTTTGCGAAAAAAAAATGAGACGGGAAAATGGCGTCCGTGGGCGCAAAAAAAAAATGGAGGCGCGAAACCATCCTCGTCGTGCGAAAAAAAAAATTGATACACGAAACCGAGGCTGTTTTGCGAAAAAAAATTGAGACGGGAAAATTGCGTCCGTGGGCGGAAAAAAAAATGGAGCCGCGAAACCATCCTCGTCGTGCGAAAAAAAAAATTGATACACGAAACCGACGCTGTTTTGCGAAAAAAAATTGAGACGGGAAAATGGCGTCCGTGGGCGGAAAAAAAAATGGAGAGGCGAAACCATCCTCGTCGTGCGAAAAAAAAAAATTGATACACGAAACCGAGGCTGTTTTGCGAAAAAAAAATGAGACGGGAAAATGGCGTCCGTGGGCGGAAAAAAAAATGGAGACGCGAAACCATCCTCGTCGTGCGAAAAAAAAAAATTGATACACGAAACCGAGGCTGTTTTGCGAAAAAAAATGAGACGGGAAAATGCCGTCCGTGGGCGGAAAAAAAAATGGAGAGGCGAAACCATCCTCGTCGTGCGAAAAAAAAAAATTGATACACGAAACCGAGGCTGTTTTGCGAAAAAAAATGAGACGGGAAAATGGCGTCCGTGGGCGGAAAAAAAAATGGAGACGCGAAACCATCCTCGTCGTGCGAAAAAAAAAATTAATACACGAAACCGAGGCTGTTTTGCGAAAAAAAATTGAGACGGGAAAATGGCGTCCGTGGGCGGAAAAAAAAATGGAGAGGCGAAACCATCCTCGTCGTGCGAAAAAAAAAATTGATACACGAAACCGAGGCTGTTTTGCGAAAAAAAATTGAGACGGGAAAAGTGCGTCCGTGGGCGGAAAAAAAAATGGAGACGCGAAACCATCCTCGTCGTGCGAAAAAAAAAATTGATACACGAAACCGAGGCTGTTTTGCGAAAAAAAATTGAGACGGGAAAAGTGCGTCCGTGGGCGGAAAAAAAAATGGAGACGCGAAACCATCCTCGTCGTGCGAAAAAAAAAAATTGATACACGAAACCGAGGCTGTTTTGCGAAAAAAAAATGAGACGGGAAAATGCCGTCCGTGGGCGGAAAAAAAAATGGAGAGGCGAAACCATCCTCGTCGTGCGAAAAAAAAAATTGATACACGAAACCGAGGCTGTTTTGCGAAAAAAAATGAGACGGGAAAATGGCGTCCGTGGGCGGAAAAAAAAATGGAGACGCGAAACCATCCTCGTCGTGCGAAAAAAAAATTAATACACGAAACCGAGGCTGCTTTGCGAAAAAAAATTGAGACGGGAAAATGGCGTCCGTGGGTGGAAAAAAAAATGGAGAGGCGAAACCATCCTCGTCGTGCGAAAAAAAAAATTGATACACGAAACCGAGGCTGTTTTGCGAAAAAAATTGAGACGGGAAAACGGCGTCCGTGGGCGGAAAAAAAAATGGAGACGCGAAACCATCCTCGTCGTGCGAAAAAAAAAATTGATACACGAAACCGAGGCTGTTTTGCGAAAAAAAAATTGAGACGGGGAAAACGGCGTCCGTGGGCGGAAAAAAAATGGAGAGGCGAAACCATCCTCGTCGTGCGAAAAAAAAAATTGATACACGAAACCGAGGCTGTTTTGCGAAAAAAAATTGAGACGGGAAAATGGCGTCCGTGGGCGGAAAAAAAAAAATGGAGAGGCGAAACCATCCTCGTCGTGCGAAAAAAAAAATTGATACACGAAACCGAGGCTGTTTTGCGAAACAAAATTGAGACGGGAAAATGGCGTCCGTGGGCGGAAAAAAAAATGGAGAGGCGAAACCATCCTCGTCGTGCGAAAAAAAAAATTGATACACGAAACTGAGGCTGTTTTGCGAAAAAAAATGGAGACGGGAAAATGGCGTCCGTGGGCGGAAAAAAAAAATGGAGACGTGAAACCATCCTCGTCGTGCGAAAAAAAAAATTGATACACGAAACCGACGCTGTTTTGCGAAAAATAATTGAGACGGGAAAATTGCGTCCGTGGCGGAAAAAAAATGGAGAGGCGAAACCATCCTCGTCGTGCGAAAAAAAAAATTGATACACGAAACCGACGCTGTTTTGCGAAAAAAAATTGAGACGGGAAAATGGCGTCCGTGGGCGGAAAAAAAAATGGAGAGGCGAAACCATCCTCGTCGTGCGAAAAAAAAAATTAATACACGAAACCGAGGCTGTTTTGCGAAAAAAAATTGAGACGGGAAAATGGCGTCCGTGGGCGGAAAAAAAAATGGAGAGGCGAAACCATCCTCGTCGTGCGAAAAAAAAAATTGATACACGAAACCGAGGCTGTTTTGCGAAAAAAAATGAGACGGGAAAATGGCGTCCGTGGGCGGAAAAAAAAATGGAGAGGCGAAACCATCCTCGTCGTGCGAAAAAAAAAATTGATACACGAAACCGACGCTGTTTTGCGAAAAAAAATTGAGACGGGAAAATGGCGTCCGTGGGCGGAAAAAAAAATGGAGAGGCGAAACCATCCTCGTCGTGCGAAAAAAAAAATTAATACACGAAACCGAGGCTGTTTTGCGAAAAAAAATTGAGACGGGAAAATGGCGTCCGTGGGCGGAAAAAAAAATGGAGAGGCGAAACCATCCTCGTCGTGCGAAAAAAAAAAATTGATACACGAAACCGAGGCTGTTTTGCGAAAAAAAATTGAGACGGGAAAACGGCGTCCGTGGGCGGAAAAAAAAATGGAGAGGCGAAACCATCCTCGTCGTGCGAAAAAAAAAATTAATACACGAAACCGAGGCTGTTTTGCGAAAAAAAATTGAGACGGGAAAATGGCGTCCCTGGGCGGAAAAAAAAATTGAGACGCGAAACCATCCTCGTCGTGCGAAAAAAAAAATTGATACACGAAACTGAGGCTGTTTTGCGAAAAAAAATGGAGACGGGAAAATGGCGTCCGTGGGCGGAAAAAAAAAATGGAGACGTGAAACCATCCTCGTCGTGCGAAAAAAAAAATTGATACACGAAACCGACGCTGTTTTGCGAAAAATAATTGAGACGGGAAAATTGCGTCCGTGGGCGGAAAAAAAAATGGAGAGGCGAAACCATCCTCGTCGTGCGAAAAAAAAAATTGATACACGAAACCGACGCTGTTTTGCGAAAAAAAATTGAGACGGGAAAATGGCGTCCGTGGGCGGAAAAAAAAATGGAGAGGCGAAACCATCCTCGTCGTGCGAAAAAAAAAATTAATACACGAAACCGAGGCTGTTTTGCGAAAAAAAATTGAGACGGGAAAATGGCGTCCGTGGGCGGAAAAAAAAATGGAGAGGCGAAACCATCCTCGTCGTGCGAAAAAAAAAATTGATACACGAAACCGAGGCTGTTTTGCGAAAAAAAATGAGACGGGAAAATGGCGTCCGTGGGCGGAAAAAAAAATGGAGAGGCGAAACCATCCTCGTCGTGCGAAAAAAAAAATTGATACACGAAACCGACGCTGTTTTGCGAAAAAAAATTGAGACGGGAAAATGGCGTCCGTGGGCGGAAAAAAAAATGGAGAGGCGAAACCATCCTCGTCGTGCGAAAAAAAAAATTAATACACGAAACCGAGGCTGTTTTGCGAAAAAAAATTGAGACGGGAAAATGGCGTCCGTGGGCGGAAAAAAAAATGGAGAGGCGAAACCATCCTCGTCGTGCGAAAAAAAAAAATTGATACACGAAACCGAGGCTGTTTTGCGAAAAAAAATTGAGACGGGAAAACGGCGTCCGTGGGCGGAAAAAAAAATGGAGAGGCGAAACCATCCTCGTCGTGCGAAAAAAAAAATTAATACACGAAACCGAGGCTGTTTTGCGAAAAAAAATTGAGACGGGAAAATGGCGTCCCTGGGCGGAAAAAAAAATTGAGACGCGAAACCATCCTCGTCGTGCGAAAAAAAAAATTGATACACGAAACCGACGCTGTTTTGCGAAAAAAAATTGAGACGGGAAAATGGCGTCCGTGGGCGGCAAAAAAAATGGAGAGGCGAAACCATCCTCGTCGTGCGGAAAAAAAAAATTGATACACGAAACCGAGGCTGTTTTGCGAAAAAAAAATGAGACGGGAAAATGGCGTCCGTGGGCGCAAAAAAAAAATGGAGGCGCGAAACCATCCTCGTCGTGCGAAAAAAAAAATTGATACACGAAACCGACGCTGTTTTGCGAAAAAAAATTGAGACGGGAAAATTGCGTCCGTGGGCGGAAAAAAAAATGGAGAGGCGAAACCATCCTCGTCGTGCGAAAAAAAAATTGATACACGAAACCGACGCTGTTTTGCGAAAAAAAATTGAGACGGGAAAATGGCGTCCGTGGGCGGAAAAAAAAATGGAGAGGCGAAACCATCCTCGTCGTGCGAAAAAAAAAATTAATACACGAAACCGAGGCTGTTTTGCGAAAAAAAATTGAGACGGGAAAATGGCGTCCGTGGGCGGAAAAAAAAATGGAGAGGCGAAACCATCCTCGTCGTGCGAAAAAAAAAATTGATACACGAAACCGAGGCTGTTTTGCGAAAAAAAATGAGACGGGAAAATGGCGTCCGTGGGCGGAAAAAAAAATGGAGAGGCGAAACCATCCTCGTCGTGCGAAAAAAAAAATTGATACACGAAACCGACGCTGTTTTGCGAAAAAAAATTGAGACGGGAAAATGGCGTCCGTGGGCGGAAAAAAAAATGGAGAGGCGAAACCATCCTCGTCGTGCGAAAAAAAAAATTAATACACGAAACCGAGGCTGTTTTGCGAAAAAAAATTGAGACGGGAAAATGGCGTCCGTGGGCGGAAAAAAAAATGGAGAGGCGAAACCATCCTCGTCGTGCAAAAAAAAAAAATTGATACACGAAACCGAGGCTGTTTTGCGAAAAAAAATTGAGACGGGAAAACGGCGTCCGTGGGCGGAAAAAAAAATGGAGAGGCGAAACCATCCTCGTCGTGCGAAAAAAAAAATTAATACACGAAACCGAGGCTGTTTTGCGAAAAAAAAATGAGACGGGAAAATGGCGTCCCTGGGCGGAAAAAAAAATTGAGACGCGAAACCATCCTCGTCGTGCGAAAAAAAAAATTGATACACGAAACCGAGGCTGTTTTGCGAAAAAAAATTGAGACGGGAAAATGGCGTCCGTGGGCGGCAAAAAAAATGGAGAGGCGAAACCATCCTCGTCATGCGGAAAAAAAAAATTGATACACGAAACCGAGGCTGTTTTGCGAAAAAAAAATGAGACGGGAAAATGGCGTCCGTGGGCGCAAAAAAAAAATGGAGGCGCGAAACCATCCTCGTCGTGCGAAAAAAAAAATTGATACACGAAACCGACGCTGTTTTGCGAAAAAAAATTGAGACGGGAAAATTGCGTCCGTGGGCGGAAAAAAAAATGGAGAGGCGAAACCATCCTCGTCGTGCGAAAAAAAAAATTGATACACGAAACCGAGGCTGTTTTGCGAATAAAAAATGAGACGGGAAAATGGCGTCCGTGGGCGGAAAAAAAAATGGAGAGGCGAAACCATCCTCGTCGTGTGAAAAAAAAAATTGATACACGAAACCGAGGCTGTTTTGCGAAAAAAAATTGAGACGGGAAAAGTGCGTCCGTGGGCGGCAAAAAAAATGGAGACGCGAAACCATCCTCGTCGTGCGGAAAAAAAAAATTGATACACGAAACCGAGGCTGTTTTGCGAAAAAAAAATGAGACGGGAAAATGGCGTCCGTGGGCGCAAAAAAAAAATGGAGGCGCGAAACCATCCTCGTCGTGCGAAAAAAAAAATTGATACACGAAACCGACGCTGTTTTGCGAAAAAAAATTGAGACGGGAAAATTGCGTCCGTGGGCGGAAAAAAAAATGGAGCCGCGAAACCATCCTCGTCGTGCGAAAAAAAAAATTGATACACGAAACCGACGCTGTTTTGCGAAAAAAAATTGAGACGGGAAAATGGCGTCCGCGGGCGGAAAAAAAAATGGAGAGGCGAAACCATCCTCGTCGTGCGAAAAAAAAAATTGATACACGAAACCGAGGCTGTTTTGCGAAAAAAAATTGAGACGGGAAAAGTGCGTCCGTGGGCGGAAAAAAAAATGAAGAGGTGAAACCATCCTCGTCGTGCGAAAAAAAAAAATTGATACACGAAACCGAGGCTGTTTTGCGAAAAAAAATGAGACGGGAAAATGGCGTCCGTGGGCGGAAATAAAAATGGAGCCGCGAAACCATCCTCGTCGTGCGAAAAAAAAAATTGATACACGAAACCGAGGCTGTTTTGCGAAAAAAAATGAGACGGGAAAATGGCGTCCGTGGGCGGAAAAAAAAATGGAGACGCGAAACCATCCTCGTCGTGCGAAAAAAAAAATTAATACACGAAACCGAGGCTGCTTTGTGAAAAAAAATTGAGACGGGAAAATGGCGTCCGTGGGTGGAAAAAAAAATGGAGAGGCGAAACCATCCTCGTCGTGCGAAAAAAAAAATTGATACACGAAACCGAGGCTGTTTTGCGAAAAAAAATTGAGACGGGAAAACGGCGTCCGTGGGCGGAAAAAAAAATGGAGACGCGAAACCATCCTCGTCGTGCGAAAAAAAAAATTGATACACGAAACCGAGGCTGTTTTGCGAAAAAAAAATTGAGACGGGAAAACGGCGTCCGTGGGCGGAAAAAAAAATGGAGAGGCGAAACCATCCTCGTCGTGCGGAAAAAAAAAATTGATACACGAAACCGAGGCTGTTTTGCGAAAAAAAAATGAGACGGGAAAATGGCGTCCGTGGGCGTAAAATAAAATGCAGCCGCGAAACCATCCTCGTCGTGCGAAAAAAAAAATTGATACACGAAACCGACGCTGTTTTGCGAAAAAAAATTGAGACGGGAAAATTGCGTCCGTGGGCGGAAAAAAAAATGGAGAGGCGAAACCATCCTCGTCGTGCGAAAAAAAAAATTGATACACGAAACCGAGGCTGTTTTGCGAAAAAAAATTGAGACGGGAAAATGGCGTCCGTGGGCGGAAAAAAAAATGGAGAGGCGAAACCATCCTCGTCGTGCGAAAAAAAAAATTGATACACGAAACCGAGGCTGTTTTGCGAAAAAAAAATGAGACGGGAAAATGGCGTCCGTGGGCGGAAAAAAAAATGGAGACGCGAAACCATCCTCGTCGTGCGAAAAAAAAAATTGATACACGAAACCGAGGCTGTTTTGCGAAAAAAAATTGAGACGGGAAAATGGCGTCCGTGGGCGGAAAAAAAAATGGAGAGGCGAAACCATCCTCGTCGTGCGAAAAAAAAAATTGATACACGAAACCGAGGCTGTTTTGCGAAAAAAAATTGAGACGGGAAAACGGCGTCCGTGGGCGGAAAAAAAAATGGAGAGGCGAAACCATCCTCGTCGTGCGAAAAAAAAAATTGATACACGAAACCGAGGCTGTTTTGCGAAAAAAAATTGAGACGGGAAAATGGCGTCCGTGGGCGGAAAAAAAAAATGGAGACGCGAAACCATCCTCGTCGTGCGAAAAAAAAAATTGATACACGAAACCGAGGCTGTTTTGCGAAAAAAAATTGAGACGGGAAAATGGCGTCCGTGGGCGGAAAAAAAAATGGAGAGGCGAAACCATCCTCGTCGTGCGAAAAAAAAAATTGATACACGAAACCGAGGCTGTTTTGCGAAAAAAAATTGAGACGGGAAAATGGCGTCCGTGGGCGGAAAAAAAAAATGGAGACGCGAAACCATCCTCGTCGTGCGAAAAAAAAAATTGATACATGAAACCGACGCTGTTTTGCGAAAAATAATTGAGACGGGAAAATTGCGTCCGTGGGCGGAAAAAAAAATGGAGAGGCGAAACCATCCTCGTCGTGCGAAAAAAAAAATTGATACACGAAACCGACGGTGTTTTGCGAAAAATAATTGAGACGGGAAAATTGCGTCCGTGGGCGCAAAAAAAAATGGAGAGGCGAAACCATCCTCGTCGTGCGAAAAAAAAAATTGATACACGAAACCGAGGCTGTTTTGCGAAAAAAAATTGAGACGAGAAAATTGCGTCCGTGGGCGGAAAAAAAAATGGAGAGGCGAAACCATCCTCGTCGTGCGAAAAAAAAAATTGATACACGAAACCGAGGCTGTTTTGCGAAAAAAAATTGAGACGGGAAAATGGCGTCCGTGGGCGGAAAAAAAAATGGAGAGGCGAAACCATCCTCGTCGTGCGAAAAAAAAAATTGATACACGAAACCGAGGCTGTTTTGCGAAAAAAAATGAGACGGGAAAATGGCGTCCGTGGGCGGAAAAAAAAATGGAGAGGCGAAACCATCCTCGTCGTGCGAAAAAAAAAATTAATACACGAAACCGAGGCTGTTTTGCGAAAAAAAATTGAGACGGGAAAATGGCGTCCGTGGGCGGAAAAAAAAATGGAGAGGCGAAACCATCCTCGTCGTGCGAAATTAAAAATTGATACACGAAACCGAGGCTGTTTTGCGAAAAAAAATTGAGACGGGAAAAGTGCGTCCGTGGGCGGAAAAAAAAATGGAGAGGCGAAACCATCCTCGTCGTGCGAAAAAAAAAATTGATACACGAAACCGAGGCTGTTTTGCGAAAAAAAATTGAGACGGGAAAATTGCGTCCGTGGGCGGAAAAAAAAATGGAGAGGCGAAACCATCCTCGTCGTGCGAAAAAAAAAAATGATACACGAAACCGACGCTGTTTTGCGAAAAAAAATTGAGACGGGAAAATTGCGTCCGTGGGCGGAAAAAAAAATGGAGAGGCGAAACCATCCTCGTCGTGCGAAAAAAAAAATTGATACACGAAACCGAGGCTGTTTTGCGAAAAAAAATTGAGACGGGAAAATGGCGTCCGTGGGCGGAAAAAAAAAATGGAGACGCGAAACCATCCTCGTCGTGCGAAAAAAAAAATTGATACACGAAACCGAGGCTGTTTTGCGAAAAAAAATTGAGACGGGAAAACGGCGTCCGTGGGCGGAAAAAAAAATGGAGAGGCGAAACCATCCTCGTCGTGCGAAAAAAAAAATTGATACACGAAACCGAGGCTGTTTTGCGAAAAAAAATTGAGACGGGAAAATTGCGTCCCTGGGCGGAAAAAAAAATGTAGAGGCGAAACCATCCTCGTCCTGCGAAAAAAAAAATTGATACATGAAACCGAGGCTGTTTTGCGAAAAAAAAATGAGACGAGAAAATGGCATCCGTGGGCGGAAAAAAAAATGGAGAGGCGAAACCATCCTCGTCGTGCGAAAAAAAAAATTGATACACGAAACCGACGCTGTTTTGCGAAAAATAATTGAGACGGGAAAAGTGCGTCCGTGGGCGGAAAAAAAAATGGAGAGGCGAAACCATCCTCGTCGTGCGAAAAAAAAAATTGATACACGAAACCGAGGCTGTTTTGCGAAAAAAAATTGAGACGGGAAAAGTGCGTCCGTGGGCGGAAAAAAAAATGGAGAGGCGAAACCATCCTCGTCGTGCGAAAAAAAAAATTGATACACGAAACCGAGGGTGTTTTGCGAAAAAAAATTGAGACGGGAAAATGGCGTCCGTGGGCGGAAAAAAAAAATGGAGACGCGAAACCATCCTCGTCGTGCGAAAAAAAAAATTGATACACGAAACCGAGGCTGTTTTGCGAAAAAAAATTGAGACGGGAAAATGGCGTCCGTGGGCGGAAAAAAAAATGGAGAGGCGAAACCATCCTCGTCGTGCGAAAAAAAAAATTGATACACGAAACCGACGCTGTTTTGCGAAAAATAATTGAGACGGGAAAATTGCGTCCGTGGGCGGAAAAAAAAATGGAGAGGCGAAACCATCCTCGTCGTGCGAAAAAAAAAATTGATACACGAAACCGACGCTGTTTTGCGAAAAAAAATTGAGACGAGAAAATTGCGTCCGTGGGCGGAAAAAAAAATGGAGAGGCGAAACCATCCTCGTCGTGCGAAAAAAAAAATTAATACACGAAACCGAGGCTGTTTTGCGAAAAAAAATTGAGACGGGAAAAGTGCGTCCGTGGGCGGAAAAAAAAATGGAGAGGCGAAACCATCCTCGTCGTGCGAAAAAAAAAAATTGATACACGAAACCGAGGCTGTTTTGCGAAAAAAAATGAGACGGGAAAATGGCGTCCGTGGGCGGAAAAAAAAATGGAGAGGCGAAACCATCCTCGTCGTGCGAAAAAAAAAATTGATACACGAAACCGAGGCTGTTTTGCGAAAAAAAATTGAGACGGGAAAATTGCGTCCCTGGGCGGAAAAAAAAATGGAGAGGCGAAACCATCCTCGTCCTGCGAAAAAAAAAATTGATACATGAAACCGAGGCTGTTTTGCGAAAAAAAAATGAGACGGGAAAATGGCATCCGTGGGCGGAAAAAAAAATGGAGACGCGAAACCATCCTCGTCGTGCGAAAAAAAAAAATTGATACACGAAACCGAGGCTGTTTTGCGAAAAATAATTGAGACGGGAAAATGGCGTCCGTGGGCGGAAAAAAAAATGGAGACGCAAAACCATCCTCGTCGTGCGAAAAAAAAAATTAATACACGAAACCGAGGCTGTTTTGCGAAAAAAAATTGAGACGGGACAATGGCGTCCGTGGGCGGAAAAAAAAATGGAGAGGCGAAACCATCCTCGTCGTGCGAAAAAAAAAATTGATACACGAAACCGAGGCTGTTTTGCGAAAAAAAATGGAGACGGGAAAACGGCGTCCGTGGGCGGAAAAAAAAATGGAGAGGCGAAACCATCCTCGTCGTGCGAAAAAAAAATTGATACACGAAACCGAGGCTTTTTTGCGAAAAAAAATTGAGACGGGAAAATGGCGTCCGTGGGCGGAAAAAAAAATGGAGAGGCGAAACCATCCTCGTCGTGCGAAAAAAAAAATTAATACACGAAACCGAGGCTGTTTTGCGAAAAAAAAATGAGACGGGAAAATGGCGTCCGTGGGCGGAAAAAAAAATGGAGAGGCGAAACCATCCTCGTCGTGCGAAAAAAAAAATTGATACACGAAACCGAGGCTGTTTTGCGAAAAAAAATTGAGACGGGAAAAGTGCGTCCGTGGGCGGAAAAAAAAATGGAGACGCGAAACCATCCTCGTCGTGCGAAAAAAAAAATTGATACACGAAACCGAGGCTGTTTTGCGAAAAAAAAATGAGACGGGAAAATGCCGTCCGTGGGCGGAAAAAAAAATGGAGAGGCGAAACCATCCTCGTCGTGCGAAAAAAAAAAATTGATACACGAAACCGAGGCTGTTTTGCGAAAAAAAATGAGACGGGAAAATGGCGTCCGTGGGCGGAAAAAAAAATGGAGACGCGAAACCATCCTCGTCGTGCGAAAAAAAAAATTAATACACGAAACCGAGGCTGTTTTGCGAAAAAAAATTGAGACGGGAAAATGGCGTCCGTGGGCGGAAAAAAAAATGGAGAGGCGAAACCATCCTCGTCGTGCGAAAAAAAAAATTGATACACGAAACCGAGGCTGTTTTGCGAAAAAAAATTGAGACGGGAAAACGGCGTCCGTGGGCGGAAAAAAAAATGGAGAGGCGAAACCATCCTCGTCGTGCGAAAAAAAAAATTGATACACGAAACCGAGGCTGTTTTGCGAAAAAAAATTGAGACGGGAAAACGGCGTCCGTGGGCGGAAAAAAAAATGGAGAGGCGAAACCATCCTCGTCGTGCGAAAAAAAAAATTGATACACGAAACCGAGGCTGTTTTGCGAAAAAAAATTGAGACGGGAAAACGGCGTCCGTGGGCGGAAAAAAAAATGGAGAGGCGAAACCATCCTCGTCGTGCGAAAAAAAAAATTGATACACGAAACCGAGGCTGTTTTGCGAAAAAAAATTGAGACGGGAAAAGTGCGTCCGTGGGCGGAAAAAAAAATGGAGACGCGAAACCATCCTCGTCGTGCGAAAAAAAAAAATTGATACACGAAACCGAGGCTGTTTTGCGAAAAAAAAATGAGACGGGAAAATGCCGTCCGTGGGCGGAAAAAAAAATGGAGAGGCGAAACCATCCTCGTCGTGCGAAAAAAAAAAATTGATACACGAAACCGAGGCTGTTTTGCGGAAAAAAAATGAGACGGGAAAATGGCGTCCGTGGGCGGAAAAAAAAATGGAGACGCGAAACCATCCTCGTCGTGCGAAAAAAAAAATTGATACACGAAACCGAGGCTGTTTTGCGAAAAAAAATTGAGACGGGAAAATGGCGTCCGTGGGCGGAAAAAAAAATGGAGAGGCGAAACCATCCTCGTCGTGCGAAAAAAAAAATTGATACACGAAACCGAGGCTGTTTTGCGAAAAAAAATTGAGACGGGAAAACGGCGTCCGTGGGCGGAAAAAAAAATGGAGAGGCGAAACCATCCTCGTCGTGCGAAAAAAAAAATTGATACACGAAACCGAGGCTGTTTTGCGAAAAAAAATTGAGACGGGAAAATGGCGTCCGTGGGCGGAAAAAAAAAATGGAGACGCGAAACCATCCTCGTCGTGCGAAAAAAAAAATTGATACACGAAACCGAGGCTGTTTTGCGAAAAAAAATTGAGACGGGAAAATGGCGTCCGTGGGCGGAAAAAAAAATGGAGAGGCGAAACCATCCTCGTCGTGCGAAAAAAAAAATTGATACACGAAACCGAGGCTGTTTTGCGAAAAAAAATTGAGACGGGAAAATGGCGTCCGTGGGCGGAAAAAAAAAATGGAGACGCGAAACCATCCTCGTCGTGCGAAAAAAAAAATTGATACACGAAACCGACGCTGTTTTGCGAAAAATAATTGAGACGGGAAAATTGCGTCCGTGGGCGGAAAAAAAAATGGAGAGGCGAAACCATCCTCGTCGTGCGAAAAAAAAATTGATACACGAAACCGACGGTGTTTTGCGAAAAATAATTGAGACGGGAAAATTGCGTCCGTGGGCGCAAAAAAAAATGGAGAGGCGAAACCATCCTCGTCGTGCGAAAAAAAAAATTGATACACGAAACCGAGGCTGTTTTGCGAAAAAAAATTGAGACGAGAAAATTGCGTCCGTGGGCGGAAAAAAAAATGGAGAGGCGAAACCATCCTCGTCGTGCGAAAAAAAAAATTGATACACGAAACCGAGGCTGTTTTGCGAAAAAAAATTGAGACGGGAAAATGGCGTCCGTGGGCGGAAAAAAAAATGGAGAGGCGAAACCATCCTCGTCGTGCGAAAAAAAAAAATTGATACACGAAACCGAGGCTGTTTTGCGAAAAAAAATGAGACGGGAAAATGGCGTCCGTGGGCGGAAAAAAAAATGGAGAGGCGAAACCATCCTCGTCGTGCGAAAAAAAAAATTAATACACGAAACCGAGGCTGTTTTGCGGAAAAAAAATGAGACGGGAAAATGGCGTCCGTGGGCGGAAAAAAAAATGGAGACGCGAAACCATCCTCGTCGTGCGAAAAAAAAAATTGATACACGAAACCGAGGCTGTTTTGCGAAAAAAAATTGAGACGGGAAAATGGCGTCCGTGGGCGGAAAAAAAAAATGGAGAGGCGAAACCATCCTCGTCGTGCGAAAAAAAAAATTGATACACGAAACCGAGGCTGTTTTGCGAAAAATAATTGAGACGGGAAAATGGCGTCCGTGGGCGGAAAAAAAAATGGAGAGGCGAAACCATCCTCGTCGTGCGAAAAAAAAAATTGATACACGAAACTGAGGCTGTTTTGCGAAAAAAAGTGGAGACGGGAAAATGGCGTCCGTGGGCGGAAAAAAAAAATGGAGACGCGAAACCATCCTCGTCGTGCGAAAAAAAAAATTGATACACGAAACCGACGCTGTTTTGCGAAAAATAATTGAGACGGGAAAATTGCGTCCGTGGGCGGAAAAAAAAATGGAGAGGCGAAACCATCCTCGTCGTGCGAAAAAAAAAATTGATACACGAAACCGACGCTGTTTTGCGAAAAAAAATTGAGACGGGAAAATGGCGTCCGTGGGCGGAAAAAAAAATGGAGAGGCGAAACCATCCTCGTCGTGCGAAAAAAAAAATTGATACACGAAACCGAGGCTGTTTTGCGAAAAAAAAATGAGACGGGAAAATTGCGTCCGTGGGCGGAAAAAAAAATGGAGAGGCGAAACCATCCTCGTCGTGCGAAAAAAAAAATTGATACACGAAACCGAGGCTGTTTTGCGAAAAAAAATGAGACGGGAAAATGGCGTCCGTGGGCGGAAAAAAAAATGGAGAGGCGAAACCATCCTCGTCGTGCGAAAAAAAAAATTAATACACGAAACCGAGGCTGTTTTGCGAAAAAAAATTGAGACGGGAAAATGGCGTCCGTGGGCGGAAAAAAAAATGGAGAGGCGAAACCATCCTCGTCGTGCGAAAAAAAAAATTGATACACGAAACCGAGGCTGTTTTGCGAAAAAAAATTGAGACGGGAAAATGGCGTCCGTGGGCGGAAAAAAAAATGGAGAGGCGAAACCATCCTCGTCGTGCGAAAAAAAAAATTGATACACGAAACCGAGGCTGTTTTGCGAAAAAAAATTGAGACGGGAAAATTGCGTCCGTGGGCGGAAAAAAAAATGGAGAGGCGAAACCATCCTCGTCGTGCGAAAAAAAAAAATGATACACGAAACCGACGCTGTTTTGCGAAAAAAAATTGAGACGGGAAAATGGCGTCCGTGGGCGGAAAAAAAAATGGAGAGGCGAAACCATCCTCGTCGTGCGAAAAAAAAAATTGATACACGAAACCGAGGCTGTTTTGCGAAAAAAAATTGAGACGGGAAAATGGCGTCCGTGGGCGGAAAAAAAAATGGAGAGGCGAAACCATCCTCGTCGTGCGAAAAAAAAAATTGATACACGAAACCGAGGCTGTTTTGCGAAAAAAAAATGAGACGGGAAAATGGCGTCCGTGGGCGGAAAAAAAAAATGGAGACGCGAAACCATCCCCGTCGTGCGAAAAAAAAAATTGATACACGAAACCGAGGCTGTTTTGCGAAAAAAAATTGAGACGGGAAAATGGCGTCCGTGGGCGGAAAAAAAAATGGAGAGGCGAAACCATCCTCGTCGTGCGAAAAAAAAAATTGATACACGAAACCGAGGCTGTTTTGCGAAAAAAAATTGAGACGGGAAAACGGCGTCCGTGGGCGGAAAAAAAAATGGAGAGGCGAAACCATCCTCGTCCTGCGAAAAAAAAAATTGATACACGAAACCGAGGCTGTTTTGCGAAAAAAAATTGAGACGGGACAATGGCGTCCGTGGGCGGAAAAAAAAATGGAGAGGCGAAACCATCCTCATCGTGCGAAAAAAAAAATTGATACACGAAACCGAGGCTGTTTTGCGAAAAAAAATTAAACGGGAAAACGGCGTCCGTGGGCGGAAAAAAAAATGGAGAGGCGAAACCATCCTCGTCGTGCGAAAAAAAAAATTGATACACGAAACCGAGGCTTTTTTGCGAAAAAAAATTGAGACGGGAAAATGGCGTCCGTGGGCGGAAAAAAAAATGGAGACGCGAAACCATCCTCGTCGTGCGAAAAAAAAAATTAATACACGAAACCGAGGCTGTTTTGCGAAAAAAAATGAGACGGGAAAATGGCGTCCGTGGGCGGAAAAAAAAATGGAGAGGCGAAACCATCCTCGTCGTGCGAAAAAAAAAATTGATACACGAAACCGAGGCTGTTTTGCGAAAAAAAATTGAGACGGGAAAAGTGCGTCCGTGGGCGGAAAAAAAAATGGAGACGCGAAACCATCCTCGTCGTGCGAAAAAAAAAAATTGATACACGAAACCGAGGCTGTTTTGCGAAAAAAAAATGAGACGGGAAAATGCCGTCCGTGGGCGGAAAAAAAAATGGAGAGGCGAAACCATCCTCGTCGTGCGAAAAAAAAAAATTGATACACGAAACCGAGGCTGTTTTGCGAAAAAAAATGAGACGGGAAAATGGCGTCCGTGGGCGGAAAAAAAAATGGAGACGCGAAACCATCCTCGTCGTGCGAAAAAAAAAATTGATACACGAAACCGAGGCTGTTTTGCGAAAAAAAATTGAGACGGGAAAATGGCGTCCGTGGGCGGAAAAAAAAATGGAGAGGCGAAACCATCCTCGTCGTGCGAAAAAAAAAATTGATACACGAAACCGAGGCTGTTTTGCGAAAAAAAATTGAGACGGGAAAACGGCGTCCGTGGGCGGAAAAAAAAATGGAGAGGCGAAACCATCCTCGTCGTGCGAAAAAAAAAATTGATACACGAAACCGAGGCTGTTTTGCGAAAAAAAATTGAGACGGGAAAATGGCGTCCGTGGGTGGAAAAAAAAAATGGAGAGGCGAAACCATCCTCGTCGTGCGAAAAAAAAAATTGATACACGAAACCGAGGCTGTTTTGCGAAAAAAAATTGAGACGGGAAAACGGCGTCCGTGGGCGGAAAAAAAAATGGAGAGGCGAAACCATCCTCGTCGTGCGAAAAAAAAATTGATACACGAAACCGAGGCTGTTTTGCGAAAAAAAATTGAGACGGGAAAATGGCGTCCGTGGGCGGAAAAAAAAAATGGAGACGCGAAACCATCCTCGACGTGCGAAAAAAAAAATTAATACACGAAACCGAGGCTGTTTTGCGAAAAAAAAATGAGACGGGAAAATGGCGTCCGTGGGCGGAAAAAAAAATGGAGAGGCGAAACCATCCTCGTCGTGCGAAAAAAAAAATTGATACACGAAACCGAGGCTGTTTTGCGAAAAAAAATTGAGACGGGAAAAGTGCGTCCGTGGGCGGAAAAAAAAATGGAGACGCGAAACCATCCTCGTCGTGCGAAAAAAAAAAATTGATACACGAAACCGAGGCTGTTTTGCGAAAAAAAAATGAGACGGGAAAATGCCGTCCGTGGGCGGAAAAAAAAATGGAGAGGCGAAACCATCCTCGTCGTGCGAAAAAAAAAAATTGATACACGAAACCGAGGCTGTTTTGCGGAAAAAAAATGAGACGGGAAAATGGCGTCCGTGGGCGGAAAAAAAAATGGAGACGCGAAACCATCCTCGTCGTGCGAAAAAAAAAATTGATACACGAAACCGAGGCTGTTTTGCGAAAAAAAATTGAGACGGGAAAATGGCGTCCGTGGGCGGAAAAAAAAAATGGAGAGGCGAAACCATCCTCGTCGTGCGAAAAAAAAAATTGATACACGAAACCGAGGCTGTTTTGCGAAAAATAATTGAGACGGGAAAATGGCGTCCGTGGGCGGAAAAAAAAATGGAGAGGCGAAACCATCCTCGTCGTGCGAAAAAAAAAATTGATACACGAAACTGAGGCTGTTTTGCGAAAAAAAGTGGAGACGGGAAAATGGCGTCCGTGGGCGGAAAAAAAAAATGGAGACGCGAAACCATCCTCGTCGTGCGAAAAAAAAAATTGATACACGAAACCGACGCTGTTTTGCGAAAAATAATTGAGACGGGAAAATTGCGTCCGTGGGCGGAAAAAAAAATGGAGAGGCGAAACCATCCTCGTCGTGCGAAAAAAAAAATTGATACACGAAACCGACGCTGTTTTGCGAAAAAAAATTGAGACGGGAAAATGGCGTCCGTGGGCGGAAAAAAAAATGGAGAGGCGAAACCATCCTCGTCGTGCGAAAAAAAAAATTAAAACACGAAACCGAGGCTGTTTTGCGAAAAAAAATTGAGACGGGAAAATGGCGTCCGTGGGCGGAAAAAAAAATGGAGAGGCGAAACCATCCTCGTCGTGCGAAAAAAAAAATTGATACACGAAACCGAGGCTGTTTTGCGAAAAAAAATGAGACGGGAAAATGGCGTCCGTGGGCGGAAAAAAAAATGGAGAGGCGAAACCATCCTCGTCGTGCGAAAAAAAAAATTGATACACGAAACCGACGCTGTTTTGCGAAAAAAAATTGAGACGGGAAAATGGCGTCCGTGGGCGGAAAAAAAAATGGAGAGGCGAAACCATCCTCGTCGTGCGAAAAAAAAATTAATACACGAAACCGAGGCTGTTTTGCGAAAAAAAATTGAGACGGGAAAATGGCGTCCGTGGGCGGAAAAAAAAAATGGAGACGCGAAACCATCCTCGTCGTGCGAAAAAAAAAATTAATACACGAAACCGAGGCTGTTTTGCGAAAAAAAATTGAGACGGGAAAATGGCGTCCGTGGGCGGAAAAAAAAATGGAGAGGCGAAACCATCCTTGTCATGCGAAAAAAAAAATTGATACACGAAACCGAGCCTGTTTTGCGAAAAAAAAATGAGACGGGAAAATGGCGTCCGTGGGCGGAAAAAAAAATGGAGAGGCGAAACCATCCTCGTCGTGCGAAAAAAAAAATTGATACACGAAACCGAGGCTGTTTTGCGAAAAAAAATTGAGACGGGAAAAGTGCGTCCGTGGGCGGAAAAAAAAATGGAGAGGCGAAACCATCCTCGTCGTGCGAAAAAAAAAAATTGATACATGAAACCGAGGCTGTTTTGCGAAAAAAAATTGAGACGGGAAAATGGCGTCCGTGGGCGGAAAGAAAAAATGGAGAGGCGAAACCATCCTCGTCGTGCGAAAAAAAAAATTGATACACGAAACCGACGCTGTTTTGCGAAAAAAAATTGAGACGGGAAAATGGCGTCCGTGGGCGGAAAAAAAAATGGAGAGGCGAAACCATCCTCGTCGTGCGAAAAAAAAAATTAATACACGAAACCGAGGCTGTTTTGTGAAAAAAAATTGAGACGGGAAAATGGCGTCCCTGGGCGGAAAAAAAAATGGAGACGCGAAACCATCCTCGTCGTGCGAAAAAAAAAATTGATACACGAAACCGACGCTGTTTTGCGAAAAAAAATTGAGACGGGAAAAGTGCGTCCGTGGGCGGCAAAAAAAATGGAGAGGCGAAACCATCCTCGTCGTGCGGAAAAAAAAAATTGATACACGAAACCGAGGCTGTTTTGCGAAAAAAAAATGAGACGGGAAAATGGCGTCCGTGGGCGCAAAAAAAAAATGGAGGCGCGAAACCATCCTCGTCGTGCGAAAAAAAAAATTGATACACGAAACCGAGGCTGTTTTGCGAAAAATAATTGAGACGGGAAAATTGCGTCCGTGGGCGGAAAAAAAAATGGAGCCGCGAAACCATCCTCGTCGTGCGAAAAAAAAAATTGATACACGAAACCGACGCTGTTTTGCGAAAAAAAATTGAGACGGGAAAATGGCGTCCGTGGGCGGAAAAAAAAATGGAGAGGCGAAACCATCCTCGTCGTGCGAAAAAAAAAAATTGATACACGAAACCGAGGCTGTTTTGCGAAAAAAAAATGAGACGGGAAAATGGCGTCCGTGGGCGGAAAAAAAAATGGAGAGGCGAAACCATCCTCGTCGTGCGAAAAAAAAAAATTAATACACGAAACCGAGGCTGTTTTGCGAAAAAAAATTGAGACGGGAAAATGGCGTCCCTGGGCGAAAAAAAAAATGGAGAGGCGAAACCATCCTCGTCGTGCGAAAAAAAAAATTGATACACGAAACCGACGCTGTTTTGCGAAAAAAAATTGAGACGGGAAAAGTGCGTCCGTGGGCGGCAAAAAAAATGGAGAGGCGAAACCATCCTCGTCGTGCGGAAAAAAAAAATTGATACACGAAACCGAGGCTGTTTTGCGAAAAAAAAATGAGACGGGAAAATGGCGTCCGTGGGCGGAAAAAAAAATGGAGAGGCGAAACCATCCTCGTCGTGCGAAAAAAAAAAATTAATACACGAAACCGAGGCTGTTTTGCGAAAAAAAATTGAGACGGGAAAATTGCGTCCGTGGGCGGAAAAAAAAATGGAGCCGCGAAACCATCCTCGTCGTGCGAAAAAAAAAATTGATACACGAAACCGACGCTGTTTTGCGAAAAAAAATTGAGACGGGAAAAGTGCGTCCGTGGGCGGCAAAAAAAATGGAGAGGCGAAACCATCCTCGTCGTGCGGAAAAAAAAAATTGATACACGAAACCGAGGCTGTTTTGCGAAAAAAAAATGAGACGGGAAAATGGCGTCCGTGGGCGGAAAAAAAAATGGAGAGGCGAAACCATCCTCGTCGTGCGAAAAAAAAAAATTAATACACGAAACCGAGGCTGTTTTGCGAAAAAAAATTGAGACGGGAAAATGGCGTCCGTGGGCGGAAAGAAAAAATGGAGAGGCGAAACCATCCTCGTCGTGCGAAAAAAAAAATTGATACACGAAACCGAGGCTGTTTTGCGAAAAAAAATTGAGACGGGAAAATGGCGTCCGTGGGCGGAAAAAAAAATGGAGAGGCGAAACCATCCTCGTCGTGCGAAAAAAAAAATTGATACACGAAACCGACGCTGTTTTGCGAAAAAAAATTGAGACGGGAAAATGGCGTCCGTGGGCGGAAAAAAAAATGGAGAGGCGAAACCATCCTCGTCGTGCGAAAAAAAAAATTAATACACGAAACCGAGGCTGTTTTGTGAAAAAATATTGAGACGGGAAAATGGCGTCCCTGGGCGGAAAAAAAAATGGAGACGCGAAACCATCCTCGTCGTGCGAAAAAAAAAATTGATACACGAAACCGACGCTGTTTTGCGAAAAAAAATTGAGACGGGAAAAGTGCGTCCGTGGGCGGCAAAAAAAATGGAGAGGCGAAACCATCCTCGTCGTGCGGAAAAAAAAAATTGATACACGAAACCGAGGCTGTTTTGCGAAAAAAAAATGAGACGGGAAAATGGCGTCCGTGGGCGCAAAAAAAAAATGGAGGCGCGAAACCATCCTCGTCGTGCGAAAAAAAAAATTGATACACGAAACCGAGGCTGTTTTGCGAAAAAAAATTGAGACGGGAAAATTGCGTCCGTGGGCGGAAAAAAAAATGGAGCCGCGAAACCATCCTCGTCGTGCGAAAAAAAAAATTGATACACGAAACCGACGCTGTTTTGCGAAAAAAAATTGAGACGGGAAAATGGCGTCCGTGGGCGGAAAAAAAAATGGAGAGGCGAAACCATCCTCGTCGTGCGAAAAAAAAAAATTGATACACGAAACCGAGGCTGTTTTGCGAAAAAAAAATGAGACGGGAAAATGGCGTCCGTGGGCGGAAAAAAAAATGGAGAGGCGAAACCATCCTCGTCGTGCGAAAAAAAAAAATTAATACACGAAACCGAGGCTGTTTTGCGAAAAAAAATTGAGACGGGAAAATGGCGTCCCTGGGCGAAAAAAAAAATGGAGACGCAAAACCATCCTCGTCGTGCGAAAAAAAAAATTGATACACGAAACCGACGCTGTTTTGCGAAAAAAAATTGAGACGGGAAAAGTGCGTCCGTGGGCGGCAAAAAAAATGGAGAGGCGAAACCATCCTCGTCGTGCGGAAAAAAAAAATTGATACACGAAACCGAGGCTGTTTTGCGAAAAAAAAATGAGACGGGAAAATGGCGTCCGTGGGCGGAAAAAAAAATGGAGAGGCGAAACCATCCTCGTCGTGCGAAAAAAAAAAATTAATACACGAAACCGAGGCTGTTTTGCGAAAAAAAATTGAGACGGGAAAATTGCGTCCGTGGGCGGAAAAAAAAATGGAGCCGCGAAACCATCCTCGTCGTGCGAAAAAAAAAATTGATACACGAAACCGACGCTGTTTTGCGAAAAAAAATTGAGACGGGAAAAGTGCGTCCGTGGGCGGCAAAAAAAATGGAGAGGCGAAACCATCCTCGTCGTGCGGAAAAAAAAAATTGATACACGAAACCGAGGCTGTTTTGCGAAAAAAAAATGAGACGGGAAAATGGCGTCCGTGGGCGGAAAAAAAAATGGAGAGGCGAAACCATCCTCGTCGTGCGAAAAAAAAAAATTAATACACGAAACCGAGGCTGTTTTGCGAAAAAAAATTGAGACGGGAAAATGGCGTCCCTGGGCGAAAAAAAAAATGGAGACGCAAAACCATCCTCGTCGTGCGAAAAAAAAAATTGATACACGAAACCGACGCTGTTTTGCGAAAAAAAATTGAGACGGGAAAAGTGCGTCCGTGGGCGGCAAAAAAAATGGAGAGGCGAAACCATCCTCGTCGTGCGGAAAAAAAAAATTGATACACGAAACCGACGCTGTTTTGCGAAAAAAAAATGAGACGGGAAAATGGCGTCCGTGGGCGAAAAAAAAAAAAATGGAGGCGCGAAACCATCCTCGTCGTGCGAAAAAAAAATTGATACACGAAACCGACGCTGTTTTGCGAAAAAAAAATGAGACGGGAAAATGGCGTCCGTGGGCGGAAAAAAAAATAAAGACGCGAAACCATCCTCGTCGTGCGAAAAAAAAAATTGATACACGAAACCGACGTTCTTTTGCGAAAAAAAATTGAGACGGGAAAATGGCGTCCGTGGGCGGATAAAAAAAATGGAGACGCGAAACCATCCTCGTCGTGTGAAAAAAAAAATTGATACACGAAACCGACGCTGTTTTGCGAAAAAAAATGGAGACGGGAAAATGGCGTCCGTGGGCGGAAAAAAAAATGGAGACGCGAAACCATCCTCGCCGTGCGAAAAAAAAAATTGATACACGAAACCGACGCTGTTTTGCGAAAAGAAAATGAGACGGGAAAATGGCGTCCGTGGGCGGAAAAAAAAATAAAGACGCGAAACCATCCTCGTCGTGCGAAAAAAAAAAATGATACACGAAACCGACGCTGTTTTGCGAAAAAAAATTGAGACGGGAAAATGGCGTCCGTGGGCGGAAAAAAAAATGGAGCCGCGAAACCATCCTCGTCGTGCGAAAAAAAAAAATTGATACACGAAACCGCGGCTGTTTCGCGAAAAAAAATTGTACAGTTGTACAGTCGAAAATTTGCTATATTTGCATTAGAAAATTTGCAATATTTGCAGTGGTTAATTAGCAGTATTTGCAGTGGTTAATTTGCTATATTTTCAGTGGTAAATTTGCAATATTTACAGCGGTAAATTTGCAATAATTACAGTGGTTAACATGCAATATTTACAGTGGTTAATTTGCAATATTTACCGTGGAAAAATTGTGATATTTACAGTGGAATATTTGTAATACTTTCAGTGGTTAATTTGCGATAATTACAGTGGTTAATTTGCAATATATACAGTGGAAGTTTTGTAATATTTTCAGTGGTTAATTTGCAATATTTACAGTGGTTAATTTGCTATAATTTCAGTGGTAATTTTACAATATTTACAGTGGTTAATTTGCAATATTTTCAGCGGAAAATTAGCAATATTGACAGTGGTTAATTTGTTATAATTTCAGTAGGAAATTTGCAACATTTACAGTAGAAAAATTGATATATTTACAGTGGAAAATTTGTAATATTTTCAGTGGTAAATTCGCAATATTTACAGTGGTTAATTTGCAATATTTACAGTGGTTAATTTGCAATATTTACAGTGGTTAATTTGCTATAATTTCAGTGGTAAACTTGTAACATTTACAGTGGAAATCTTGTAATATTCTCAATGGTTAATTAGCAATATTAACAGTGGTTAATTTGCAATATTTACAGTTGAAGAATTGTGATATTCACAGTGGAAAATTTGTAATATTTTCAGTGGTTAATTTGCAATAATTACAGTGGTAAATTTGCAATATTTACAGTGGAAATTTTGTAATAATTTCAGGGGTTAATTTGCAATATTTACAGTGGTTAATTTGGTATAATTTCAGTGGTAATTTTGCAATATTTACAGTGGAAAATTTGAAATATTTTCAGTGGAAAATAAGCAATATTTACAGTGGTTAATTTTCAATATTTAGAGTGGTTAATTTTATATAATTTCAGTGGTAAATTTGCAATAATTTCAGTGATTAATTCGCAATATTTACAGCGGTTAATTTGAAATATTTACACTGGTTAATTTGCTATAATTTCAGTGGTAAGTTTGCAATATTTACAGTGGAAATTTTGCAATATTGTCAGTGGTTAAATATCAATATTTATAGTGGTTATTTTGCTATAGTATCAGTGGTTAATTTGCAATATTTACAGTGGTCAATTTGCAATATTTACAGTGGTAAATTTGGTATAATTTCAGTGGTAAATTTGCAATATTTTCAGTGGTTATTTTCGAATATTTACAGTTGAATATTTGCAATATTTGCATTGGAAAATTTGCAATATTTGCAGTGGTTAATTAGCAATATTTACAGTGGTTAATTTGATATAATTTCAATGGTAATTTTGCAATATTTACAGTGGAAAATTTGAAATATTTTCAGTGGAAAATAAGCAATATTTACAGTGATTAATTTTCAATATTTACAGTGGTTAATTTTATATAATTTCAGTGGTAAATTTGCAATAATTTCAGTGATTAATTTGCAATATTTACAGTGGTTAATTTGCAATATTTACAGTGGTTAATTTGCTATAAATTCAGTGGTTAATTTGCAATATTCACAGTGGAAAAATTGCAATATTTTCAGTGGAAAATTTGCAATATTTTCATAGGTTAAATAGCAATATTTACAGTGGTTAATTTGCAATATTTACTGTGGTAAATTTGCAATATTTACAGTGGTTAATTTGCTATAATTCCAGTGGTAAACTTGAAACATTTACAGTGGAAAACTTGTAATATTTTCAATGGTTAATTAACAATATTAACAGTGGTTAATTTGCAATATTTACAGTGGTTAATTTGCAATATTTACAGTGGTTAATTTTATATAACTTCAGTGGTAAATTTACAATAATTTCAGTGATTAATTCGCAATATTTACAGTGGTTAATTTGCAATATTTACAGTGGTTAATTTGCTATAATTTCAGTGGTAAGTTTGCAATATTTACAGTGGAAAAATTGCAATATTTTCAGTGGAAAATTTGCAATATTTACAGTGGTTAATTTGCTATAATTTCAGTGCTAAACTTGCAACATTTACAGTGGAAAACTTGTAATATTTTCAATGGTTAATTTGCAATAATTACAGTGGTTAATTTGCAATATTTACAGTGGAAAAATTGTGATATTTATAGTGGAAAATTTGTGATATTTTCAGTGGTCAATTTGCAATATTTACAGTGGTTAATGTGCTATAATTTCAGTAGTAAATTTTCAACATTTACAGTGGAAAAATTGCCATATTTACATTGGAAAATTTGTAATATTTTCAGTGGTTAATTTGCAATATTTACAGTGGTTAATTTGCTATAATTTCAGTGGTAAATTTGCAATATTTACAGTGGTTATTTTGCAATATTTACAGTGGTAAATTTTATATAATTTCAGTGGTAAATTTGGAATAACTTCAGTGATTAATTCGCAATATTTACAGCGGTTAATTTGCAAGATTTACAGTGGTTAATTTGCTATAATTTCAGTGGTAAGTTTGTAATATTTACAGTGGAAAAATTGCAATATTTTCAGTGGAAAATTTGCAATATTTTCAGTGGTTAAATAGCAATATTTACAGTGGTTATTTTGCTATAGTATCAGTGGTAAATTTGCAATATTTACAGTGGTTAATTTGCAATATTTACAGTGGTAAATTTGCAATATTTGCAGTAGTAAATTTGCAACATTTTCAGTGGTTAACTTGCAATATTTACAGTGGTAAATTTGCAATATTTACAGTGGTTAATTTTCAATATATACAGTAGAAAAATTGCAATATTTACAGTGGAAAATTTGTAATATTTTCAGTGGTTAATATGCAATATTTACAGTGGTTATTTTTATATAATTTCAGTGGTAAATTTGCAATAATTTCAGTGATTAATTCGCAATATTTACAGTGGTTAATTTGCAATATTTACAGTGGTTAATTTGCTATAAATTCAGTGGTAAGTTTGCAATATTCACAGTGGAAAAATTGCAATATTTTCAGTGGAAAATTTGCAATATTTTCATAGGTTAAATAGCAATATTTACAGTGATTATTTTGCTATAGTATCAGTGGTAAATTTGCAACATTTTCAGTGGTTAACTTGCAATATTTACAGTGGTAAATTTGCAATATTTACAGTGGTTAATTTTCAATATATACAGTAGAAAAATTGCAATATTTACAGTGGAAAATTTGTAATATTTTCAGTGGTTAATATGCAATATGTACAGTGGTTATTTTTATATAATTTCAGTGGTAAATTTGCAATAATTTCAGTGATTAATTCGCAATATTTACAGTGGTTAATTTGCAATATTTACAGTGGTTAATTTGCTATAAATTCAGTGGTAAGTTTGCAATATTCACAGTGGAAAAATTGCAATATTTTCAGTGGAAAATTTGCAATATTTTCATAGGTTAAATAGCAATATTTACAGTGGTTATTTTGCTATAGTATCAGTGGTAAATTTGCAAAATTTACAGTGGTTAATTTGCAATATTTACTGTGGTAAATTTGCAATATTTACAGTGGTTAATTTGCTATAATTCCAGTGGTAAACTTGAAACATTTACAGTGGAAAACTTGTAATATTTTGAATGGTTAATTAACAATATTTACAGTGGTTAATTTGCAATATTTACAGTGGTTAATTTTATATAACTTCAGTGGTAAATTTACAATAATTTCAGTGATTAATTCGCAATATTTACAGTGGTTAATTTGCTATAAATTCAGTGGTTAATTTGCAATATTCACAGTGGAAAAATTGCAATATTTTCAGTGGAAAATTTGCAATATTTTCATAGGTTAAATAGCAATATTTACAGTGGTTAATTTGCAATATTTACTGTGGTAAATTTGCAATATTTACAGTGGTTAATTTGCTATAATTCAAGTGGTAAACTTGAAACATTTACAGTGGAAAACTTGTAATATTTTCAATGGGTAATTAACAATATTAACAGTGGTTAATTTGCTATAATTTCAGTGGTAAATTTGCAATATTTACAGTGGTTATTTTGCAATATTTACAGTGGTAAATTTTATATAATTTCAGTGGTAAATTTGGAATAATTTCAGTGATTAATTCGCAATATTTACAGCGGTTAATTTGCAAGATTTACAGTGGTTAATTTGCTATAATTTCAGTGGTAAGTTTGTAATATTTACAGTGGAAAAATTGCAATATTTTCAGTGGAAAATTTGCAATATTTTCAGTGGTTAAATAGCAATATTTACAGTGGTTATTTTGCTATAGTATCAGTGGTAAATTTGCAATATTTACAGTGGTTAATTTGCAATATTTACAGTGGTAAATTTGCAATATTTACAGTGGTTGATTTGATATAATTTCAGTGGTAAATTTGCAATATTTGCAGTAGTAAATTTGCAATATTTTCAGTGGTTAACTTGCAATATTTACAGTGGTAAATTTGCAATATTTACAGTGGTTAATTTGCTATAATTTCAGTGGTAAATTTGCAGTATTTTCAGTGTTTAATTTCGAATATTTACAGTTGAAAATTTGCAATATTTCAATTGGAAATTTTGCAATATTTGCAGTGGTTAATTAGCAATATGTACAGTGGTTAATTTGCTATAATTTCAGTGCTAAACTTGCAACATTTACAGTGGAAAACTTGTAATATTTTCAATGGTTAATTAGCAATATTTACGGTGGTTATTTTGCAATATTTACAGTGGAAAAATTGCAATAATTACTGTCCCGGTTTGAAAGACAGGTGTCTGCTAAGGAAGGCAGAAGCCCCCCTTGGAACAGAGAAATACAACCCCCTCCCCTCCGAATTGTTATAGAATTGAAATTAAGGGGCTTTCAGGCAAAGATATGAGGAAAATGGGAATAACAGTTTTTACTAATGTATACAACAAAACTATAATACAGAGAAACTGGTTACAGGCCCGATAGAGTCAGGGATACAACCTGGCCCCCTGCCGGGCAGGGTGCTGGTACCAGTCCGATCCAGTGGCAGCTGCAGCTCTCTCCGAAATGGTCCTGTTAAAGCGGCGGTCCGTAGGAAAAGAAAACAAAGTCTGAGCAATCCGATTTCGGTGGCAGCTGCAGTTCTCTTTTAGATGATCCCGTTGAAGCGGTGATCTTGTAGGAAAAAGAAAACTGGTCCTCCTCTGAAAATCCGGCCGCGGTGCAGTCCCTGTCCTCTGGGGTTCCAGCGGGTAAGGCCCCCCGCGCTGCTCCAAACCCCAAAGTTATCTCCGGCGGGAATATGCTTGGCTCCACCCCTCCCCCCCTGGCCGGGGCATCTCACAAAGGGATGGTGAGTGCTGGGGCAAGGCCCTGATGGGCGCATTAACAGAAGAATAGTCCCGAGGGGCGAGGCAAGGAACACCGGCGCCAGGCCTCAATGGCTCATGGTAATAGAATACATTGCAACCCAGGACAATTACAGTGGAAAATTTGTAATATTTTCAGTGGTTAATTTGCAATATTTACAGTGGTTAATTTGCTATAATTTCAGTGGTTAATTTGCAATATTTACAGTGGTTAATTTGCTATATTTTCAGTGGAAAATTTGCAATATTTTCATAGGTTAAATAGCAATATTTACAGTGGTTAATTTGCAATATTTACTGTGGTAAATTTGCAATATTTACAGTGGTTAATTTGCTATAATTCAAGTGGTAAACTTGAAACATTTACAGTGGAAAACTTGTAATATTTTCAATGGTTAATTAACAATATTAACAGTGGTTAATTTGCAATATTTACAGTGGTTAATTTGCAATATTTACAGGGGTTAATTTTATATAACTTCAGTTGTAAATTTACAATAATTTCAGTGATTAATTCGCAATATTTACAGTGGTTAATTTGCAATATTTACAGTGGTTAATTTGCTATAATTTCAGTGGTAAGTTTGCAATATTTACAGTGGAAAAATTGCAATATTTTCAGTGGAAAATTTGCAATATTTACAGTGGTTAATTTGCTGTAATTTCAGTGCTAAACTTGAAACATTTACAGTGGAAAGCTTGTAATATTTTCAATGGTTAATTAGCAATGTTTACAGTGGTTAATTTGCAATATTTACAGTGGTAAATTTGCAATATTTACAGTGGTTAATTTGCAATAATTTCAGTGGTAATTTTGCAATATTTTCAGTGTTTAATTTCGAATATTTACAGTTGAAAATTTGCAATATCTCAATTGGAAATTTTGAAATATTTGCAGTGGTTAATTAGCAATATTTACAGTGGTTAATTTGCTATAATTTCAGTGCTAAACTTGCAACATTTACAGTGGAAAACTTGTAATATTTTCAATGGTTAATTAGCAATATTTACAGTGGTTAATTTGCAATATTTACAGTGGAAAAATTGTGATATTTATAGTGGAAAATTTGTAATATTTTCAGTGGTTAATTTGCAATAATTACAGTGGTTAATTTGCAATATTTACAGTGGAAAAATTGTGATATTTATAGTGGAAAATTTGTAATATTTTCAGTGGCCAATTTGCAATATTTACAGTGGTTAATTTGCTATAATTTCAGTGGTAATTTTGCAATATTTACAGTGGAAAATTTGAAATATTTTCAGTGGAAAATTAGCAATATTTACAGTGCTTAATGTGCTATAATTTCAGTAGTAAATTTTCAACATTTACAGTGGAAAATTTGCCATATTTACATTGGAAAATTTGTAATATTTTCAGTGGTTAATTTGCAATATTTACAGTGGTTAATTTGCTATAATTTCAGTGGTAAATTTGCAATATTTACAGTGGTTATTTTGCAATATTTACAGTGGTAAATTTTATATAATTTCAGTGGTAAATTTGGAATAATTTCAGTGATTAATTCGCAATATTTACAGCGGTTAATTTGCAAGATTTACAGTGGTTAATTTGCTATAATTTCAGTGGTAAGTTTGTAATATTTACAGTGGAAAAATTGCAATATTTTCAGTGGAAAATTTGCAATATTTTCAGTGGTTAAATAGCAATATTTACAGTGGTTATTTTGCTATAGTATCAGTGGTAAATTTGCAATATTTACAGTGGTTAATTTGCAATATTTACAGTGGTAAATTTGCAATATTTACAGTGGTTGATTTGATATAATTTCAGTGGTAAATTTGCAATATTTGCAGTAGTAAATTTGCAATATTTTCAGTGGTTAACTTGCAATATTTACAGTGGTAAATTTGCAATATTTACAGTGGTTAATTTGCTATAATTTCAGTGGTAAATTTGCAGTATTTTCAGTGTTTAATTTCGAATATTTACAGTTGAAAATTTGCAATATTTCAATTGGAAATTTTGCAATATTTGCAGTGGTTAATTAGCAATATGTACAGTGGTTAATTTGCTATAATTTCAGTGCTAAACTTGCAACATTTACAGTGGAAAACTTGTAATATTTTCAATGGTTAATTAGCAATATTTACGGTGGTTATTTTGCAATATTTACAGTGGAAAAATTGCAATAATTACTGTCCCGGTTTGAAAGACAGGTGTCTGCTAAGGAAGGCAGAAGCCCCCCTTGGAACAGAGAAATACAACCCCCTCCCCTCCGAATTGTTATAGAATTGAAATTAAGGGGCTTTCAGGCAAAGATATGAGGAAAATGGGAATAACAGTTTTTACTAATGTATACAACAAAACTATAATACAGAGAAACTGGTTACAGGCCCGATAGAGTCAGGGATACAACCTGGCCCCCTGCCGGGCAGGGTGCTGGTACCAGTCCGATCCAGTGGCAGCTGCAGCTCTCTCCGAAATGGTCCTGTTAAAGCGGCGGTCCGTAGGAAAAGAAAACAAAGTCTGAGCAATCCGATTTCGGTGGCAGCTGCAGTTCTCTTTTAGATGATCCCGTTGAAGCGGTGATCTTGTAGGAAAAAGAAAACTGGTCCTCCTCTGAAAATCCGGCCGCGGTGCAGTCCCTGTCCTCTGGGGTTCCAGCGGGTAAGGCCCCCCGCGCTGCTCCAAACCCCAAAGTTATCTCCGGCGGGAATATGCTTGGCTCCACCCCTCCCCCCCTGGCCGGGGCATCTCACAAAGGGATGGTGAGTGCTGGGGCAAGGCCCTGATGGGCGCATTAACAGAAGAATAGTCCCGAGGGGTGAGGCAAGGAACACCGGCGCCAGGCCTCAATGGCTCATGGTAATAGAATACATTGCAACCCAGGACATTATCCACCCCTTATTCTATTACCATTTGCATCATCCCAAATCAATACCTTTCTTAAACTCTACACACACGCACACATATATATATACACACATACATATACAATGAAACTCTACACTCAGTTCCCACTTAAAATAAGGTCCCCTTGTGGTACACACCGGGTTTCCCCATCTTTCTGCATTACCCACCAAGTACAACCTGGTCCCTGAGCAAAGACAGCCCCACGGATGGGTTTGTCTTTGCCCGAGGCAGAATTAACCCAAACAGTTTTCCCAAGCATACCTCTCATGTGCACTACTGGAACCTTATCCCCATCTGTTGTTTGTAAGGATTCAGACTGAGCGGGGCCTGCTCGGTTCGTGGAGCCTCGGGTGTTAACTAACCAGGTGGCCTTTGCTAAATGCATCTCCCAGTTTTTGAAAGTTCCTCCACCCAGTGCCTTCAAGGTGGTTTTAAGCAGTCCGTTGCACCGTTCAACTTTCCCAGCTGCTGGTGCATGGTAAGGGATGTGGTACACCCACTCAATGCCATGCTCCCTAGCCCAGGTGTTGACAAGGCTGTTCTTGAAATGAGTCCCGTTGTCGGACTCAATTCTCTCAGGGGTGCCATGCCTCCAAAGGACTTGCTTTTCAAGGCCCAGGATGGTGTTCCGGGCAGTAGCGTGAGGCACAGGGTAGGTCTCCAGCCATCCAGTGGTGGCTTCCACCATTGTGAGCACGTAGCGCTTGCCTTGGCGGGTTTGAGGCAGTGTGATGTAGTCGATCTGCCAGGCCTCCCCATACTTGTATTTGGACCAGCGCCCACCATACCACAGGGGCTTCACCCGCTTGGCCTGTTTGATCGCAGCGCACGTCTCACAGTCATGGATAGCCTGGGAGATACTGTCCATGGTTAGATCCACCCCTCGGTCTCGTGCCCACTTATAGGTGGCATCTCTGCCTTGATGGCCTGAGGCATCATGGGCCCACCGAGCCAAGAACAACTCTCCTTTATGCTGCCAATCCAAATCTATCTGGAACACCTCTATTTTTGCAGCCTGATCTGCCTTCTCGTTGTTGCGATGTTCTTCATTAGCCCGACTCTTGGGGACATGAGCGTCTACATGACGGACTTTCACAGGTAGCTCCTTTACCCGAGTGGCAATGTCCTTCCACTCATCAGCAGCCCAGATTGGTTTTCCCCTACGCTGCCAGTTGGCCTTTTTCCACCTCTCCAGCCAACCCCACAGGGCATTGACTACCATCCATGAGTCAATGTAGAGGTAGAGTTTTTGCCACTTCTCTCTCCCAGCAATGTCCAGGGCTAATTGGACGGCTTTGAGTTCAGCAAATTGGCTTGATCCACCCTCTCCCTCGATAGCTTGTACAACTTGTCGTGTGGGGCTCCATACAGCAGCTTTCCATTTCCGGCTAGCA
Organism: Podargus strigoides; assembly: GCA_028020825.1. NCBI lineage: Eukaryota > Metazoa > Chordata > Aves > Caprimulgiformes > Podargidae > Podargus > Podargus strigoides. The sequence goes on along the minus strand of CM051624.1, from coordinate 46,245,369 downwards.
CCTACAATTCGGCAGGAACCATCGGTGAAGAGGGCATATCGTCTTTCACTCTCTGGTAGCTCGTTATATGGAGGGGCTTCCTCAGCACGTGTCACTTCCTCTTCCTCTTCTTCAGAAGATAATCCAAAAGCCTCACCTTCTGGCCAGTTGGTAATTATTTCCAAGATCCCAGGGCGATTTTGGTTTCCAATACGGGCGCGCTGTGTGATGAGGGCAATCCATTTGCTCCAGGTAGCGTCGGTGGCATGATGCGTGGAGGGAGCCTTTCCCTTGAACATCCACCCCAGCACCGGTAGTCGGGGTGCCAGGAGGAGTTGTGCTTCTGTGCCGATTACTTCTGAGGCAGCTCGAACTCCTTCATAGGCGGCCAAGATTTCTTTCTCTGTCGCAGTGTAGTTGGCTTCGGACCCTTTGTAGCTTCGGCTCCAGAATCCCAGTGGTCGGCCCCGAGTCTCATCAGGCACCTTCTGCCAAAGGCTCCAGGACAGACCCTTGTTCCCGGCTGCAGAGTAGAGCACGTTTTTCACCTCTGGTCCTGTCCTGACTGGGCCAAGGGCTACCGCATGAGCGATTTCCTGCTTGATCTGAGTGAAGGCCTGTTGTTGTTCAGGGCCCCAGTGGAAATCGTTCTTCTTGCGGGTAACCAGGTAGAGAGGGCTCACGATCTGGCTGTACTCGGGAATATGCATTCTCCAAAAGCCTATGACACCTAGGAATTCTTGTGTTTCCTTCTTGGTGGTCGGTGGAGACATCGCAGTGATCTTATTGATGACCTCGATGGGAATCTGGCGCCGTCCGTCTTGCCACTTTACCCCCAGGAACTGGATCTCTCGGGCAGGTCCCTTGACTTTGCGTTTCTTGATGGCGAAACCGGCCTCCAGGAGAATCTGGATGATTTTCTCTCCTTTCCCAAATACTTCCACTGCCGTATTCCCCCATACAATGATATCATCGATGAACTGCAAATGTTCTGGAGCCTCACCCTTTTCCAGCGCAGTCTGGATCAGCCCATGGCAGATGGTGGAACTGTGCTTCCACCCCTGGGGCAGCCGGTTCCAGGTGTACTGCACACCCCTCCAGGTGAAGGCAAACTGAGGCCTGCACTCTGGTGACAGAGGAATGGAGAAAAATGCATTAGCAATGTCAATAATGGCATACCACTTTGCTGCTTTGGACTCCAGCTCGTACTGGAGCTCCAGCATGTCCGGCACAGCAGCACTCAATGGTGGAGTCACTTCATTCAAAGCACGATAGTCCACAGTCAATCTCCATTCTCCGTCAGGCTTGCGCACAGGCCAGATGGGGCTGTTGAAGGGTGAGTGGGTCTTGCTGATCACCCCTTGGCTCTCCAGCTCACGGATCATCTTGTGGATGGGGATCACGGCATCTCGATTCGTCCGATACTGCCGGCGGTGCACCGTCGAAGTGGCAATTGGCACCCGTTGCTCTTCCACCTTCAGGAGCCCAACTGCAAAAGGATTTTCTGATAGTCCAGGCAAGGTGTTCAACTGCCTAATGCCTTCTGCTTCCACAGCAGCTATTCCAAAAGCCCACTTAAACCCTTTTGGGTCTTTGTAATAGCCATTTCGGAGGAAGTCTATTCCCAGGATACATGGGGCCTCCGGGCCAGTCACAATAGGATGTTTCTGCCACTCCTTCCCAGTCAGGCTCACCTCAGCTTCCAACAGGGTCAATTGCTGCGACCCCCCTGTCACCCCAGCAATAGACACAGATTCTGCCCCCACATGTCCCGATGGCATTAGGGTACATTGTGCTCCAGTATCAACTAACGCTTCATATCTCTGTGGCTCTGATGTGCCAGGCCATCGGATCCACACTGTCCAAAAGACCCGATTCTCCCGTGCCTCTTCCTGGCTAGAGGCAGGGCCCCTCTAGGCCTGGTTATCATCCATTCCCTGGGCATACCTGCTAGATGTTTCTTCAAGGGGATCTGACATATCATCCCCCCTTCTGTAATACCTGGCAGCTCGGTCACGGGAGGCTGAGGCTACTTTCGCTTTAGTGGAACACCCTCGGCTAGTGTTTTCCCTTTTGAGCTCACGAACCCGTGCTGCCAGGACAGAAGTGGGTTTCCCATCCCACCTTCTCATGTCTTCCCCACAGTCACACAAGAAGAACCACAGCTCAGATCGTGGGGTGTACCCTCTCTCTCTAGCTGGGGGACGTCGGGCTCTGGCTCTGGGGTTTATGACCTGCACTGGTGCCACATGAGAGCTGCTCCTCCTCACCTCCTTCATCACCTCCTCCCTAATCTCTTCCTTGAGGTCCCTAGCCACAGCAGCGACATGAGCTTTCATTGGGCCATTGACTAAACTCTCATAATATCTGAACCTGTTGGCAACAGAACCCACTGTCTCCTGGTTGTCATCAGCATTAATTGTTGCAATGAACGTGGCATACTGCTGTGGCCCCAGCTTTGCCAGGTTCCACAGCATCTGCCCTGTACACTTGACCTTGTCGGGGTCATTATCATGCTGTCCGTCCCTCCCAAAGAGTACCTCTAACACTGCCACTTCCCTCAGCTGTTGGATCGCTTCCTCAAGGGTCTTCCATTGCATTCTATGATGGTACTTCTGCATTCTCTCTCTGTGGACAAACCTTTCCCTCACACTCATTAAAAGCCGCTCCCAGAGAGAAAGGGGCCCCGGCTCCCTTACAAATACCTGGTCCACCCCTGAGTCTTGGGCCAAGGATCCCAAATACCTGGCTTCACCACTATCCAGTTGTACGCCTTTACCCATAAGGTCCCAAACCCGAAGTAACCAAGTTGTAAAAGGCTCACGCCCCCGTCGCGCAATGTCTTTTCGCATATTACGGAGACTGTCGAATGACAGGGATTCGATGATAATTTCAGGCTCTGACTCCCCTGCGGGTTGTGAGGGCTCTGGCTCATCCCCATCATTAACTGGGCGTACTGATTTGGCCTTGCACTTCCTCCTCTGCACAGGGGCGACTGCTGCTGGCTGTGGCTGTCCTTGTGGTTCAGCTGGACCCTGCACAGTTGTAACATCTGTGGGTCCCACTGCTGCACCATCAGACTTTCCCTCTTTAGGACAAGGTTTCCCACTAGTTTGGGAGGTGTATTCCGTCAGCTTCTGGCCCATCTCGCGTATTTCCTTTATCAGCACCCCCACCCAATTAGGCTGGTCCATTTGTGAGGTGGGCTGTTGGGCAATGCCAGGTCGTGGGACAGGGTCAGGCTGCGGGGCAGGATCTCTGGCCTCTGGGGCCGTGTCAGGTTCTGGGGCAGCATTCCTAGTCTCTGGGGTGGGTGCCCAAGTAGTTATCCAAGCCAGTCTCACTTTATCTCTGAAGGCCAAGCAGCCCATTAGCAGTAGGCCTATTAGCAGCAACACATGGATAATATCTAGGGGAAAACTAAACCCTTCGAAAGCTGATGGAGCAGACCCAAAGAACTGGTTGAATGGTTGGGAGAAAACTTCCCCTGGTGTTATTTCCTCACAGAAGGTACCATTTTTAATGTAATCCCCGAAACATACGCTGAGCGTGTGATAGCCCTTTATCCATGTGCCCACATTCCACAGGAAATCGAAAAACCATGAACTCCTCACCTTACCAACCCACAGTGCAAGCTGGATAACAACCACAGTAGCCTTAGTCAGAGGACCCATGTTTAGACAAGGGGCTGCAAAGGGGAAAAGCATAGCCACGACCACGTGCCACCCGAAGCAAGGTAAACTAGACCACATGGTGCTGCCTAACAAAGATCCCACGTTCAGTGCACAAAACATCAGGTTAGCCAGGAACTGTTATTCCTTTTTCACCCTTTTTCCTCAATGCCCTCAGGCCCCACGTTGGGCGCCAAAATCTGTCCCGGTTTGAAAGACAGGTGTCTGCTAAGGAAGGCAGGAGCCCCCCTTGGAACAGAGAAATACAACCCCCTCCCCTCCGAATTGTTATAGAATTGAAATTAAGGGGCTTTCAGGCAAAGATATGAGGAAAATGGGAATAACAGTTTTTACTAATGTATACAACAAAACTATAATACAGAGAAACTGGTTACAGGCCCGATAGAGTCAGGGATACAACCTGGCCCCCTGCCGGGCAGGGTGCTGGTACCAGTCCGATCCAGTGGCAGCTGCAGCTCTCTCCGAAATGGTCCTGTTAAAGCGGCGGTCCGTAGGAAAAGAAAACAAAGTCTGAGCAATCCGATTTCGGTGGCAGCTGCAGTTCTCTTTTAGATGATCCCGTTGAAGCGGTGATCTTGTAGGAAAAAGAAAACTGGTCCTCCTCTGAAAATCCGGCCGCGGTGCAGTCCCTGTCCTCTGGGGTTCCAGCGGGTAAGGCCCCCCGCGCTGCTCCAAACCCCAAAGTTATCTCCGGCGGGAATATGCTTGGCTCCACCCCTCCCCCCCTGGCCGGGGCATCTCACAAAGGGATGGTGAGTGCTGGGGCAAGGCCCTGATGGGCGCATTAACAGAAGAATAGTCCCGAGGGGCGAGGCAAGGAACACCGGCGCCAGGCCTCAATGGCTCATGGTAATAGAATACATTGCAACCCAGGACAATTACAGTGGAAAATTTGTAATATTTTCAGTGGTTAATTTGCAATATTTACAGTGGTTAATTTGCTATAATTTCAGTGGTAAATTTGCAATATTTACAGTGGTTATTTTGCAATATTTACAGTGGTAAATTTTATATAATTTCAGTGGTAAATTTGGAATAACTTCAGTGATTAATTCGCAATATTTACAGCGGTTAATTTGCAAGATTTACAGTGGTTAATTTGCTATAATTTCAGTGGTAAGTTTGCAATATTTACAGTGGAAAAATTGCAATATTTTCAGTGGAAAATTTGCAATATTTTCAGTGGTTAAATAGCAATATTTACAGTGGTTATTTTGCTATAGTATCAGTGGTAAATTTGCAATATTTACAGTGGTTAATTTGCAATATTTACAGTGGTAAATTTGCAATATTTACAGTGGTTAATTTGCTATAATTTCAGTGGTAAATTTGCAATATTTGCAATAGTAAATTTGCAATATTTTCAGTGGTTAACTTGCAATATTTACAGTGGTAATTTTGCAATATTTACAGTGGTTAATTTGCTATAATTTCAGTGGTAAATTTGCAATATTTTCAGTGTTTAATTTCGAATATTTACAGTTGAAAATTTGCAATATTTCAATTGGAAATTTTGCAATATTTGCAGTGGTTAATTAGCAATATGTACAGTGGTTAATTTGCTATAATTTCAGTGCTAAACTTGCAACATTTACAGTGGAAAACTTGTAATATTTTCAATGGTTAATTAGCAATATTTACAGTGGTTAATTTGCAATATTTACAGTGGAAAAATTGCAATAATTACAGTGGAAAATTTGTAATATTTTCAGTGGTAAATTTGCAATATTTACAGTGGTTATTTTGCAATACTTACAGTGGTAAATTTTATATAATTTCAGTGGTAAATTTGGAATAATTTCAGTGATTAATTCGCAATATTTACAGCGGTTAATTTGCAAGATTTACAGTGGTTAATTTGCTATAATTTCAGTGGTAAGTTTGTAATATTTACAGTGGAAAAATTGCAATATTTTCAGTGGAAAATTTGCAATATTTTCAGTGGTTAAATAGCAATATTTACAGTTGTTATTTTGCTAAAGTATCAGTGGTAAATTTGCAATATTTACAGTGGTTAATTTCCAATAGTTACAGTGGTAAATTTGCAATATTTACAGTGGTTTATTTGCTATAATTTCAGTGGTAAATTTGCAATATTTGCAGTAGTAAATTTGCAATATTTTCAGTGGTTAACTTGCAATATTTACAGTGGTAAATTTGCAATATTTACAGTGGTTAATTTGCTATAATTCCAGTGGTAAACTTGAAACATTTACAGTGGAAAACTTGTAATATTTTGAATGGTTAATTAACAATATTTACAGTGGTTATTTTGCAATATTTACAGTGGTTAATTTTATATAACTTCAGTGGTAAATTTACAATAATTTCAGTGATTAATTCGCAATATTTACAGTGGTTAATTTGCTATAAATTCAGTGGTTAATTTGCAATATTCACAGTGGAAAAATTGCAATATTTTCAGTGGAAAATTTGCAATATTTTCATAGGTTAAATAGCAATATTTACAGTGGTTAATTTGCAATGTTTACTGTGGTAAATTTGCAATATTTACAGTGGTTAATTTGCTATAATTCCAGTGGTAAACTTGAAACATTTACAGTGGAAAACTTGTAATATTTTCAATGGTTAATTAACAATATTAACAGTGGTTAATTTGCAATATTTACAGTGGAAAAATTGCAATATTTTCAGTGGAAAATTTGCAATATTTACAGTGGTTAATTTGCTGTAATTTCAGTGCTAAACTTGAAACATTTACAGTGGAAAGCTTTTAATATTTTCAATGGGTAATTAGCAATGTTTACAGTGGTTAATTTGCAATATTTACAGTGGTTAATTTGCTATAATTTCAGTGGTAAGTTTGCAATATTTACAGTGGAAAAATTGCAATATTTTCAGTGGAAAATTTGCAATATTTACAGTGGTTAATTTGCTGTAATTTCAGTGCTAAACTTGAAACATTTACAGTGGAAAGCTTGTAATATTTTCAATGGTTAATTAGCAATGTTTACAGTGGTTATTTTGCAATATTTACAGTGGTAAATTTGCAATATTTACAGTGGTTAATTTGCAATAATTTCAGTGGTAATTTTGCAATATTTTCAGTGTTTAATTTCGAATATTTACAGTTGAAAATTTGCAATATCACAATTGGAAATTTTGAAATATTTGCAGTGGTTAATTAGCAATATTTACAGTGGTTAATTTGCTATAATTTCAGTGCTAAACTTGCAACATTTACAGTGGAAAACTTGTAATATTTTCAGTGATTAATTAGCAATATTTACAGTGGTTAATTTGCAATATTTACAGTGGAAATATTGTGATATTTATAGTGGAAAATTTGTAATATTTTCAGTGGTTAATTTGCAATAATTACAGTGGTTAATTTGCAATATTTACAGTGGAAAAATTGTGATATTTATAGTGGAAAATTTGTAATATTTTCAGTGGTCAATTTGCAATATTTACAGTGGTTAATTTGCTATAATTTCAGTGGTAATTTTGCAATATTTACAGTGGAAAATTTGAAATATTTTCAGTGGAAAATTAGCAATATTTACAGTGGTTAATGTGCTATAATTTCAGTAGTAAATTTGCAACATTTACAGTGGAAAAATTGCCATATTTACATTGGAAAATTTGTAATATTTTCAGTGGTTAATTTGCAATATTTACAGTGGTTAATTTGCTATGATTTCAGTGGTAAATTTGCAATATTTACAGTGGTTATTTTGCAATATTTACAGTGGTAAATTTTATATAATTTCAGTGGTAAATTTGGAATAATTTCAGTGATTAATTCGCAATATTTACAGCGGTTAATTTGCAAGATTTACATTTACAATGGAAAACTTGTAATATTTTCAATGGTTAACTAGCAATATTTACAGTGGTTAATTTGCAATATTTACAGTGGTAAATTTGCTATAATTTCAGTGGTAAGTTTGCAATATTTACAGTGGAAAAATTGCAATATTTTCAGTGGAAAATTTGCAATATTTTCAGAGGTTCAATAGCAATATTTACAGTGGTTATTTTGCTATAGTATCAGTGGTAAATTTGCAATATTTACAGTGGTTAATTTGCATTATTTACAGTGGTAAATTTGCAATATTTACAGTGGTTAATTTGCTAGAATTTCAGTGGTAAACTTGAAACATTTACAGTGGAAAACTTGTAATATTTTCAACTGTTAATTAGCAATATTTACAGTGGGTAATTTGCAATATTTACAGTGGTTAATTTGCAATATTACAGTGGTTAATTTTATATAATTTCAGTGGTAAATTTACAATAATTTCAGTGATTAATTCGCAATATATACAGTGGTTAATTTGCAATATTTACAGTGGTTAATTTGCTATAATTTCAGTGGTAAGTTTGCAATATTTACAGTAGAAAAATTGCAATATTTTCAGAGGAAAATTTGCAATATTTACAGTGGTTAATTTGCCATAATTTCAGTGGTAAACTTGAAACATTTACAGTGGAAAGCTTGTAATATTTTCATTGGTTAATTAGCAATATTTACAGTGGTTAATTTGCAATATTTACAGTGGAAAAATTGTGATATTTACAGTGTAAAATTTGTAATATTTTCGGTGGTAAATTTGCAATAATTACAGCGGTTAATTTGCAATATTTACAGTGGAAATTTTGTAGTATTTTCAGTGGTCAATTTGCAATATTTAGAGTGGTTAATTTGCTATAATTTCAGTGGTAATTTTGCAATATTTACAGTGGAAAATTTGAAATATTTTCAGTGGAAAATTAGCAATATTTACAGTAGTAAATAGAACAGAATTTCAGTAGTAAATTTGCAACATTTACAGTGGAAAAATTGCAATATTTAGAGTGGAAAATTTGTAATATTTTCACTGGTTAATTTGCAATATTTACAGTGGTTAATTTGCTATAATTTCAGTGGTAAGTTTGCAATATTTACAGTGGTTATTTTGCAATATTTACAGTGGTAAATTTTTTATAATTTCAGTGGTATGTTTGGAATAATTTCAGTGATTAATTCGCAATATTTACAGCGGTTAATTTGCAGTATTTACAGTGGTTAATTTGCTATAATTTCAGTGGTAAGTTTGCAATATTTACAGTGGAAAAATTGCAATATTTTCAGTGGAAAATTTGCAATATTTTCAGTGGTTAAATAGCAATATTTACAGTGGTTATTTTGCTATAGTATCAGTGGTAAATTTGCAATATTTACAGTGGTTAATTTGCATTATTTACAGTGGTAAATTTGCAATATTTACAGTGGTTAATTTGATATAATTTCAGTAGTAAATTTGCAATATTTTCAGTGGTTAACTTGCAATATTTACAGTGGTAAATTTGCAATATTTACAGTGGTTAATTTGCTATAATTTCAGTGGTAAATTTGCAATATTTTCAGTGTTTAATTTCGAATATTTACAGTTGAAAATTTGGTATATTTGCATTGGAAAATTTGCAATATTTGCAGCGGTTAATTAGCAGTATTTACAGTGGTAAATTTGATATATTTTCAGTGGAAAATTTGAAATATTTACAGTGTTTAATTTCCAATAATTTAAGTGGTAAATTTGCAATATTTTCAGTGGTTAATTTCCAACAATTTAAGTGGTAAATTTGCAATATATTCAGTGGTTATTTTCGAATATTTACAGTTGAATATTTGCAATATTTGCATTGGAAACTTTGCAATATTTGCAGTGGTTAATTAGCAATATTTACAGTGGTTAACTTGCAATATTTACAGTGGTTAATTTGCTATAATTTCAGTGGTAAATTTGCAATATTTACAGTGGAAAAATTGCAATATTTACATTGGAAAATTTGTAATATTTTCAGTGGTTAATTTGCAATAATTACAGTGGTTAATTTGCAATATATACAGTAGAAAAATTGCAATATTTAGAATGGAAAATTTGTAATATTTTCAGTGGTTAATATGCCATATTTACAGTGGATAATTTGCCATAATTTCAGTGGTAAATTTACAATATTTACAGTGGTTAATTTGCAATATTTACAGTGGTTAATTATATATAACTTCAGTGGTAAATTTTTCAATAATTTCAGTGATTAATTCGCAATTTTTACAGTGGTTAATTTGCAATATTTAGAGCGCTTAATTTGCTTTAATTTCTGTGGTAATTTTGCAATATTTACAGTGGAAATATTGCAATATTTACAGTGGAAAATTTGTAATATTTTCAGTGGATAAATAGCAATATTTACAGTGGTTTGTTTGCTATAATTTCAGTGATTAATTCGCAATATTTACAGTGGTTAATTTGCTATAAATTCAGTGGTAAATTTGCAACATTTACAGTGGTTAATTTGCAATATTTACAGTGGTAAATTTGCAATATTTACAGTGGTTAATTTGCTATAATTTCAGTGGTAAATTTGCAATATTTTCAGTGTTTAATTTCGAATATTTACAGTTGAAAATTTGCAATATTTGCATTGGAAAATTTGCAATATTTGCAGTGGTTAATTAGCAGTATTTACAGTGGTTAATTTGCTATAATTTCAGTGGTAAATTTGCAATATTTACAGCGGTAAATTTGCAATAATTACAGTGGTTAACTTGCAATATTTACAGTGGTAAATTTGCTATAATTTCATTGGTAAATTTGCAATATTTACAGTGGAAAAATTGCAATATTTACAGTGGAAAATGTGTAATATTTTCAGTGGTTAATTTGCAATATTTACAGTGGTTAATTTGCAATATTTACAGTGGTTAATTATATATAATTTCAGTGGTAAATTTGCAATATTTGCAGTAGTAAATTTGCAATATTTTCAGTGGTTAACTTGCAATATTTACAGTGGTAATTTTGCAATATTTACAGTGGTTAATTTGCTATAATTTCAGTGGTCAATTTGCAACATTTACAGTGTTTAATTTCGAATATTTACATTTGAAAATTTGCAATAATTCAATTGGAAATTTTGCAATATTTGCAGTGGTTAATTAGCAATATGTACAATGGTTAATTTGCTATAATTTCAGTGCTAAACTTGCAACATTTACAGTGGAAAACTTGTAATATTTTCAATGGTTAATTAGCAATATTTACAGTGGTTAATTTGCAATATTTACAGTGGAAAAATTGCAATAATTACAGTGGAAAATTTGTAATATTTTCAGTAGTTAATTTGCAATCTTTACAGTGGTTAATTTGCTATTATTTCAGTGGTAAATTTGCAATATTTACAGTGGTTATTTTGCAATATTTACAGTGGTAAATTTGATATAATTTCAGTGGTAAATTTGGAATAATTTCAGTGATTAATTCGCAATATTTACAGCGGTTAATTTGCAATATTTACAGTGGTTAATTTGCTATAATTTCAGTGGTAAGTTTGCAATATTTACAGTGGAAAAATTGCAATATTTTCAGTGGAAAATTTGCAATATTTTCAGTGGTTAAATAGCAATATTTACAGTGGTTATTTTGCTATAGTATCAGTGGTAAATTTGCAATATTTACAGTGGTTAATTTGATATAATTTCAGTGGTAAATTTGCAATATTTGCAGTAGTAAATTTGCAATATTTTCAGTGGTTAACTTGCAATATTTACAGTGGTAAATTTGCAATATTTACAGTGGTTAATTTGCTATAATTTCAGTGGTAAATTTGCAATATTTTCTGTGTTTAATTTCGAATATTTACAGTTGAAAATTTGCAATATTTGCAGTGGTTAATTAGCAATATTTACAGTGGTTAATTTGCTACAATTTCAGTGCTTAACTTGCAACATTTACAGTGGAAAACTTGTAATATTTTCAATGGTTAATTAGCAATATTTACAGTGGTTAATTTGCAATATTTACAGTGGAAAAATTGCAATATTTACATTGGAAAATTTGTAATATTTTCACTGGTTGATTTGCAATAATTACAGTGGTTAATTTGCAATATTTAAAGTGGAAAAATTGCAATATTTACAGTGGAAATTTTGTGATATTTTCAGTGGTTTATTTGCAATATTTACAGTGGTTAATTTGCTATAATTTCAGTGGTAATTTTGCAATATTTACTGTGGAAAATTTGAAATATTTTCAACGGAATGTTAGCAATATTGACAGTGGTTAATTTGCTATAATTTCAGTAGTAAATTTGCAACATTTACAGTGGAAAAATTGCGATATTTACAGTGGAAAGTTTGTAATATTTTCGGTGGTTAATTTGCAATATTTACAGTGGTTTATTTGCTATAATTTCAGTGGTAAATTTGCAATATTTTCAGTGTTTAATTTCGAATATTTACAGTTGAAAATTTGCAATATTTGCATTAGAAAATTTGCAATATTTGCAGTGGTTAATTAGCAGTATTTGCAGTGGTTAATTTGCTATATTTTCAGTGGTAAACTTGCAACATTTATAGTGGAAAACTTGTAATATTTTCAGTGGTTAATTAGCAATATTTACAGTGGTTAATTTGCAATATTTACAGTGGAAAAATTGTAATATTTACAGTGGAAAATTTGTAATATTTTCAGTGGTTAATTTGCAATAATTACAGAGGTTAATTTGCAATACTTACAGTGGAAAAATTGCAATATTTACAGTGGAAATTTTGTAATACTTTCAGTGGTTAATTTGCAATATTTACAGTGGTTAATTTCCTATAATTTCAGCGGTAAATTTGCAATATTTACAGTGGTAAATTTGCAATATTTACAGTGGTTAATTTACAATAATTACAGTGTTGAACTTGCAATATTTACAGTGGTTAATTTGGTATAATTTCACTGGTAAATTTGCAATATTTTCAGTGGAAAATTTGCAATATTTTCATAGGTTAAATAGCAATATTTACAGTGGTTATTTTGCTATAGTATCAGTGGTAAATTTGCAATATTTACAGTGGTTAATTTGCAATATTTACTGTGGTAAATTTGCAATATTTACAGTGGTTAATTTGCTATAATTTCAGTGGTAAACTTGAAACATTTACAGTGGAAAACTTGTAATATTTTTCAATGGTTAATTAGAAATATTAACAGTGGTTAATTTGCAATATTTACAGTGGTTAATTTGCAATATTTACAGTGGTTAATTTTATATAATTTCAGTGGTAAATTTACAATAATTTCAGTGATTAATTCGCAATATTTACAGTGGTTAATTTGCTATAATTTCAGTGCTAAGTTTGCAATATTTACAGTGGAAAAATTGCATAATTTCAGTGGAAAATTTGCAATATTTTCAGTGGAAAATTTGCAATATTTACAGTGGTTAATTTGCTGTAATTTCAGTGGTAAACTTGAAACATTTACAGTGGAAAGCTTGTAATATTTTTAATGGTTAATTAGCAATGTTTACAGTGGTTAATTTGCAATATTTACAGTGGTAAATTTGCAATATTTACAGTGGTTAATTTGCAATAATTTCAGTGGTAAATTTGCAATATTTTCAGTGTTTAATTTCGAATATATACAGTTGAAAATTTGCAATATCTCAATTGGAAATTTTCAATATTTGCAGTGGTTAATTAGCAATATTTACAGTGGTTAATTTGCTATAATTTCAGTGCTAAACTTGCAACATTTACAGTGGAAAACTTGTAATATTTTCAATGGTTAATTAGCAATATTTACAGTGGTTAATTTGCAATATTTACAGTGGAAAAATTGTGATATTTATAGTGGAAAATTTGCAATATTTTCAGTGGTTAATTTGCAATAATTACAGTGGTTAATTTGCAATATTTACAGTGGAAAAATTGTGATATTTATAGTGGAAAATTTGTAATATTTTCAGTGGTCAATTTGCAATATTTACAGTGGTTAATTTGCTATAATTTCAGTGGTAATTTTGCAATATTTACAGTGGAAAATTTGAAATATTTTCAGTGGAAAAATAGCAATATTTACAGTGGTTAATGTGCTATAATTTCAGTAGTAAATTTGCAACATTTACAGTGGAAAAATTGCAATATTTACATTGGAAAATTTGTAATATTTTCAGTGGTTAATTTGCAATATTTACAGTGGTTAATTTGCTATAATTTCAGTGGTAAATTTGCAATATTTACAGTGGTTATTTTGCAATATTTACAGTGGTAAATTTTATATAATTTCAGTGGTAAATTTGGAATAATTTCAGTGATTAATTCGCAATATTTACAGCGGTTAATTGCAATATTTACAGTGGTTAATTTGCTATAATTTCAGTCGTAAGTTTGCAATATTTACAGTGGAAAAATTGCAATATTTTCAGTGGAAAATTTGCAATATTTTCAGTGGTTAAATAGCAATATTTACAGTGGTTAATTTGCAATATTTACTGTGGTAAATTTGCAATATTTACAGTGGTTAATTTGCTATAATTTCAGTGGTAAACTTGAAACATTTACAGTGGAAAACTTGTAATATTTTTCAATGGTTAATTAGCAATATTAACAGTGGTTAATTTGCAATATTTACAGTGGAAAAATTGTAATATTTACAGTGGAAAATTTGTAATATTTTCAGTGGTTAATTTGCAATAATTACAGAGGTTAATTTGCAATACTTACAGTGGAAAAATTGCAATATTTACAGTGGAAATTTTGTAATACTTTCAGTGGTTAATTTGCAATATTTACAGTGGTTAATTTCCTATAATTTCAGCGGTAAATTTGCAATATTTACAGTGGTAAATTTGCAATATTTACAGTGGTTAATTTACAATAATTACAGTGTTGAACTTGCAATATTTACAGTGGTTAATTTGGTATAATTTCACTGGTAAATTTGCAATATTTTCAGTGGAAAATTTGCAATATTTTCATAGGTTAAATAGCAATATTTACAGTGGTTATTTTGCTATAGTATCAGTGGTAAATTTGCAATATTTACAGTGGTTAATTTGCAATATTTACTGTGGTAAATTTGCAATATTTACAGTGGTTAATTTGCTATAATTTCAGTGGTAAACTTGAAACATTTACAGTGGAAAACTTGTAATATTTTTCAATGGTTAATTAGAAATATTAACAGTGGTTAATTTGCAATATTTACAGTGGTTAATTTGCAATATTTACAGTGGTTAATTTTATATAATTTCAGTGGTAAATTTACAATAATTTCAGTGATTAATTCGCAATATTTACAGTGGTTAATTTGCTATAATTTCAGTGCTAAGTTTGCAATATTTACAGTGGAAAAATTGCATAATTTCAGTGGAAAATTTGCAATATTTTCAGTGGAAAATTTGCAATATTTTCAGTGGAAAATTTGCAATATTTACAGTGGTTAATTTGCTGTAATTTCAGTGGTAAACTTGAAACATTTACAGTGGAAAGCTTGTAATATTTTTAATGGTTAATTAGCAATGTTTACAGTGGTTAATTTGCAATATTTACAGTGGTAAATTTGCAATATTTACAGTGGTTAATTTGCAATAATTTCAGTGGTAAATTTGCAATATTTTCAGTGTTTAATTTCGAATATATACAGTTGAAAATTTGCAATATCTCAATTGGAAATTTTCAATATTTGCAGTGGTTAATTAGCAATATTTACAGTGGTTAATTTGCTATAATTTCAGTGCTAAACTTGCAACATTTACAGTGGAAAACTTGTAATATTTTCAATGGTTAATTAGCAATATTTACAGTGGTTAATTTGCAATATTTACAGTGGAAAAATTGTGATATTTATAGTGGAAAATTTGCAATATTTTCAGTGGTTAATTTGCAATAATTACAGTGGTTAATTTGCAATATTTACAGTGGAAAAATTGTGATATTTATAGTGGAAAATTTGTAATATTTTCAGTGGTCAATTTGCAATATTTACAGTGGTTAATTTGCTATAATTTCAGTGGTAATTTTGCAATATTTACAGTGGAAAATTTGAAATATTTTCAGTGGAAAAATAGCAATATTTACAGTGGTTAATGTGCTATAATTTCAGTAGTAAATTTGCAACATTTACAGTGGAAAAATTGCAATATTTACATTGGAAAATTTGTAATATTTTCAGTGGTTAATTTGCAATATTTACAGTGGTTAATTTGCTATAATTTCAGTGGTAAATTTGCAATATTTACAGTGGTTATTTTGCAATATTTACAGTGGTAAATTTTATATAATTTCAGTGGTAAATTTGGAATAATTTCAGTGATTAATTCGCAATATTTACAGCGGTTAATTGCAATATTTACAGTGGTTAATTTGCTATAATTTCAGTCGTAAGTTTGCAATATTTACAGTGGAAAAATTGCAATATTTTCAGTGGAAAATTTGCAATATTTTCAGTGGTTAAATAGCAATATTTACAGTGGTTAATTTGCAATATTTACTGTGGTAAATTTGCAATATTTACAGTGGTTAATTTGCTATAATTTCAGTGGTAAACTTGAAACATTTACAGTGGAAAACTTGTAATATTTTTCAATGGTTAATTAGCAATATTAACAGTGGTTAATTTGCAATATTTACAGTGGTTAATTTGCAATATTTACAGTGGTTAATTTTATATAATTTCAGTGGTAAATTTACAGTAATTTCAGTGATTAATTCGCAATATTTACAGTGGTTAATTTGCTATAATTTCAGTGCTAAGTTTGCAATATTTACAGTGGAAAAATTGCATAATTCCAGTGGAAAATTTGCAATATTTTCAGTGGAAAATTTGCAATATTTTCAGTGGAAAATTTGCAATATTTACAGTGGTTAATTTGCTGTAATTTCAGTGGTAAACTTGAAACATTTACAGTGGAAAGCTTGTAATATTTTCAATGGTTAATTAGCAATGTTTACAGTGGTTAATTTGCAATATTTACAGTGGTAAATTTGCAATATTTACAGTGGTTAATTTGCAATAATTTCAGTGGTAAATTTGCAATATTTTCAGTGTTTAATTTCGAATATATACAGTTGAAAATTTGCAATATCTCAATTGGAAATTTTGCAATATTTGCAGTGGTTAATTAGCAATATTTACAGTGGTTAATTTGCTATAATTTCAGTGCTAAACTTGCAACATTTACAGTGGAAAACTTGTAATATTTTCAATGGTTAATTAGCAATATTTACAGTGGTTAATTTACAATATTTACAGTGGAAAAATTGTGATATTTATAGTGGAAAATTTGCAATATTTTCAGTGGTTAATTTGCAATAATTACAGTGGTTAATTTGCAATATTTACAGTGGAAAAATTGTGATATTTATAGTGGAAAATTTGTAATATTTTCAGTGGTCAATTTGCAATATTTACAGTGGTTAATTTGCTGTAATTTCAGTGGTAATTTTGCAATATTTACAGTGGAAAATTTGAAATATTTTCAGTGGAAAATTAGCAATATTTACAGTGGTTAATTTGCTATAATTTCAGTAGTAAATTTGCAACATTTACAGTGGAAAAATTGCAATATTTACATTGGAAAATTTGTAATATTTTCAGTGGTTAATTTGCAATATTTACAGTGGTTAATTTGCTATAATTTCAGTGGTGAATTTGCAATATTTACAGTGGTTATTTTGCAATATTTACAGTGGTAAATTTTATATAATTTCAGTGGTAAATTTGGAATAATTTCAGTGATTAATTCGCAATATTTACAGCGGTTAATTGCAATATTTACAGTGGTTAATTTGCTATAATTTCAGTCGTAAGTTTGCAATATTTACAGTGGAAAAATTGCAATATTTTCAGTGGAAAATTTGCAATATTTTCAGTGGTTAAATAGCAATATTTACAGTGGTTATTTTGCTATAGTATCAGTGGTAAATTTGCAATATTTACAGTGGTTAATTTGATATAATTTCAGTGGTAAATTTGCAATATTTGCAGTAGTAAATTTGCAATATTTTCAGTGGTTAACTTGCAATATTTACAGTGGTAAATTTGCAATATTTACAGTGGTTAATTTGCTATAATTTCAGTGGTAAATTTGCAATATTTTCTGTGTTTAATTTCGAATATTTACAGTTGAAAATTTGCAATATTTGCAGTGGTTAATTAGCAATATTTACAGTGGTTAATTTGCTACAATTTCAGTGCTTAACTTGCAACATTTACTGTGGAAAACTTGTAATATTTTCAATCGTTAATTAGCAATATTTACAGTGGTTAATTTGCAATATTTACAGTGGAAAAATTGCAATATTTACATTGGAAAATTTGTAATATTTTCACTGGTTGATTTGCAATAATTACAGTGGTTAATTTGCAATATTTAAAGTGGAAAAATTGCAATATTTACAGTGGAAATTTTGTGATATTTTCAGTGGTTTATTTGCAATATTTACAGTGGTTAATTTGCTATAATTTCAGTGGTAATTTTGCAATATTTACTGTGGAAAATTTGAAATATTTTCAACGGAATGTTAGCAATATTGACAGTGGTTAATTTGCTATAATTTCAGTAGTAAATTTGCAACATTTACAGTGGAAAAATTGCAATATTTACAATGGAAAGTTTGTAATATTTTCGGTGGTTAATTTGCAATATTTACAGTGGTTTATTTGCTATAATTTCAGTGGTAAATTTGCAATATTTTCAGTGTTTAATTTCGAATATTTACTGTTGAAAATTTGCAATATTTGCATTAGAAAATTTGCAATATTTGCAGTGGTTAATTAGCAGTATTTGCAGTGGTTAATTTGCTATATTTTCAGTGGTAAACTTGCAACATTTATAGTGGAAAACTTGTAATATTTTCAGTGGTTAATTAGCAATATTTACAGTGGTTAATTTGCAATATTTACAGTGGAAAAATTGTAATATTTACAGTGGAAAATTTGTAATATTTTCAGTGGTTAATTTGCAATAATTACAGTGGTTAATTTGCAATACTTACAGTGGAAAAATTGCAATATTTACAGTGGAAATTTTGTAATACTTTCAGTGGTTAATTTGCAATATTTACAGTGGTTAATTTCCTATAATTTCAGCGGTAAATTTGCAATATTTACAGTGGTAAATTTGCAATATTTACAGTGGTTAATTTACAATAATTACAGTGTTGAACTTGCAATATTTACAGTGGTTAATTTGGTATAATTTCACTGGTAAATTTGCAATATTTTCAGTGGAAAATTTGCAATATTTTCATAGGTTAAATAGCAATATTTACAGTGGTTATTTTGCTATAGTATCAGTGGTAAATTTGCAATATTTACAGTGGTTAATTTGCAATATTTACTGTGGTAAATTTGCAATATTTACAGTGGTTAATTTGCTATAATTTCAGTGGTAAACTTGAAACATTTACAGTGGAAAACTTGTAATATTTTTCAATGGTTAATTAGCAATATTAACAGTGGTTAATTTGCAATATTTACAGTGGTTAATTTGCAATATTTACAGTGGTTAATTTTATATAATTTCAGTGGTAAATTTACAGTAATTTCAGTGATTAATTCGCAATATTTACAGTGGTTAATTTGCTATAATTTCAGTGCTAAGTTTGCAATATTTACAGTGGAAAAATTGCATAATTCCAGTGGAAAATTTGCAATATTTTCAGTGGAAAATTTGCAATATTTTCAGTGGAAAATTTGCAATATTTACAGTGGTTAATTTGCTGTAATTTCAGTGGTAAACTTGAAACATTTACAGTGGAAAGCTTGTAATATTTTCAATGGTTAATTAGCAATGTTTACAGTGGTTAATTTGCAATATTTACAGTGGTTAATTTGCAATAATTTCAGTGGTAAATTTGCAATATTTTCAGTGTTTAATTTCGAATATATACAGTTGAAAATTTGCAATATCTCAATTGGAAATTTTGCAATATTTGCAGTGGTTAATTAGCAATATTTACAGTGGTTAATTTGCTATAATTTCAGTGCTAAACTTGCAACATTTACAGTGGAAAACTTGTAATATTTTCAATGGTTAATTAGCAATATTTACAGTGGTTAATTTGCAATATTTACAGTGGAAAAATTGTAATATTTATAGTGGAAAATTTGTAATATTTTCAGTGGTTAATTTGCAATAATTACAGTGGTTAATTTGCAATATTTACAGTGGAAAAATTGTGATATTTATAGTGGAAAATTTGTAATATTTTCAGTGGTCAATTTGCAATATTTACAGTGGTTAATTTGCTATAATTTCAGTGGTAATTTTGCAATATTTACAGTGGAAAGTTAGTAATATTTTCAGTGGTTAATTAGCAATACTTACAGTGGTTAATTTGCAATATTTACAGTGGAAAAATTGTAATATTTACAGTGGAAAATTTGTAATATTTTCAGTGGTTAATTTGCAATAATTACAGTGGTTAATTTGCAATACTTACAGTGGAAAAATTGCAATATTTACAGTGGAAATTTTGTAATACTTTCAGTGGTTAATTTGCAATATTTACAGTGGTTAATTTCCTATAATTTCAGCGGTAAATTTGCAATATTTACAGTGGTAAATTTGCAATATTTACAGTGGTTAATTTACAATAATTACAGTGGTGAACTTGCAATATTTACAGTGGTTAATTTGGTATAATTTCAGTGGTAAATTTGCAATATTTTCAGTGGAAAATTTGCAATATTTACAGTGGTTAATTTACAATAATTACAGTGGTGAACTTGCAATATTTACAGTGGTTATTTTGCTATAGTATCAGTGGTAAATTTGCAATATTTACAGTGGTTAATTTGCAATATTTACTGTGGTAAATTTGCAATATTTACAGTGGTTAACTTGCTATAATTTCAGTGGTAAACTTGAAACATTTACAGTGGAAAGCTTGTAATATTTTCAATGGTTAATTAGCAATGTTTACAGTGGTTAATTTGCAATATTTACAGTGGAAAAATTGTGATATTTATAGTGGAAAATTTGTAATATTTTCAGTGGTTAATTTGCAATAATTACAGTGGTTAATTTGCAATATTTACAGTGGAAAATTTGAAATATTTTCAGTGGAAAATTAGCAATATTTACAGTGGTTAATTTGCTATAATTTCAGTAGTAAATTTGCAACATTTTCAGTCGAAAAATTGCAATATTTACATTGGAAAATTTGTAATGTTTTCAGTGGTTAATTTGCAATATTTACAGTGGTTAATTTGCTGTAATTTCAGTGGTGAATTTGCAATATTTCCAGTGGTTATTTTGCAATATTTACAGTGGTAAATTTTATATAATTTCAGTGGTAAATTTGGAATAATTTCAGTGATTAATTCGCAATATTTACAGCGGTTAATTTGCAAGATTTACAGTGGTTAATTTGCTATAATTTCAGTCGTAAGTTTGCAATATTTACAGTGGAAAAATTGCAATATTTTCAGTGGAAAATTTGCAATATTTTCAGTGGTTAAATAGCAATATTTACAGTGGTTATTTTGCTATAGTATCAGTGGTAAATTTGCAATATTTACAGTGGTTAATTTGCAATAGTTACAGTGGTAAATTTGCAATATTTACAGTGGTTAATTTGATATAATTTCAGTGGTAAATTCGCAATATTTGCAGTAGTAAATTTGCAATATTTTCAGTGGTTAACTTGCAATATTTACAGTGGTGAATTTGCAATATTTACAGTGGTTAATTTGATATAATTTCAGTGGTAAATTCGCAATATATGCAGTAGTAAATTTGCAACATTTACAGTGGAAAAATTGCAATATTTACAGTGGAAAGTTTGTAATATTTTCGGTGGTTAATTTGCAATATTTACAGTGGTTTATTTGCTATAATTTCAGTGGTAAATTTGCAATATTTTCAGTGTTTAGTTTCGAATATTTACAGTTGAAAATTTGCAATATTTGCATTAGAAAATTTGCAATATTTGCAGTGGTTAATTAGCAGTATTTGCAGTGGTTAATTTGCTATATTTTCAGGGGTAAACTTGCAACATTTATAGTGGAAAACTTGTAATATTTTCAGTGGTTAATTAGCAATACTTACAGTGGTTAATTTGCAATATTTACAGTGGAAAAATTGTAATATTTACAGTGGAAAATTTGTAATATTTTCAGTGGTTAATTTGCAATAATTACAGTGGTTAATTTGCAATACTTACAGTGGAAAAATTGCAATATTTACAGTGGAAATTTTGTAATACTTTCAGTGGTTAATTTGCAATATTTACAGTGGTTAATTTCCTATAATTTCAGCGGTAAATTTGCAATATTTACAGTGGTAAATTTGCAATATTTACAGTGGTTAATTTACAATAATTACAGTGGTGAACTAGCAATATTTACAGTGGTTAATTTGGTATAATTTCACTGGTAAATTTGCAATATTTTCAGTGGAAAATTTGCAATATTTTCATAGGTTAAATAGCAATATTTACAGTGGTTATTTTGCTATAGTATCAGTGGTAAATTTGCAATATTTCCAGTGGTTAATTTGCAATATTTACTGTGGTAAATTTGCAATATTTACAGTGGTTAATTTGCAATAATTTCAGTGGTAAATTTGCAATATTTTCAGTGTTTAATTTCGAATATATACAGTTGAAAATTTGCAATATCTCAGTTGGAAATTTTGCAATATTTGCAGTGGTTAATTAGCAATATTTACAGTGGTTAATTTGCTATAATTTCAGTGCTAAACTTGCAACATTTACAGTGGAAAACTTGTAATATTTTCAATGGTTAATTAGCAATATTTACAGTGGTTAATTTGCAATATTTACAGTGGAAAAATTGTGATATTTATAGTGGAAAATTTGTAATATTTTCAGTGGTTAATTTGCAATAATTACAGTGGTTAATTTGCAATATTTACAGTGGAAAAATTGTGATATTTATAGTGGAAAATTTGTAATATTTTCAGTGGTCAATTTGCAATATTTACAGTGGTTAATTTGCTATAATTCCAGTGGTAATTTTGCAATATTTACAGTGGAAAATTTGAAATATTTTCAGTGGAAAATTAGCAATATTTACAGTGGTTAATTTGCTATAATTTCAGTAGTAAATTTGCAACATTTACAGTGGAAAAATTGCAATATTTACATTGGAAAATTTGTAATATTTTCAGTGGTTAATTTGCAATATTTACAGTGGTTAATTTGCTATAATTTCAGTGGTGAATTTGCAATATTTACAGTGGTTATTTTGCAATATTTACAGTGGTAAATTTTATATAATTTCAGTGGTAAATTTGGAATAATTTCAGTGATTAATTCGCAATATTTACAGCGGTTAATTTGCAATATTTACAGTGGTTAATTTGCTATAATTTCAGTCGTAAGTTTGCAATATTTACAGTGGAAAAATTGCAATATTTTCAGTGGAAAATTTGCAATATTTTCAGTGGTTAAATAGCAATGTTTACAGTGGTTATTTTGCTATAGTATCAGTGGTAAATTTGCAATATTTACAGTGGTTAATTTGCAATAGTTACAGTGGTAAATTTGCAATATTTGCAGTAGTAAATTTGCAATATTTTCAGTGGTTAACTTGCAATATTTACAGTGGTAAATTTGCAATATTTACAGTGGTTAATTTGATATAATTTCAGTGGTAAATTCGCAATATTTGCAGTAGTAAATTTGCAACATTTACAGTGGAAAAATTGCAATATTTACAGTGGAAAGTTTGTAATATTTTCGGTGGTTAATTTGCAATATTTACAGTGGTTTATTTGCTATAATTTCAGTGGTAAATTTGCAATATTTTCAGTGTTTAATTTCGAATATTTACAGTTGAAAATTTGCAATATTTGCATTAGAAAATTTGCAATATTTGCAGTGGTTAATTAGCAGTATTTGCAGTGGTTAATTTGCTATATTTTCAATGGTAAACTTGCAACATTTATAGTGGAAAACTTGTAATATTTTCAGTGGTTAATTAGCAATATTTACAGTGGTTAATTTGCAATATTTACAGTGGAAAAATTGTAATATTTACAGTGGAAAATTTGTAATATTTTCAGTGGTTAATTTGCAATAATTACAGTGGTTAATTTGCAATACTTACAGTGGAAAAATTGCAATATTTACAGTGGAAATTTTGTAATACTTTCAGTGGTTAATTTGCAATATTTACAGTGGTTAATTTCCTATAATTTCAGCGGTAAATTTGCAATATTTACAGTGGTAAATTTGCAATATTTACAGTGGTTAATTTACAATAATTACAGTGGTGAACTTGCAATATTTACAGTGGTTAATTTGGTATAATTTCAGTGGTAAATTTGCAATATTTTCAGTGGTTAACTTGCAATATTTACTGTGGTAAATTTGCAATATTTACAGTGGTTAACTTGCTATAATTTCAGTGGTAAACTTGAAACATTTACAGTGGAAAGCTTGTAATATTTTCAATGGTTAATTAGCAATGTTTACAGTGGTTAATTTGCAATATTTACAGTGGTAAATTTGCAATATTTACAGTGGTTAATTTGCAATAATTTCAGTGGTAAATTTGCAATACTTTCAGTGTTTAATTTCGAATATTTACAGTTGAAAATTTGCAATATTTGCATTAGAAAATTTGCAATATTTGCAGTGGTTAATTAGCAGTATTTGCAGTGGTTAATTTGCTATATTTTCAGTGGTAAACTTGCAACATTTATAGTGGAAAACTTGTAATATTTTCAGTGGTTAATTAGCAATATTTACAGTGGTTAATTTGCAATATTTACAGTGGAAAAATTGTAATATTTACAGTGGAAAATTTGTAATATTTTCAGTGGTTAATTTGCAATAATTACAGTGGTTAATTTGCAATACTTACAGTGGAAAAATTGCAATATTTACAGTGGAAATTTTGTAATACTTTCAGTGGTTAATTTGCAATATTTACAGTGGTTAATTTCCTATAATTTCAGCGGTAAATTTGCAATATTTACAGTGGTAAATTTGCAATATTTACAGTGGTTAATTTACAATAATTACAGTGGTGAACTTGCAATATTTACAGTGGTTAATTTGGTATAATTTCAGTGGTAAATTTGCAATATTTTCAGTGGAAAATTTGCAATATTTACAGTGGTTAATTTACAATAATTACAGTGGTGAACTTGCAATATTTACAGTGGTTATTTTGCTATAGTATCAGTGGTAAATTTGCAATATTTACAGTGGTTAATTTGCAATATTTACTGTGGTAAATTTGCAATATTTACAGTGGTTAACTTGCTATAATTTCAGTGGTAAACTTGAAACATTTACAGTGGAAAGCTTGTAATATTTTCAATGGTTAATTAGCAATGTTTACAGTGGTTAATTTGCAATATTTACAGTGGAAAAATTGTGATATTTATAGTGGAAAATTTGTAATATTTTCAGTGGTTAATTTGCAATAATTACAGTGGTTAATTTGCAATATTTACAGTGGAAAATTTGAAATATTTTCAGTGGAAAATTAGCAATATTTACAGTGGTTAATTTGCTATAATTTCAGTAGTAAATTTGCAACATTTACAGTGGAAAAATTGCAATATTTACATTGGAAAATTTGTAATGTTTTCAGTGGTTAATTTGCAATATTTACAGTGGTTAATTTGCTGTAATTTCAGTGGTGAATTTGCAATATTTACATTGGTTATTTTGCAATATTTACAGCGGTTAATTTGCAAGATTTACAGTGGTTAATTTGCTATAATTTCAGTCGTAAGTTTGCAATATTTACAGTGGAAAAATTGCAATATTTTCAGTGGAAAATTTGCAATATTTTCAGTGGTTAAATAGCAATATTTACAGTGGTTATTTTGCTATAGTATCAGTGGTAAATTTGCAATATTTACAGTGGTTAATTTGCAATAGTTACAGTGGTAAATTTGCAATATTTACAGTGGTTAATTTGATATAATTTCAGTGGTAAATTCGCAATATTTGCAGTAGTAAATTTGCAATATTTTCAGTGGTTAACTTGCAATATTTACAGTGGTAAATTCGCAATATTTGCAGTAGTAAATTTGCAACATTTACAGTGGAAAAATTGCAATATTTACAGTGGAAAGTTTGTAATATTTTCGGTGGTTAATTTGCAATATTTACAGTGGTTTATTTGCTATAATTTCAGTGGTAAATTTGCAATATTTTCAGTGTTTAATTTCGAATATTTACAGTTGAAAATTTGCAATATTTGCATTAGAAAATTTGCAATATTTGCAGTGGTTAATTAGCAGTATTTGCAGTGGTTAATTTGCTATATTTTCAGTGGTAAACTTGCAACATTTATAGTGGAAAACTTGTAATATTTTCAGTGGTTAATTAGCAATATTTACAGTGGTTAATTTGCAATATTTACAGTGGAAAAATTGTAATATTTACAGTGGAAAATTTGTAATATTTTCAGTGGTTAATTTGCAATAATTACAGTGGTTAATTTGCAATACTTACAGTGGAAAAATTGCAATATTTACAGTGGAAATTTTGTAATACTTTCAGTGGTTAATTTGCAATATTTACAGTGGTTAATTTCCTATAATTTCAGCGGTAAATTTGCAATATTTACAGTGGTAAATTTGCAATATTTTCAGTGGTTAATTTACAATAATTACAGTGGTGAACTTGCAATATTTACAGTGGTTAATTTGGTATAATTTCAGTGGTAAATTTGCAATATTTTCAGTGGAAAATTTGCAATATTTACAGTGGTTAATTTACAATAATTACAGTGGTGAACTTGCAATATTTACAGTGGTTATTTTGCTATAGTATCAGTGGTAAATTTGCAATATTTACAGTGGTTAATTTGCAATATTTACTGTGGTAAATTTGCAATATTTACAGTGGTTAACTTGCTATAATTTCAGTGGTAAACTTGAAACATTTACAGTGGAAAGCTTGTAATATTTTCAATGGTTAATTAGCAATGTTTACAGTGGTTAATTTGCAATATTTACAGTGGTAAATTTGCAATATTTACAGTGGTTAATTTGCAATAATTTCAGTGGTAAATTTGCAATATTTTCAGTGTTTAATTTCGAATATTTACAGTTGAAAATTTGCAATATTTGCATTAGAAAATTTGCAATATTTGCAGTGGTTAATTAGCAGTATTTGCAGTGGTTAATTTGCTATATTTTCAGTGGTAAACTTGCAACATTTATAGTGGAAAACTTGTAATATTTTCAGTGGTTAATTAGCAATATTTACAGTGGTTAATTTGCAATATTTACAGTGGAAAAATTGTAATATTTACAGTGGAAAATTTGTAATATTTTCAGTGGTTAATTTGCAATAATTACAGTGGTTAATTTGCAATACTTACAGTGGAAAAATTGCAATATTTACAGTGGAAATTTTGTAATACTTTCAGTGGTTAATTTGCAATATTTACAGTGGTTAATTTCCTATAATTTCAGCGGTAAATTTGCAATATTTACAGTGGTAAATTTGCAATATTTACAGTGGTTAATTTACAATAATTACAGTGGTGAACTTGCAATATTTACAGTGGTTAATTTGGTATAATTTCAGTGGTAAATTTGCAATATTTTCAGTGGAAAATTTGCAATATTTACAGTGGTTAATTTACAATAATTACAGTGGTGAACTTGCAATATTTACAGTGGTTATTTTGCTATAGTATCAGTGGTAAATTTGCAATATTTACAGTGGTTAATTTGCAATATTTACTGTGGTAAATTTGCAATATTTACAGTGGTTAACTTGCTATAATTTCAGTGGTAAACTTGAAACATTTACAGTGGAAAGCTTGTAATATTTTCAATGGTTAATTAGCAATGTTTACAGTGGTTAATTTGCAATATTTACAGTGGTAAATTTGCAATATTTACAGTGGTTAATTTGCAATAATTTCAGTGGTAAATTTGCAATATTTTCAGTGTTTAATTTCGAATATATACAGTTGAAAATTTGCAATATGTCAATTGGAAATTTTGCAATATTTGCAGTGGTTAATTAGCAATATTTACCGTGGTTAATTTGCTATAATTTCAGTGCTAAACTTGCAACATTTACAGTGGAAAACTTGTAATATTTTCAATGGTTAATTAGCAATATTTACAGTGGTTAATTTGCAACATTTACAGTGGAAAAATTGCAATATTTACATTGGAAAATTTGTAATGTTTTCAGTGGTTAATTTGCAATATTTACAGTGGTTAATTTGCTGTAATTTCAGTGGTGAATTTGCAATATTTACAGTGGTTATTTTGCAATATTTACAGTGGTAAATTTTATATAATTTCAGTGGTAAATTTGGAATAATTTCAGTGATTAATTCGCAATATTTACAGCGGTTAATTTGCAATAATTACAGTGGTTAATTTGCTATAATTTCAGTCGTAAGTTTGCAATATTTACAGTGGAAAAATTGCAATATTTTCAGTGGAAAATTTGCAATATTTTCAGTGGTTAAATAGCAATATTTACAGTGGTTATTTTGCTATAGTATCAGTGGTAAATTTGCAATATTTACAGTGGTTAATTTGCAATATTTACAGTGGTTTATTTGCTATAATTTCAGTGGTAAATTTGCAATATTTTCAGTGTTTAATTTCGAATATTTACAGTTGAAAATTTGCAATATTTGCATTAGAAAATTTGCAATATTTGCAGTGGTTAATTAGCAGTATTTGCAGTGGTTAATTTGCTATATTTTCAATGGTAAACTTGCAACATTTATAGTGGAAAACTTGTAATATTTTCAGTGGTTAATTAGCAATATTTACAGTGGTTAATTTGCAATATTTACAGTGGAAAAATTGTAATATTTACAGTGGAAAATTTGTAATATTTTCAGTGGTTAATTTGCAATAATTACAGTGGTTAATTTGCAATACTTACAGTGGAAAAATTGCAATATTTACAGTGGAAATTTTGTAATACTTTCAGTGGTTAATTTGCAATATTTACAGTGGTTAATTTCCTATAATTTCAGCGGTAAATTTGCAATATTTACAGTGGTAAATTTGCAATATTTACAGTGGTTAATTTACAATAATTACAGTGGTGAACTTGCAATATTTACAGTGGTTAATTTGGTATAATTTCAGTGGTAAATTTGCAATATTTTCAGTGGTTAACTTGCAATATTTACTGTGGTAAATTTGCAATATTTACAGTGGTTAACTTGCTATAATTTCAGTGGTAAACTTGAAACATTTACAGTGGAAAGCTTGTAATATTTTCAATGGTTAATTAGCAATGTTTACAGTGGTTAATTTGCAATATTTACAGTGGTAAATTTGCAATATTTACAGTGGTTAATTTGCAATAATTTCAGTGGTAAATTTGCAATATTTTCAGTGTTTAATTTCGAATATTTACAGTTGAAAATTTGCAATATTTGCATTAGAAAATTTGCAATATTTGCAGTGGTTAATTAGCAGTATTTGCAGTGGTTAATTTGCTATATTTTCAGTGGTAAACTTGCAACATTTATAGTGGAAAACTTGTAATATTTTCAGTGGTTAATTAGCAATATTTACAGTGGTTAATTTGCAATATTTACAGTGGAAAAATTGTAATATTTACAGTGGAAAATTTGTAATATTTTCAGTGGTTAATTTGCAATAATTACAGTGGTTAATTTGCAATACTTACAGTGGAAAAATTGCAATATTTACAGTGGAAATTTTGTAATACTTTCAGTGGTTAATTTGCAATATTTACAGTGGTTAATTTCCTATAATTTCAGCGGTAAATTTGCAATATTTACAGTGGTAAATTTGCAATATTTACAGTGGTTAATTTACAATAATTACAGTGGTGAACTTGCAATATTTACAGTGGTTAATTTGGTATAATTTCAGTGGTAAATTTGCAATATTTTCAGTGGAAAATTTGCAATATTTACAGTGGTTAATTTACAATAATTACAGTGGTGAACTTGCAATATTTACAGTGGTTATTTTGCTATAGTATCAGTGGTAAATTTGCAATATTTACAGTGGTTAATTTGCAATATTTACTGTGGTAAATTTGCAATATTTACAGTGGTTAACTTGCTATAATTTCAGTGGTAAACTTGAAACATTTACAGTGGAAAGCTTGTAATATTTTCAATGGTTAATTAGCAATGTTTACAGTGGTTAATTTGCAATATTTACAGTGGAAAAATTGTGATATTTATAGTGGAAAATTTGTAATATTTTCAGTGGTTAATTTGCAATAATTACAGTGGTTAATTTGCAATATTTACAGTGGAAAATTTGAAATATTTTCAGTGGAAAATTAGCAATATTTACAGTGGTTAATTTGCTATAATTTCAGTAGTAAATTTGCAACATTTACAGTGGAAAAATTGCAATATTTACATTGGAAAATTTGTAATGTTTTCAGTGGTTAATTTGCAATATTTACAGTGGTTAATTTGCTGTAATTTCAGTGGTGAATTTGCAATATTTACATTGGTTATTTTGCAATATTTACAGCGGTTAATTTGCAAGATTTACAGTGGTTAATTTGCTATAATTTCAGTCGTAAGTTTGCAATATTTACAGTGGAAAAATTGCAATATTTTCAGTGGAAAATTTGCAATATTTTCAGTGGTTAAATAGCAATATTTACAGTGGTTATTTTGCTATAGTATCAGTGGTAAATTTGCAATATTTACAGTGGTTAATTTGCAATAGTTACAGTGGTAAATTTGCAATATTTACAGTGGTTAATTTGATATAATTTCAGTGGTAAATTCGCAATATTTGCAGTAGTAAATTTGCAATATTTTCAGTGGTTAACTTGCAATATTTACAGTGGTAAATTCGCAATATTTGCAGTAGTAAATTTGCAACATTTACAGTGGAAAAATTGCAATATTTACAGTGGAAAGTTTGTAATATTTTCGGTGGTTAATTTGCAATATTTACAGTGGTTTATTTGCTATAATTTCAGTGGTAAATTTGCAATATTTTCAGTGTTTAATTTCGAATATTTACAGTTGAAAATTTGCAATATTTGCATTAGAAAATTTGCAATATTTGCAGTGGTTAATTAGCAGTATTTGCAGTGGTTAATTTGCTATATTTTCAGTGGTAAACTTGCAACATTTATAGTGGAAAACTTGTAATATTTTCAGTGGTTAATTAGCAATATTTACAGTGGTTAATTTGCAATATTTACAGTGGAAAAATTGTAATATTTACAGTGGAAAATTTGTAATATTTTCAGTGGTTAATTTGCAATAATTACAGTGGTTAATTTGCAATACTTACAGTGGAAAAATTGCAATATTTACAGTGGAAATTTTGTAATACTTTCAGTGGTTAATTTGCAATATTTACAGTGGTTAATTTCCTATAATTTCAGCGGTAAATTTGCAATATTTACAGTGGTAAATTTGCAATATTTTCAGTGGTTAATTTACAATAATTACAGTGGTGAACTTGCAATATTTACAGTGGTTAATTTGGTATAATTTCAGTGGTAAATTTGCAATATTTTCAGTGGAAAATTTGCAATATTTACAGTGGTTAATTTACAATAATTACAGTGGTGAACTTGCAATATTTACAGTGGTTATTTTGCTATAGTATCAGTGGTAAATTTGCAATATTTACAGTGGTTAATTTGCAATATTTACTGTGGTAAATTTGCAATATTTACAGTGGTTAACTTGCTATAATTTCAGTGGTAAACTTGAAACATTTACAGTGGAAAGCTTGTAATATTTTCAATGGTTAATTAGCAATGTTTACAGTGGTTAATTTGCAATATTTACAGTGGTAAATTTGCAATATTTACAGTGGTTAATTTGCAATAATTTCAGTGGTAAATTTGCAATATTTTCAGTGTTTAATTTCGAATATTTACAGTTGAAAATTTGCAATATTTGCATTAGAAAATTTGCAATATTTGCAGTGGTTAATTAGCAGTATTTGCAGTGGTTAATTTGCTATATTTTCAGTGGTAAACTTGCAACATTTATAGTGGAAAACTTGTAATATTTTCAGTGGTTAATTAGCAATATTTACAGTGGTTAATTTGCAATATTTACAGTGGAAAAATTGTAATATTTACAGTGGAAAATTTGTAATATTTTCAGTGGTTAATTTGCAATAATTACAGTGGTTAATTTGCAATACTTACAGTGGAAAAATTGCAATATTTACAGTGGAAATTTTGTAATACTTTCAGTGGTTAATTTGCAATATTTACAGTGGTTAATTTCCTATAATTTCAGCGGTAAATTTGCAATATTTACAGTGGTAAATTTGCAATATTTACAGTGGTTAATTTACAATAATTACAGTGGTGAACTTGCAATATTTACAGTGGTTAATTTGGTATAATTTCAGTGGTAAATTTGCAATATTTTCAGTGGAAAATTTGCAATATTTACAGTGGTTAATTTACAATAATTACAGTGGTGAACTTGCAATATTTACAGTGGTTATTTTGCTATAGTATCAGTGGTAAATTTGCAATATTTACAGTGGTTAATTTGCAATATTTACTGTGGTAAATTTGCAATATTTACAGTGGTTAACTTGCTATAATTTCAGTGGTAAACTTGAAACATTTACAGTGGAAAGCTTGTAATATTTTCAATGGTTAATTAGCAATGTTTACAGTGGTTAATTTGCAATATTTACAGTGGTAAATTTGCAATATTTACAGTGGTTAATTTGCAATAATTTCAGTGGTAAATTTGCAATATTTTCAGTGTTTAATTTCGAATATATACAGTTGAAAATTTGCAATATGTCAATTGGAAATTTTGCAATATTTGCAGTGGTTAATTAGCAATATTTACCGTGGTTAATTTGCTATAATTTCAGTGCTAAACTTGCAACATTTACAGTGGAAAACTTGTAATATTTTCAATGGTTAATTAGCAATATTTACAGTGGTTAATTTGCAACATTTACAGTGGAAAAATTGCAATATTTACATTGGAAAATTTGTAATGTTTTCAGTGGTTAATTTGCAATATTTACAGTGGTTAATTTGCTGTAATTTCAGTGGTGAATTTGCAATATTTACAGTGGTTATTTTGCAATATTTACAGTGGTAAATTTTATATAATTTCAGTGGTAAATTTGGAATAATTTCAGTGATTAATTCGCAATATTTACAGCGGTTAATTTGCAATAATTACAGTGGTTAATTTGCTATAATTTCAGTCGTAAGTTTGCAATATTTACAGTGGAAAAATTGCAATATTTTCAGTGGAAAATTTGCAATATTTTCAGTGGTTAAATAGCAATATTTACAGTGGTTATTTTGCTATAGTATCAGTGGTAAATTTGCAATATTTACAGTGGTTAATTTGCAATAGTTACAGTGGTAAATTTGCAATATTTACAGTGGTTAATTTGATATAATTTCAGTGGTAAATTCGCAATATTTGCAGTAGTAAATTTGCAATATTTTCAGTGGTTAACTTGCAATATTTACAGTGGTAAATTTGCAATATTTACAGTGGTTAATTTGATATAATTTCAGTGGTAAATTCGCAATATATGCAGTAGTAAATTTGCAACATTTACAGTGGAAAAATTGAAATATTTACAGTGGAAAGTTTGTAATATTTTCGGTGGTTAATTTGCAATATTTACAGTGGTTTATTTGCTATAATTTCAGTGGTAAATTTGCAATATTTTCAGTGTTTAATTTCGAATATTTACAGTTGAAAATTTGCAATATTTGCATTAGAAAATTTGCAATATTTTCAGTGGTTAATTAGCAATACTTACAGTGGTTAATTTGCAATATTTACAGTGGAAATATTGTAATATTTACAGTGGAAAATTTGAAATATTTTCAGTGGAAAATTAGCAATATTTACAGTGGTTAATTTGCTATAATTTCAGTAGTAAATTTGCAACATTTACAGTGGAAAAATTGCAATATTTACATTGGAAAATTTGTAATATTTTCAGTGGTTAATATGCAATATTTACAGTGGTTAATTTGCTATAATTTCAGTGGTAAATTTGCAATATTTACAGTGGTTATTTTGCCATATTTACAGTGGTTAATTTGCTATAATTTCAGTGGTAATTTTGCAATATTTACAGTTGAAAAATTGCAATATTTTCAGTGGAAAATTTGCAATATTTTCAGTGGTTAAATAGCAATATTTACAGTGGTTATTTTGCTATAGTATCAGTGGTAAATTTGCAATATTTACAGTGGTTAATTTGCAATAGTTACAGTGGTAAATTTGCAATATTTACAGTGGTTAATTTGATATAATTTCAGTGGTATATTCGCAATATTTGCAGTAGTAAATTTGCAATATTTTCAGTGGTTAACTTGCAATATTTACCGTGGTAAATTTGCAATATTTACAGTGGTTAATTTGATATAATTTCAGTGGTAAATTCGCAATATATGCAGTAGTAAATTTGCAACATTTACAGTGGAAAAATTGCAATATTTACAGTGGAAAGTTTGTAATATTTTCGGTGGTTAATTTGCAATATTTACAGTGGTTTATTTGCTATAATTTCAGTGGTAAATTTGCAATATTTTCAGTGTTTAATTTCGAATATTTACAGTTGAAAATTTGCAATATTTGCATTAGAAAATTTGCAATATTTGCAGTGGTTAATTAGCAGTATTTGCAGTGGTTAATTTGCTATATTTTCAGTGGTAAACTTGCAACATTTATAGTGGAAAACTTGTAATATTTTCAGTGGTTAATTAGCAATACTTACAGTGGTTAATTTGCAATATTTACAGTGGAAAAATTGTAATATTTACAGTGGAAAATTTGTAATATTTTCAGTGGTTAATTTGCAATAATTACAGTGGTTAATTTGCAATACTTACAGTGGAAAAATTGCAATATTTACAGTGGAAATTTTGTAATACTTTCAGTGGTTAATTTGCAATATTTACAGTGGTTAATTTCCTATAATTTCAGCGGTAAATTTGCAATATTTACAGTGGTAAATTTGCAATATTTACAGTGGTTAATTTACAATACTTACAGTGGTGAACTTGCAATATTTACAGTGGTTAATTTGGTATAATTTCAGTGGTAAATTTGCAATATTTTCAGTGGAAAATTTGCAATATTTTCATAGGTTAAATAGCAATATTTACAGTGGTTATTTTGCTATAGTATCAGTGGTTATTTTGCTATAGTATCAGTGGTAAATTTGCAATATTTACAGTGGTAAATTTGCAATATTTACAGTGGTTAATTTGCTATAATTTCAGTGGTAAACTTGAAACATTTACAGTGGAACGCTTGTAATATTTTCAATGGTTATTTAGCAATGTTTACAGTGGTTAATTTGCAATATTTACAGTGGTAAATTTGCAATATTTACAGTGGTTAATTTGCAATAATTTCAGTGGTAAATTTGCAATATTTTCAGTGTTTAATTTCGAATATATACAGTTGAAAATTTGCAATATCTCAATTGGAAATTTTGCAATATTTGCAGTGGTTAATTAGCAATATTTACAGTGGTTAATTTGCTATAATTTCAGTGCTAAACTTGCAACATTTACAGTGGAAAACTTGTAATATTTTCAATGGTTAATTAGCAATATTTACAGTGGTTAATTTGCAATATTTACAGTGGAAAAATTGTGATATTCATAGTGGAAAATTTGTAATATTTTCAGTGGTTAATTTGCAATAATTACAGTGGTTAATTTGCAATATTTACAGTGGAAAAATTGTGATATTTATAGTGGAAAATTTGTAATATTTTCAGTGGTCAATTTGCAATATTTACAGTGGTTAATTTGCTATAATTTCAGTGGTAATTTTGCAATATTTACAGTGGAAAATTTGAAATATTTTCAGTGGAAAATTAGCAATATTTACAGTGGTTAATTTGCTATAATTTCAGTAGTAAATTTGCAACATTTACAGTGGAAAAATTGCAATATTTACATTGGAAAATTTGTAATATTTTCAGTGGTTAATTTGCAATATTTACAGTGGTTAATTTGCTATAATTTCAGTGGTGAATTTGCAATATTTACAGTGGTTATTTTGCAATATTTACAGTGGTAAATTTTATATAATTTCAGTGCTAAATTTGGAATAATTTCAGTGATTGATTCGCAATATTTACAGCGGTTAATTTGCAATATTTACAGTGGTTAATTTGCTATAATTTCAGTCGTAAGTTTGCAATATTTACAGTGGAAAAATTGCAATATTTTCAGTGGAAAATTTGCAATATTTTCAGTGGTTAAATAGCAATAATTTCAGTGGTTATTTTGCTACAGTATCAGTGGTAAATTTGTAATATTTACAGTGGTTAATTTGCAATAGTTACAGTGGTAAATTTGCAATATTTACAGTGGAAAAATTGTAATATTTACAGTGGAAAATTTGTAATATTTTCAGTGGTTAATTTGCAATAATTACAGTGGTTAATTTGCAATACTTACAGTGGAAAAATTGCAATATTTACAGTGGAAATTTTGTAATACTTTCAGTGGTTAATTTGCAATATTTACAGTGGTTAATTTCCTATAATTTCAGCGGTAAATTTGCAATATTTACAGTGGTAAATTTGCAATATTTACAGTGGTTAATTTACAATAATTACAGTGGTGAACTTGCAATATTTACAGTGGTTAATTTGGTATAATTTCAGTGGTAAATTTGCAATATTTTCAGTGGAAAATTTGCAATATTTTCATAGGTTAAATAGCAATATTTACAGTGGTTATTTTCCTATAGTATCAGTGGTAAATTTGCAATATTTACAGTCGTTAATTTGCAATATTTACTGTGGTAAATTTGCAATATTTACAGTGGTTAATTTGCTATAATTTCAGTGGTAAACTTGAAACATTTACAGTGGAAAACTTGTAATATTTTCAATGGTTAATTAGCAATATTAACAGTGGTTAATTTGCAATATTTACAGTGGTAAATTTGCAATATTTACAGTGGTTAATTTACAATAATTACAGTGGTGAACTTGCAATATTTACAGTGGTTAATTTGGTATAATTTCAGTGGTAAATTTGCAATATTTTCAGTGGAAAATTTGCAATATTTTCATAGGTTAAATAGCAATATTTACAGTGGTTATTTTCCTATAGTATCAGTGGTAAATTTGCAATATTTACAGTCGTTAATTTGCAATATTTACTGTGGTAAATTTGCAATATTTACAGTGGTTAATTTGCTATAATTTCAGTGGTAAACTTGAAACATTTACAGTGGAAAACTTGTAATATTTTCAATGGTTAATTAGCAATATTAACAGTGGTTAATTCGCAATATTTACAGTGGTTAATTTGCAATATTTACAGTGGTTAATTTGCTATAATTTCAGTGCTAAACTTGCAACATTTACAGTGGAAAACTTGTAATATTTTCAATGGTTAATTAGCAATGTTTACAGTGGTTAATTTGCAATATTTACAGTGGTAAATTTGCAATATTTACAGTGGTTAACTTGCAATATTTACAGTGGAAAAATTGTGATATATATAGTGGAAAATTTGTAATAATTTCAGTGGTTAATTTGCAATAATTACAGTGGTTAATTTGCAATATTTACAGTGGAAAAATTGTGATATTTATAGTGGAAAATTTGTAATATTTTCAGTGGTCAATTTGCAATATTTACAGTGGTTAATTTGCTATAATTTCAGTGGTAATTTTGCAATATTTACAGTGGAAAATTTGAAATATTTTCAGTGGAAAATTAGCAATATTTACAGTGGTTAATTTGCTATAATTTCAGTAGTAAATTTGCAACATTTACAGTGGAAAAATTGCAATATTTACATTGGAAAATTTGTAATATTTTCAGTGGTTAATATACAATATTTACAGTGGTTAATTTGCTCTAATTTCAGAGGTAAATTTGCAATATTTACAGTGGTTATTTTGCAATATTTACAGTGGTAAATTTTAAATAATTTCAGTGGTAAATTTGGAATAATTTCAGTGATTAATTCGCAATATTTACAGCGGTTAATTTGCAATATTTACAGTGCTTAATTTGCTATAATTTCAGTGGTAAGTTTGCAATATTTACAGTGGAAAAATTGCAATATTTTCAGTGGAAAATTTGCAATATTTTCAGTGGTTAAATAGCAATATTTACAGTGGTTATTTTGCTATAGTATCAGTGGTAAATTTGCAATATTTACAGTGGTTAATTTGCAATAGTTACAGTGGTAAATTTGCAATATTTACAGTGGTTAATTTGATATAATTTCAGTGGTAAATTTGCAATATTTGCAGTAGTAAATTTGCAATATTTTCAGTGGTTAACTTGCAATATTTACAGTGGTAAATTTGCAATATTTACAGTGTTTAATTTGCTATAATTTCAGTGGTAAATTTGCAATATTTTCAGTGGTTAATTTCGAATATTTACAGTTGAAAATTTGCAATATTTCAAATGGAAATTTTGCAATATTTTCAATGGTTAATTAGCAATATTTACAGTGGTTAATTTGCAATATTTACAGTGGAAAAATTGCAATATTTACAGTGGAAAATTTGTAATATTTTCAGTGTTTAATTTGCAATAATTACAGTGGTTAATTTGCAATACTTACAGTGGAAAAATTGCAATATTTACAGTGGAAATTTTGTAATACTTTCAGTGGTTTATTTGCAATATTTACAGTGGTTAATTTGCTATAATTTCAGTGGTAATTTTGCAATATTTACAGTGGAAAAATTGCAATATTTACAGTGGAAAGTTTGTAATATTTTCAGGGGTTAATTTGCAATATTTGCAGTGGTTTATTTGCTATAATTTCAGTGGTAAATTTGCAATATTTGCAGTGGTTGATTTGCAATATTTACAGTGGTTAATTTTATATAATTTCACTGGTAAATTTGCAATATTTTCAGTGTTTAATTTCGAATATTTACAGTTGAAAATTTGCAATATTTGCATTGGAAAATTTGCAGTATTTGCAGTGGTTAATTAGCAGTATTTGCAGTGGTTAATTTGCTATATTTTCAGTGGTAAACTTGCAACATTTATAGTGGAAAACTTGTAATATTTTCAGTGGTTAATTAGCAATATTTACAGTGGTTAATTTGCAATATTTACAGTGGAAAAATTGTAATATTTACAGTGGAAAATTTGTAATATTTTCAGTGGTTAATTTGCAATAATTACAGTGGTTAATTTGCAATACTTACAGTGGAAAAATTGCAATATTTACAGTGGAAATTTTGTAATACTTTCAGTGGTTAATTTGTAATATTTACAGTGGTTAATTTCCTATAATTTCAGCGGTAAATTTGCAATATTTACAGTGGTAAATTTGCAATATTTACAGTGGTTAATTTGCAATAATTACAGTGGTGAACTTGCAATATTTACAGTGGTTAATTTGGTATAATTTCACTGGTAAATTTGCAATATTTTCAGTGGAAAATTTGCAATATTTTCATAGGTTAAATAGCAATATTTACAGTGGTTATTTTGCTATAGTATCAGGGGTAAATTTGCAATATTTACAGTGGTTAATTTGCAATATTTACTGTGGTAAATTTGCAATATTTACAGTGGTTAATTTGCTATAATTTCAGTGGTAAATTTACAATAATTTCAGTGATTAATTCGCAATATTTACAGTGGTTAATTTGCAATATTTACAGTGGTTAATTTGCTATAATTTCAGTGGTAAGTTTGCAATATTTACAGTGGAAAAATTGCAATATTTTCAGTGGAAAATTTGCAATATTTACAGTGGTTAATTTGCTGTAATTTCAGTGGTATCTTGAAACATTTACAGTGGAAAGCTTGTAATATTTTCAATGGTTAATTAGCAATGTTTACAGTGGTTAATTTGCAATATTTACAGTAGTAAATTTGCAATATTTACAGTGGTTAAATAGCAATATTTACAGTGGTTATTTTGCTATAGTATCAGTGGTAAATTTGCAATATTTACAGTGGTTAATTTGCAATATTTACAGTGGTAAATTTGCAATATTTACTGTGGTTAATTTGCTATAATTTCAGTAGTAAATTTGCAATATTTACAGTGGTTAATTTACAATATTTACAGTTGAAAATTTGCAATATTTCAATTGGAAATTTTGCAATATTTTCAGTGGTTAATTAGCAATATGAACAGTGGTTAATTTGCTATAATTTCAGTGCTAAACTTGCAAAATTTACAGTGGAAAACTTGTAATATTTTCAATGGTTAATTAGCAATATTTACAGTGGTTAATTTGCAATATTTACAGTGGAAAAATTGCAATATTTTCAGTGGAAAATTTGCAATATTTTCAGTGGTTAAATATCAATATTTACAGTGGTTATTTTGCTATAGTATCAGTGGTAAATTTGCAATATTTACAGTGGTTAATTTGCAATATTTACAGTGGTAAATTTGCAATATTTACAGTGGTAAATTTGCTATAATTTCAGTGGTAAATTTGCAATATTTGCAGTAGTAAATTTGCAATATTTTCAGTGGTTAACTTGCAATATTTACAGTGGTAAATTTGCAATATTTACAGTGGTTAATTTTCTATAATTTCAGTGGTAAATTTGCAATATTTTCAGTGTTTAATTTCGAATATTTACAGTTGAAAATTTGCAATATTTGCATTGGAAAATTTGCAATATTTGCATTAGTTAATTAGCAGTATTTACAGTGGTTAATTTGCTATATTTTCAGTTGTAAACTTGCAACATTTATAGTGGAAAACTTGTAATATTTTCAGTGGTTAATTAACAATATTTACAGTGGTTAATTTGCAATATTTACAGTGGAAAAATTGTAATATTTACAGTGGAAAATTTCTAATATTTTCAGTGATTAATTTGCAATAATTACAGTGGTTAATTTGCAATACTTACAGTGGAAAAATTGCAATATTTACAGTGGAAATTTTGTAATACTTTCAGTGGTTAATTTGTAATATTTACAGTGGTTAATTTCCTATAATTTCAGCGGTAAATTTGCAATATTTACAGTGGTAAATTTGCAGTATTTACAGTGGTTAATTTGCAATAATTACAGTGGTGAACTTGCAATATTTACAGTGGTTAATTTGGTATAATTTCACTGGTAAATTTGCAATATTTTCAGTGGAAAATTTGCAATATTTTCATAGGTTAAATAGCAATATTTACAGTGGTTATTTTGCTATAGTATCAGTGGTAAATTTGCAATATTTACAGTGGTTAATTTGCAATATTTACTGTGGTTAATTTGCTATAATTTCAGTGGTAAATTTACAATATTTTCAGTGATTAATTCGCAATATTTACAGTGGTTAATTTGCAATAATTACAGTGGTTAATTTGCTATAATTTCAGTGGTAAGTTTGCAATATTTACAGTGGAAAAATTGCAATATTTTCAGTGGAAAATTTGCAATATTTACAGTGGTTAATTTGCTGTAATTTCAGTGGTATCTTGAAACATTTACAGTGGAAAGCTTGTAATATTTTCAATGGTTAATTAGCAATGTTTACAGTGGTTAATTTGCAATATTTACAGTGGTAAATTTGCAATATTTACAGTGGTTAATTTGCAATAATTTCAGTGGTAAATTTGCAATATTTTCAGTGTTTAATTTCGAATATTTACAGTTGAAAATTTGCAATATCTCAATTGGAAATTTTTCAATATTTGCAGTGGTTAATTAGCAATATTTACAGTGGTTAATTTGCTATAATTTCAGTGCTAAACTTGCAACATTTACAGTGGAAAACTTGTAATATTTTCAATAGGTTAATTAGCAATATTTACAGTGGTTAATTTGCAATATTTACAGTGGAAAAATTGTGATATTTATAGTGGTACATTTGCAATATTTTCAGTGGTTAATTTGCAATATTTAAAGTGGAAAAATTGTTATATTTTTAGTGGAAAATTTGTAATATTTTCAGTGGTCAATTTGCAATATTTACAGTGGTTAATTTGCTATAATTTCAGTGGTAATTTTGCAATATTTACAGTGGAAAATTTGAAATATTTTCAGTGGAAAATTAGCAATATTTACAGTGGTTAATTTGCTATAATTTCAGTAGTAAATTTGCAACATTTACAGTGGAAAAATTGCAATATTTACATTGGAAAATTTGTAATATTTTCAGTGGTTAATTTGCAATATTTACAGAGGTTAATTTGCTATAATTTCAGTGGTGAATTTGCAATATTTACAGTGGTTATTTTGCAATATTTACAGTGGTAAATTTGATATAATTTCAGTGGTAAATTTGGAATAATTTCAGTGATTAATTCGCAATATTTACAGTGGTTAATTTGCAATATTTACAGTGGTAAATTTGCTATAATTTCAGTGGTAAGTTTGCAATATTTACAGTGGAAAAATTGCAATATTTTCAGTGGAAAATTTGCAATATTTTCAGTGGTTAAATAGCAATATTTACAGAGGTTATTTTGCTATAGTATCAGTGGTAAATTTGCAATATTTTCAGTGGTTAATTTGCAATATTTACAGTGGTAAATTTGCAATATTTACAGTGATTAATTTGCTATAATTTCAGTGGTAAATTTGCAATATTTACAGTGGTTAATTTACAATATTTTCAGTGGAAAATTTGCAATATTTTCAGTGGTTAAATAGCAATATTTACAGTGGTTATTTTGCTATAGTATCAGTGGTAAATTTGCAATATTTACAGTGGTTAATTTGCAATATTTACAGTGGTAAATTTGCAATATTTACAGTGGTTAATTTGCTACAATTTCAGTGCTAAACTTGCAACATTTACAGTGGAAAACTTGTAATATTTTCAATGGTTAATTAGCATTATTTACAGTGGTTAATTTGCAATATTTACAGTGGAAAAATTGCAATATTTACAGTGGAAAATTTGTAATATTTTCAGTGGTTAATTTGCAATAATTACAGTGGTTAATTTGCAATACTTACAGTGGAAAAATTGCAATATTTACAGTGGAAATTTTGTAATACTTTCAGTGGTTTATTTGCAATATTTACAGTGGTTAATTTGCTATAATTTCAGTGGTAATTTTGCAATATTTACAGTGGAAAAATTGCAATATTTACAGTGGAAAGTTTGTAATATTTTCAGTGGTTAATTTGCAATATTTGCAGTGGTTTATTTGCTATAATTTCAGTGGTAAATTTGCAATATTTACAGTGGTTGATTTGCAATATTTACAGTGGTTAATTTGGTATAATTTCACTGGTAAATTTGCAATATTTTCAGTGTTTAATTTCGAATATTTACAGTTGAAAATTTGCAATATTTGCATTGGAAAATTTGCAATATTTGCAGTGGTTAATTAGC
Organism: Podargus strigoides; assembly: GCA_028020825.1. Classification (NCBI taxonomy): domain Eukaryota; kingdom Metazoa; phylum Chordata; class Aves; order Caprimulgiformes; family Podargidae; genus Podargus; species Podargus strigoides. Next base: position 46,202,690 of record CM051624.1, on the reverse strand, counting down.
AGTATTTGCAGTGGTTTATTTGCTATATTTTCAGTGGTAAACTTGCAACATTTATAGTGGAAACCTTGTAATATTTTCAGTGTTTAATTAGCAATATTTACAGTGGTTAATTTGCAATATTTACAGTGGAAAAATTGCAATATTTACAGTGGAAATTTTGTAATACTTTCAGTGGTTAATTTACAATAATTTCAGTGATTAATTCGCAATATTTACAGTGGTTAATTTGCAATATTTACAGTGGTTAATTTTATATAATTTCAGTGGTAAATTTACAATAATTTCAGTGATTAATTCGCAATATTTACAGTGGTTAATTTGCTATAATTTCAGTGCTAAGTTTGCAATATTTACAGTGGAAAAATTGCATAATTTCAGTGGAAAATTTGCAATATTTTCAGTGGAAAATTTGCAATATTTTCAGTGGAAAATTTGCAATATTTACAGTGGTTAATTTGCTGTAATTTCAGTGGTAAACTTGAAACATTTACAGTGGAAAGCTTGTAATATTTTCAATGGTTAATTAGCAATGTTTACAGTGGTTAATTTGCAATATTTACAGTGGTAAATTTGCAATATTTACAGTGGTTAATTTGCAATAATTTCAGTGGTAAATTTGCAATATTTTCAGTGTTTAATTTCGAATATATACAGTTGAAAATTTGCAATATCTCAATTGGAAATTTTGCAATATTTGCAGTGGTTAATTAGCAATATTTACAGTGGTTAATTTGCTATAATTTCAGTGCTAAACTTGCAACATTTACAGTGGAAAACTTGTAATATTTTCAATGGTTAATTAGCAATATTTACAGTGTTTAATTTGCAATATTAAGTGGAAAAATTGTGATATTTATAGTGGAAAATTTGCAATATTTTCAGTGGTTAATTTGCAATATTTACAGTGGAAAAATTGTGATATTTATAGTGGAAAATTTGTAATATTTTCAGTGGTTAAATATCAATATTTACAGTGGTTATTTTGCTATAGTATCAGTGGTAAATTTGCAATATTTACAGTGGTTAATTTGCAATATTTACAGTGGTAAATTTGCAATATTTACAGTGGTAAATTTGCTATAATTTCAGTGGTAAATTTGCAATATTTGCAGTAGTAAATTTGCAATATTTTCAGTGGTTAACTTGCAATATTTACAGTGGTAAATTTGCAATATTTACAGTGGTTAATTTGTTATAATTTCAGTGGTAAATTTGCAATATTTTCAGTGTTTAATTTCGAATATTTACAGTTGAAAATTTGCAATATTTGCATTGGAAAATTTGCAATATTTGCAGTAGTTAATTAGCAGTATTTGCAGTGGTTAATTTGCTATATTTTCAGTTGTAAACTTGCAACATTTATAGTGGAAAACTTGTAATATTTTCAGTGGTTAATTAACAATATTTACAGTGGTTAATTTGCAATATTTACAGTGGAAATTTTGTAATACTTTCAGTGGTTAATTTGTAATATTTACAGTGGTTAATTTCCTATAATTTCAGCGGTAAATTTGCAATATTTACAGTGGTAAATTTGCAGTATTTACAGTGGTTAATTTGCAATAATTACAGTGGTGAACTTGCAATATTTACAGTGGTTAATTTGGTATAATTTCACTGGTAAATTTGCAATATTTTCAGTGGAAAATTTGCAATATTTTCATAGGTTAAATAGCAATATTTACAGTGGTTATTTTGCTATAGTATCAGTGGTAAATTTGCAATATTTACAGTGGTTAATTTGCAATATTTACTGTGGTAAATTTGCAATATTTACAGTGGTTAATTTGCTATAATTTCAGTGGTAAATTTACAATATTTTCAGTGATTAATTCGCAATATTTACAGTGGTTAATTTGCAATAATTACAGTGGTTAATTTGATATAATTTCAGTGGTAAGTTTGCAATATTTACAGTGGAAAAATTGCAATATTTTCAGTGGAAAATTTGCAATATTTACAGTGGTTAATTTGCTGTAATTTCAGTGGTATCTTGAAACATTTACAGTGGAAAGCTTGTAATATTTTCAATGGTTAATTAGCAATGTTTACAGTGGTTAATTTGCAATATTTACAGTGGTAAATTTGCAATATTTACAGTGGTTAATTTGCAATAATTTCAGTGGTAAATTTGCAATATTTTCAGTGTTTAATCTCGAATATTTACAGTTGAAAATTTGCAATATCTCAATTGGAAATTTTGCAATATTTGCAGTGGTTAATTAGCAATATTTACAGTGGTTAATTTGCTATAATTTCAGTGCTAAACTTGCAACATTTACAGTGGAAAACTTGTAATATTTTCAATGGTTAATTAGCAATATTTACAGTGGTTAAATTGCAATATTTACAGTGGAAAAATTGTGATATTTATACTGGTAAATTTGCAATATTTTCAGTGGTTAATTTGCAATATTTACAGTGGAAAAATTGTTATATTTTTAGTGGAAAATTTGCAATATTTTCAGTGGTTAAATAGCAATATTTACAGTGGTTATTTTGCTATAATTTAAGTAGTAAATTTGCAACATTTACAGTGGAAAAATTGCAATATTTACATTGGAAAATTTGTAATATTTTCAGTGGTCAATTTGCAATATTTACAGTGGTTATTTTGCAATATTTACAGTGGTAAATTTGATATAATTTCAGTGGTAAATTTGGAATAATTTCAGTGATTAATTCGCAATATTTACAGCGGTTAATTTGCAATATTTACAGTGGTAAATTTGCTATAATTTCAGTGGTAAGTTTGCAATATTTACAGTGGAAAAATTGCAATATTTTCAGTGGAAAATTTGCAATATTTTCAGTGGTTAAATAGCAATTTTTACAGAGGTTATTTTGCTATAGTATCAGTGGTAAATTTGCAATATTTTCAGTGGTTAATTTGCAATATTTACAGTGGTAAATTTGCAATATTTACAGTGGTTAATTTGCTATAATTTCAGTGGTAAATTTGCAATATTTACAGTGGTTAATTTACAATATTTACAGTTGAAAATTTGCAATATTTCAATTGGAAATTTAGCAATATTTGCAGTGGTTAATTAGCAATATGAACAGTGGTTAATTTGCTATAATTTCAGTGGTAAACTTGAAACATTTACAGTAGAAAGCTTGTAATATTTTCAATGGTTAATTAGCAATGTTTACAGTGGTTAATTTGCAATAATTTCAGTGGTAAATTTGCAATATTTTCAGTGTTTAATTTCGAATATTTACTGTTGAAAATTTGCAATATCTCAATTGGAAATTTTGCAATATATGCAATGGTTAATTAGCAATATTTACAGTGGTTAATTTGCTATAATTTCAGTGCTAAACTTGCAACATTTACAGTGGAAAACTTGTAATATTTTCAATGGGTAATTAGCAATATTTACAGTGGTTAATTTGCAATATTTACAGTGGTAAATTTGCAATATTTACAGTGGTTAATTTGTAATATTTTCAGTGGTTAATTTGCAATATTTACAGTGGAAAAATTGTGATATTTATAGTGGAAAATTTGTAATATTTTCAGTGGTCAATTTGCAATATTTACAGTGGTTAATTTGCTATAATTTCAGTGGTAATTTTGCAATATTTACAGTGGAAAAATTGCAATATTTTCAGTGGAAAATTTGCAATATTTTCAGTGGTTAAATAGCAATATTTACAGTGGTTATTTTGCTATAGTATCAGTGGTAAATTTGCAATATTTACAGTGGTTAATTTGCAATATTTACAGTGGTAAATTTGCAAGATTTACAGTGGTTAATTTGCTACAATTTCAGTGCTAAACTTGCAACATTTACAGTGGAAAACTTGTAATATTTTCAATGGTTAATTATCATTATTTACAGTGGTTAATTTGCAATATTTACAGTGGAAAAATTGCAATATTTACAGTGGAAAATTTGTAATATTTTCAGTGGTTAATTTGCAATAATTACAGTGGTTAATTTGCAATACTTACAGTGGAAAAATTGCAATATTTACAGTGGAAATTTTGTAATACTTTCAGTGGTTTATTTGCAATATTTACAGTGGTTAATTTGCTATAATTTCAGTGGTAATTTTGCAATATTTACAGTGGAAAAATTGCAATATCTCAATTGGAAATTTTGCAATATTTGCAGTGGTTAATTAGCAATATTTACAGTGGTTAATTTGCTATAATTTCAGTGCTAAACTTGCAACATTTACAGTGGAAAACTTGTAATATTTTCAATGGTTAATTAACAATATTTACAGTGGTTAATTTGCAATATTTACAGTGGAAAAATTGTGATATTTATAGTGGTAAATTTGCAATATTTTCAGTGGTTAATTTGCAATATTTACAGTGGAAAAATTCTTATATTTTTAGTGGAAAATTTGTAATATTTTCAGTGGTCAATTTGCAATATTTACAGTGGTTAATTTGCTATAATTTCAGTGGTAATTTTGCAATATTTACAGTGGAAAATTTGAAATATTTTCAGTGGAAAATTAGCAATATTTACAGTGGTTAATTTGCTATAATTTCAGTAGTAAATTTGCAACATTTACAGTGGAAAAATTGCAATATTTACATTGGAAAATTTGTAATATTTTCAGTGGTTAATTTGCAATATTTACAGAGGTTAATTTGCTATAATTTCAGTGGTGAATTTGCAATATTTACAGTGGTTATTTTGCAATATTTACAGTGGTAAACTTGATATAATTTCAGTGGTAAATTTGGAATAATTTCAGTGATTAATTCGCAATATTTACAGCGGTTAATTTGCAATATTTACAGTGGTAAATTTGCTATAATTTCAGTGGTAAGTTTGCAATATTTACAGTGGAAAAATTGCAATATTTTCAGTGGAAAATTTGCAATATTTTCAGTGGTTAAATAGCAATATTTACAGAGGTTATTTTGCTATAGTATCAGTGGTAAATTTGCAATATTTACAGTGGTTAATTTGCAATATTTACAGTGGTAAATTTGCAATATTTACAGTGGTTAATTTGCTATAATTTCAGTGGTAAATTTGCAATACTTACAGTGGTTAATTTACAATATTTACAGTTGAAAATTTGCAATATTTCAATTGGAAATTTAGCAATATTTGCAGTGGTTAATTAGCAATATGAACAGTGGTTAATTTGCTATAATTTCAGTGGTAAACTTGAAACATTTACAGTAGAAAGCTTGTAATATTTTCAATGGTTAATTAGCAATGTTTACAGTGGTTAATTTGCAATATTTACAGTGGTAAATTTGCAATATTTACAGTGGTTAATTTGCAATAATTTCAGTGGTAAATTTGCAATATTTTCAGTGTTTAATTTCGAATATTTACAGTTGAAAATTTGCAATATCTCAATTGGAAATTTTGCAATATTTGCAGTGGTTAATTAGCAATATGAACAGTGGTTAATTTGCTATAATTTCAGTGCTAAACTTGCAACATTTACAGTGGAAAACTTGTAATATTTTCAATGGGTAATTAGCAATATTTACAGTGGTTAATTTGCAATATTTACAGTGGTAAATTTGCAATATTTACAGTGGTTAATTTGTAATATTTTCAGTGGTTAATTTGCAATATTTACAGTGGAAAAATTGTGATATTTATAGTGGAAAATTTGTAATATTTTCAGTGGTCAATTTGCAATATTTACAGTGGTTAATTTGCTATAATTTCAGTGGTAATTTTGCAATATTTACAGTGGAAAATTTGAAATATTTTCAGTGGAAAATTAGCAATATTTACAGTGGTTAATTTGCTATAATTTCAGTAGTAAATTTGCAACATTTACAGTGGAAAAATTGCAATATTTACATTGGAAAATTTGTAATATTTTCAGTGGTTAATTTGCAATATTTACAGAGGTTAATTTGCTATAATTTCAGTGGTAAATTTGCAATATTTACAGTGGTTATTTTGCAATATTTACAGTGGTAAATTTTAAATAATTTCAGTGGTAAATTTGGAAAAATTTCAGTGATTAATTCGCAATATTTACAGCGGTTAATTTGCAATATTTACAGTGGTAAATTTGCTATAATTTCAGTGGTAAGTTTGCAATATTTACAGTGGAAAAATTGCAATATTTTCAGTGGAAAATTTGCAATATTTTCAGTGGTTAAATAGCAATATTTACAGTGGTTATTTTGCTATAGTATCAGTGGTAAATAGCAATATTTACAGTGGTTAATTTGCAATATTTACAGTGGTAAATTTGCAATATTTACAGTGGTTAATTTGCTACAATTTCAGTGCTAAACTTGCAACATTTACAGTGGAAAACTTGTAATATTTTCAATGGTTAATTAGCAATATTTACAGTGGTTAATTTGCAATATTTACAGTGGAAAAATTGCAATATTTACAGTGGAAAATTTGTAATATTTTCAGTGGTTAATTTGCAATAATTACAGTGGTTAATTTGCAATACTTACAGTGGAAAAATTGCAATATTTACAGTGGAAATTTTGTAATACTTTCAGTGGTTTATTTGCAATATTTACAGTGGTTAATTTGCTATAATTTCAGTGGTAATTTTGCAATATTTACAGTGGAAAAATTGCAATATTTACAGTGGAAAGTTTGTAATATTTTCAGTGGTTAATTTGCAATATTTGCAGTGGTTTATTTGCTATAATTTCAGTGGTAAATTTGCAATATTTACAGTGGTTGATTTGCAATATTTACAGTTGTTAATTTTATATAATTTCAGTGGTAAATTTGCAATATTTTCAGTGTTTAATTTCGAATATTTACAGTTGAAAATTTGCAATATTTGCATTGGAAAATTTGCAATATTTGCAGTGGTTAATTAGCAGTATTTGCAGTGGTTAATTTGCTATATTTTCAGTGGTAAACTTGCAACATTTATAGTGGAAAACTTGTAATATTTTCAGTGGTTAATTAGCAATATTTACAGTGGTTAATTTGCAATATTTACAGTGGAAAAATTGTAATATTTACAGTGGAAAATTTGTAATATTTTCAGTGGTTAATTTGCAATAATTACAGTGGTTAATTTGCAATACTTACAGTGGAAAAATTGCAATATTTACAGTGGAAATTTTGTAATACTTTCAGTGGTTAATTTGTAATATTTACAGTGGTTAATTTCCTATAATTTCAGCGGTAAATTTGCAATATTTACAGTGGTAAATTTGCAATATTTACAGTGGTTAATTTGCAATAATTACAGTGGTGAACTTGCAATATTTACAGTGGTTAATTTGGTATAATTTCACTGGTAAATTTGCAATATTTTCAGTGGAAAATTTGCAATATTTTCATAGGTTAAATAGCAATATTTACAGTGGTTATTTTGCTATAGTATCAGTGGTAAATTTGCAATATTTACAGTGGTTAATTTGCAATATTTACTGTGGTAAATTTGCAATATTTACAGTGGTTAATTTGCTATAATTTCAGTGGTAAATTTACAATAATTTCAGTGATTAATTCGCAATATTTACAGTGGTTAATTTGCAATATTTACAGTGGTTAATTTGCTATAATTTCAGTGGTAAGTTTGCAATATTTACAGTGGAAAAATTGCAATATTTTAAGTGGAAAATTTGCAATATTTACAGTGGTTAATTTGCTGTAATTTCAGTGGTATCTTGAAACATTTACAGTGGAAAGCTTGTAATATTTTCAATGGTTAATTAGCAATGTTTACAGTGGTTAATTTGCAATATTTACAGTGGTAAATTTGCAATATTTACAGTGGTTAATTTGCAATAATTTCAGTGGTAAATTTGCAATATTTTCAGTGTTTAATCTCGAATATTTACAGTTGAAAATTTGCAATATCTCAATTGGAAATTTTGCAATATTTGCAGTGGTTAATTAGCAATATTTACAGTGGTTAATTTGCTATAATTTCAGTGCTAAACTTGCAACATTTACAGTGGAAAACTTGTAATATTTTCAATGGTTAATTAGCAATATTTACAGTGGTTAATTTGCAATATTTACAGTGGAAAAATTGTGATATTTATAGTGGAAAATTTGCAATATTTTCAGTGGTTAATTTGCAATATTTACAGTGGAAAAATTGTGATATTTATAGTGGAAAATTTGTAATATTTTCAGTGGTCAATTTGCAATATTTACAGTGGTTAATTTGCTATAATTTCAGTGGTAATTTTGCAATATTTACAGTGAAAAATTTGAAATATTTTCAGTGGAAAATTAGCAATATTTACAGTGGTTAATTTGCTATAATTTCAGTAGTAAATTTGCAACATTTACAGTGGAAAAATTGCAATATTTACATTGGAAAATTTGTAATATTTTCAGTGGTTAATTTGCAATATTTACAGAGGTTAATTTGCTATAATTTCAGTGGTAAATTTGCAATATTTACAGTGGTTATTTTGCAATATTTACAGTGGTAAATTTGATATAATTTCAGTGGTAAATTTGGAATAATTTCAGTGATTAATTCGCAATATTTACAGCGGTTAATTTGCAATATTTCCAGTGGTTAATTTGCTATAATTTCAGTGGTAAGTTTGCAATATTTACAGTGGAAAAATTGCAATATTTTCAGTGGAAAATTTGCAATATTTTCAGTGGTTAAATAGCAATATTTACAGTGGTTATTTTGCTATAGTATCAGTGGTAAATTTGCAATATTTACAGTGGTTAATTTGAAATATTTACAGTGGTAAATTTGCAATATTTACAGTGGTTAATTTGCTATAATTTCAGTGGTAAATTTGCAATATTTACAGTGGTTAATTTACAATATTTACAGATGAAAATTTGCAATATTTCAATTGGAAATTTTGCAATATTTTCAGTGGTTAATTAGCAATATGAACAGAGGTTAATTTGCTATAATTTCAGTGCTAAACTTGCAAAATTTACAGTGGAAAACTTGTAATATTTTCAATGGTTAATTAGCAATATTTACAGTGGTTAATTTGCAATATATACAGTGGAAAAATTGCAATATTTTCAGTGGAAAATTTGCAATATTTTCAGTGGTTAAATATCAATATTTACAGTGGTTATTTTGCTATAGTGTCAGTGGTAAATTTGCAATATTTACAGTGGAAAACTTGTAATATTTTCAATGGTTAATTAGCAATATTTACAGTGGTTAATTTGCAATATTTACAGTGGAAAAATTGTGATATTTATAGCGGAAAATTTGTAATATTTTCAGTGGTTAATTTGCAATAATTACAGTGGTTAATTTGCAATATTTACAGTGGAAAAATTGTGATATTTATAGTGGAAAATTTGTAATATTTTCAGTGGTCAATTTGCAATATTTACAGTGGTTAATTTGCTATAATTTCAGTGGTAATTTTGCAATATTTACAGTGGAAAATTTGAAATATTTTCAGTGGAAAATTAGCAATATTTACAGTGGTTAATTTGCTATAATTTCTGTAGTAAATTTGCAACATTTACAGTGGAAAAATTGCAATATTTACATTGGAAAATTTGTAATATTTTCAGTGGTTAAATTGCAATATTTACAGAGGTTAATTTGCTATAATTTCAGTGGTAAATTTGCAATATTTACAGTGGTTATTTTGCAATATTTACAGTGGTAAATTTTATATAATTTCAGTGGTAAATTTGGAATAATTTCAGTGATTAATTCGCAATATTTACAGCGGTTAATTGCAATATTTACAGTGGTTAATTTGCTATAATTTCAGTCGTAAGTTTGCAATATTTACAGTGGAAAAATTGCAATATTTTCAGTGGAAAATTTGCAATATTTTCAGTGGTTAAATAGCAATGTTTACAGTGGTTATTTTGCTATAGTATCAGTGGTAAATTTGCAATATTTACAGTGGTTAATTTGATATAATTTCAGTGGTAAATTTGCAATATTTGCAGTAGTAAATTTGCAATATTTTCAGTGGTTAACTTGCAATATTTACAGTGGTAAATTTGCAATATTTACAGTGGTTAATTTGCTATAATTTCAGTGGTAAATTTGCAATATTTTCTGTGTTTAATTTCGAATATTTACAGTTGAAAGTTTGCAATATTTGCAGTGGTTAATTAGCAATATTTAAAGTGGTTAATTTGCTACAATTTCAGTGCTTAACTTGCAACATTTACAGTGGAAAACTTGTAATATTTTCAATCGTTAATTAGCAATATTTACAGTGGTTAATTTGCAATATTTACAGTGGAAAAATTGCAATATTTACATTGGAAAATTTGTAATATTTTCACTGGTTGATTTGCAATAATTACAGTGGTTAATTTGCAATATTTAAAGTGGAAAAATTGCAATATTTACAGTGGAAATTTTGTGATATTTTCAGTGGTTTATTTGCAATATTTACAGTGGTTAATTTGCTATAATTTCAGTGGTAATTTTGCAATATTTACTGTGGAAAATTTGAAATATTTTCAACGGAATGTTAGCAATATTGACAGTGGTTAATTTGCTATAATTTCAGTAGTAAATTTGCAACATTTACAGTGGAAAAATTGCAATATTTACAATGGAAAGTTTGTAATATTTTCGGTGGTTAATTTGCAATATTTACAGTGTTTAATTTCGAATATTTACTGTTGAAAATTTGCAATATTTGCATTAGAAAATTTGCAATATTTGCAGTGGTTAATTAGCAGTATTTGCAGTGGTTAATTTGCTATATTTTCAGTGGTAAACTTGCAACATTTATAGTGGAAAACTTGTAATATTTTCAGTGGTTAATTAGCAATATTTACAGTGGTTAATTTGCAATATTTACAGTGGAAAAATTGTAATATTTACAGTGGAAAATTTGTAATATTTTCAGTGGTTAATTTGCAATAATTACAGTGGTTAATTTGCAATACTTACAGTGGAAAAATTGCAATATTTACAGTGGTTAATTTCCTATAATTTCAGCGGTAAATTTGCAATATTTACAGTGGTAAATTTGCAATATTTACAGTGGTTAATTTACAATAATTACAGTGTTGAACTTGCAATATTTACAGTGGTTAATTTGGTATAATTTCACTGGTAAATTTGCAATATTTTCAGTGGAAAATTTGCAATATTTTCATAGGTTAAATAGCAATATTTACAGTGGTTATTTTGCTATAGTATCAGTGGTAAATTTGCAATATTTACAGTGGTTAATTTGCAATATTTACTGTGGTAAATTTGCAATATTTACAGTGGTTAATTTGCTATAATTTCAGTGGTAAACTTGAAACATTTACAGTGGAAAACTTGTAATATTTTTCAATGGTTAATTAGCAATATTAACAGTGGTTAATTTGCAATATTTACAGTGGTTAATTTGCAATATTTACAGTGGTTAATTTTATATAATTTCAGTGGTAAATTTACAATAATTTCAGTGATTAATTCGCAATATTTACAGTGGTTAATTTGCTATAATTTCAGTGCTAAGTTTGCAATATTTACAGTGGAAAAATTGCATAATTTCAGTGGAAAATTTGCAATATTTTCAGTGGAAAATTTGCAATATTTTCAGTGGAAAATTTGCAATATTTACAGTGATTAATTTGCTGTAATTTCAGTGGTAAACTTGAACATTTACAGTGGAAAGCTTGTAATATTTTCAATGGTTAATTAGCAATGTTTACAGTGGTTAATTTGCAATATTTACAGTGGTAAATTTGCAATATTTACAGTGGTTAATTTGCAATAATTTCAGTGGTAAATTTGCAATATTTTCAGTGTTTAATTTCGAATATATACAGTTGAAAATTTGCAATATCTCAATTGGAAATTTTGCGATATTTGCAGTGGTTAATTAGCAATATTTACAGTGGTTAATTTGCTATAATTTCATTGCTAAACTTGCAACATTTACAGTGGAAAACTTGTAATATTTTCAATGGTTAATTAGCAATATTTACAGTGGTTAATTTGCAATATTTACAGTGGAAAAATTGTGATATTTATAGTGGAAAATTTCTAATATTTTCAGTGGTTAATTTGCAATAATTACAGTGGTTAATTTGCAATATTTACAGTGGAAAAATTGTGATATTTATAGTGGAAAATTTGTAATATTTTCAGTGGTCAATTTGCAATATTTACAGTGGTTAATTTGCTATAATTTCAGTGGTAATTTTGCAATATTTACAGTGGAAAATTTGAAATATTTTCAGTGGAAAATTAGCAATATTTACAGTGGTTAATTTGCTATAATTTCAGTAGTAAATTTGCAACATTTACAGTGGAAAAATTGCAATATTTACATTGGAAAATTTGTAATATTTTGAGTGGTTAATTTGCAATATTTACAGTGGTTAATTTGCTATAATTTCAGTGGTGAATTTGCAATATTTACAGTGGTTATTTTGCAATATTTACAGTGGTAAATTTTATATAATTTCAGTGGTAAATTTGGAATAATTTCAGTGATTAATTCGCAATATTTACAGCGGTTAATTTGCAATATTTACAGTGGTTAATTTGCTATAATTTCAGTCGTAAGTTTGCAATATTTACAGTGGAAAAATTGCAATATTTTCAGTGGAAAATTTGCAATATTTTCAGTGGTTAAATAGCAATATTTACAGTGGTTATTTTGCTATAGTATCAGTGGTAAATTTGCAATATTTACAGTGGTTAATTTGCAATAGTTACAGTGGTAAATTTGCAATATTTACAGTGGTTAATTTGATATAATTTCAGTGGTAAATTCGCAATATTTGCAGTAGTAAATTTGGAATATTTTCAGTGGTTAACTTGCAATATTTACAGTGGTAAATTTGCAATATTTACAGTGGTTAATTTGATATAATTTCAGTGGTAAATTCGCAATATTTGCAGTAGTAAATTTGCAACATTTACAGTGGAAAAATTGCAATATTTACAGTGGAAAGTTAGTAATATTTTCGGTGGTTAATTTGCAATATTTACAGTGGTTTATTTGCTATAATTTCAGTGGTAAATTTGCAATATTTTCAGTGTTTAATTTCGAATATTTACAGTTGAAAATTTGCAATATTTGCATTAGAAAATTTGCAATATTTGCAGTGGTTAATTAGCAGTATTTGCAGTGGTTAATTTGCTATATTTTCAGTGGTAAACTTGCAACATTTATAGTGGAAAACTTGTAATATTTTCAGTGGTTAATTAGCAATACTTACAGTGGTTAATTTGCAATATTTACAGTGGAAAAATTGTAATATTTACAGTGGAAAATTTGTAATATTTTCAGTGGTTAATTTGCAATAATTACAGTGGTTAATTTGCAATACTTACAGTGGAAAAATTGCAATATTTACAGTGGAAATTTTGTAATACTTTCAGTGGTTAATTTGCAATATTTACAGTGGTTAATTTCCTATAATTTCAGCGGTAAATTTGCAATATTTACAGTGGTAAATTTGCAATATTTACAGTGGTTAATTTACAATAATTACAGTGGTGAACTTGCAATATTTACAGTGGTTAATTTGGTATAATTTCAGTGGTAAATTTGCAATATTTTCAGTGGAAAATTTGCAATATTTACAGTGGTTAATTTGCAATATTTACAGTGGTTAATTTTATATAATTTCAGTGGTAAATTTACAATAATTTCAGTGATTAATTCGCAATATTTACAGTGGTTAATTTGCTATAATTTCAGTGCTAAGTTTGCAATATTTACAGTGGAAAAATTGCATAATTTCAGTGGAAAATTTGCAATATTTTCAGTGGAAAATTTGCAATATTTTCAGTGGAAAATTTGCAATATTTACAGTGATTAATTTGCTGTAATTTCAGTGGTAAACTTGAAACATTTACAGTGGAAAGCTTGTAATATTTTCAATGGTTAATTAGCAATGTTTACAGTGGTTAATTTGCAATATTTACAGTGGTAAATTTGCAATATTTACAGTGGTTAATTTGCAATAATTTCAGTGGTAAATTTGCAATATTTTCAGTGTTTAATTTCGAATATATACAGTTGAAAATTTGCAATATCTCAATTGGAAATTTTGCAATATTTGCAGTGGTTAATTAGCAATATTTACAGTGGTTAATTTGCTATAATTTCATTGCTAAACTTGCAACATTTACAGTGGAAAACTTGTAATATTTTCAATGGTTAATTAGCAATATTTACAGTGGTTAATTTGCAATATTTACAGTGGAAAAATTGTGATATTTATAGTGGAAAATTTGTAATATTTTCAGTGGTTAATTTGCAATAATTACAGTGGTTAATTTGCAATATTTACAGTGGAAAAATTGTGATATTTATAGTGGAAAATTTGTAATATTTTCAGTGGTCAATTTGCAATATTTACAGTGGTTAATTTGCTATAATTTCAGTGGTAATTTTGCAATATTTACAGTGGAAAATTTGAAATATTTTCAGTGGAAAATTAGCAATATTTACAGTGGTTAATTTGCTATAATTTCAGTAGTAAATTTGCAACATTTACAGTGGAAAAATTGCAATATTTACATTGGAAAATTTGTAATATTTTGAGTGGTTAATTTGCAATATTTACAGTGGTTAATTTGCTATAATTTCAGTGGTGAATTTGCAATATTTACAGTGGTTATTTTGCAATATTTACAGTGGTAAATTTTATATAATTTCAGTGGTAAATTTGGAATAATTTCAGTGATTAATTCGCAATATTTACAGCGGTTAATTTGCAATATTTACAGTGGTTAATTTGCTATAATTTCAGTCGTAAGTTTGCAATATTTACAGTGGAAAAATTGCAATATTTTCAGTGGAAAATTTGCAATATTTTCAGTGGTTAAATAGCAATATTTACAGTGGTTATTTTGCTATAGTATCAGTGGTAAATTTGCAATATTTACAGTGGTTAATTTGCAATAGTTACAGTGGTAAATTTGCAATATTTACAGTGGTTAATTTGATATAATTTCAGTGGTAAATTCGCAATATTTGCAGTAGTAAATTTGGAATATTTTCAGTGGTTAACTTGCAATATTTACAGTGGTAAATTTGCAATATTTACAGTGGTTAATTTGATATAATTTCAGTGGTAAATTCGCAATATTTGCAGTAGTAAATTTGCAACATTTACAGTGGAAAAATTGCAATATTTACAGTGGAAAGTTTGTAATATTTTCGGTGGTTAATTTGCAATATTTACAGTGGTTTATTTGCTATAATTTCAGTGGTAAATTTGCAATATTTTCAGTGTTTAATTTCGAATATTTACAGTTGAAAATTTGCAATATTTGCATTAGAAAATTTGCAATATTTGCAGTGGTTAATTAGCAGTATTTGCAGTGGTTAATTTGCTATATTTTCAGTGGTAAACTTGCAACATTTATAGTGGAAAAATTGTAATATTTTCAGTGGTTAATTAGCAATACTTACAGTGGTTAATTTGCAATATTTACAGTGGAAAAATTGTAATATTTACAGTGGAAAATTTGTAATATTTTCAGTGGTTAATTTGCAATAATTACAGTGGTTAATTTGCAATACTTACAGTGGAAAAATTGCAATATTTACAGTGGAAATTTTGTAATACTTTCAGTGGTTAATTTGCAATATTTACAGTGGTTAATTTCCTATAATTTCAGCGGTAAATTTGCAATATTTACAGTGGTAAATTTGCAATATTTACAGTGGTAAATTTGCAATATTTACAGTGGTTAATTTGCAATAATTTCAGTGGTAAATTTGCAATATTTTCAGTGTTTAATTTCGAATATATACAGTTGAAAATTTGCAATATCTCAGTTGGAAATTTTGCAATATTTGCAGTGGTTAATTAGCAATATTTACAGTGGTTAATTTGCTATAATTTCAGTGCTAAACTTGCAACATTTACAGTGGAAAACTTGTAATATTTTCAATGGTTAATTAGCAATATTTACAGTGGTTAATTTGCAATATTTACAGTGGAAAAATTGTGATATTTATAGTGGAAAATTTGTAATATTTTCAGTGGTTAATTTGCAATAATTACAGTGGTTAATTTGCAATATTTACAGTGGAAAAATTGTGATATTTATAGTGGAAAATTTGTAAATATTTTCAGTGGTCAATTTGCAATATTTACAGTGGTTAATTTGCTATAATTTCAGTGGTAATTTTGCAATATTTACAGTGGAAAATTTGAAATACTTTCAGTGGAAAAATAGCAATATTTACAGTGGTTAATTTGCTATAATTTCAGTAGTAAATTTGCAACATTTACAGTGGAAAAATTGCAATATTTACATTGGAAAATTTGTAATATTTTGAGTGGTTAATTTGCAATATTTACAGTGGTTAATTTGCTATAATTTCAGTGGTGAATTTGCAATATTTACAGTGGTTATTTTGCAATATTTACAGTGGTAAATTTTATATAATTTCAGTGGTAAATTTGGAATAATTTCAGTGATTAATTCGCAATATTTACAGCGGTTAATTTGCAATATTTACAGTGGTTAATTTGCTATAATTTCAGTCGTAAGTTTGCAATATTTACAGTGGAAAAATTGCAATATTTTCAGTGGAAAATTTGCAATATTTTCAGTGGTTAAATAGCAATATTTACAGTGGTTATTTTACTATAGTATCAGTGGTAAATTTGCAATATTTACAGTGGTTAATTTGCAATAGTTACAGTGGTAAATTTGCAATATTTACAGTGGTTAATTTGATATAATTTCAGTGGTAAATTCGCAATATTTGCAGTAGTAAATTTGGAATATTTTCAGTGGTTAACTTGCAATATTTACAGTGGTAAATTTGCAATATTTACAGTGGTTAATTTGATATAATTTCAGTGGTAAATTCGCAATATTTGCAGTAGTAAATTTGCAACATTTACAGTGGAAAAATTGCAATATTTACAGTGGAAAGTTAGTAATATTTTCGGTGGTTAATTTGCAATATTTACAGTGGTTTATTTGCTATAATTTCAGTGGTAAATTTGCAATATTTTCAGTGTTTAATTTCGAATATTTACAGTTGAAAATTTGCAATATTTGCATTAGAAAATTTGCAATATTTGCAGTGGTTAATTAGCAGTATTTGCAGTGGTTAATTTGCTATATTTTCAGTGGTAAACTTGCAACATTTATAGTGGAAAACTTGTAATATTTTCAGTGGTTAATTAGCAATACTTACAGTGGTTAATTTGCAATATTTACAGTGGAAAAATTGTAATATTTACAGTGGAAAATTTGTAATATTTTCAGTGGTTAATTTGCAATAATTACAGTGGTTAATTTGCAATACTTACAGTGGAAAAATTGCAATATTTACAGTGGAAATTTTGTAATACTTTCAGTGGTTAATTTGCAATATTTACAGTGGTTAATTTCCTATAATTTCAGCGGTAAATTTGCAATATTTACAGTGGTAAATTTGCAATATTTACAGTGGTTAATTTACAATAATTACAGTGGTGAACTTGCAATATTTACAGTGGTTAATTTGGTATAATTTCAGTGGTAAATTTGCAATATTTTCAGTGGAAAATTTGCAATATTTACAGTGGTTAATTTACAATAATTACAGTGGTGAACTTGCAATATTTACAGTGGTTATTTTGCTATAGTATCAGTGGTAAATTTGCAATATTTACAGTGGTTAATTTGCAATATTTACTGTGGTAAATTTGCAATATTTACAGTGGTTAACTTGCTATAATTTCAGTGGTAAACTTGAAACATTTTCAGTGGAAAGCTTGTAATATTTTCAATGGTTAATTAGCAATGTTTACAGTGGTTAATTTGCAATATTTACAGTGGAAAAATTGTGATATTTATAGTGGAAAATTTGTAATATTTTCAGTGGTTAATTTGCAATAATTACAGTGGTTAATTTGCAATATTTACAGTGGAAAATTTGAAATATTTTCAGTGGAAAATTAGCAATATTTACAGTGGTTAATTTGCTATAATTTCAGTAGTAAATTTGCAACATTTTCAGTGGAAAAATTGCAATATTTACATTGGAAAATTTGTAATGTTTTCAGTGGTTAATTTGCAATATTTACAGTGGTTAATTTGCTGTAATTTCAGTGGTGAATTTGCAATATTTACAGTGGTTATTTTGCAATATTTACAGTGGTAAATTTTATATAATTTCAGTGGTAAATTTGGAATAATTTCAGTGATTAATTCGCAATATTTACAGCGGTTAATTTGCAAGATTTACAGTGGTTAATTTGCTATAATTTCAGTCGTAAGTTTGCAATATTTACAGTGGAAAAATTGCAATATTTTCAGTGGAAAATTTGCAATATTTTCAGTGGTTAAATAGCAATATTTACAGTGGTTATTTTGCTATAGTATCAGTGGTAAATTTGCAATATTTACAGTGGTTAATTTGCAATAGTTACAGTGGTAAATTTGCAATATTTACAGTGGTTAATTTGATATAATTTCAGTGGTAAATTCGCAATATTTGCAGTAGTAAATTTGCAATATTTTCAGTGGTTAACTTGCAATATTTACAGTGGTAAATTTGCAATATTTACAGTGGTTAATTTGATATAATTTCAGTGGTAAATTCGCAATATATGCAGTAGTAAATTTGCAACATTTACAGTGGAAAAATTGCAATATTTACAGTGGAAAGTTTGTAATATTTTCGGTGGTTAATTTGCAATATTTACAGTGGTTTATTTGCTATAATTTCAGTGGTAAATTTGCAATATTTTCAGTGTTTAATTTCGAATATTTACAGTTGAAAATTTGCAATATTTGCATTAGAAAATTTGCAATATTTGCAGTGGTTAATTAGCAGTATTTGCAGTGGTTAATTTGCTATATTTTCAGTGGTAAACTTGCAACATTTATAGTGGAAAACTTGTAATATTTTCAGTGGTTAATTAGCAATACTTACAGTGGTTAATTTGCAATATTTACAGTGGAAAAATTGTAATATTTACAGTGGAAAATTTGTAATATTTTCAGTGGTTAATTTGCAATAATTACAGTGGTTAATTTGCAATACTTACAGTGGAAAAATTGCAATATTTACAGTGGAAATTTTGTAATACTTTCAGTGGTTAATTTGCAATATTTACAGTGGTTAATTTCCTATAATTTCAGCGGTAAATTTGCAATATTTACAGTGGTAAATTTGCAATATTTACAGTGGTAAATTTGCAATATTTACAGTGGTTAATTTGCAATAATTTCAGTGGTAAATTTGCAATATTTTCAGTGTTTAATTTCGAATATATACAGTTGAAAATTTGCAATATCTCAGTTGGAAATTTTGCAATATTTGCAGTGGTTAATTAGCAATATTTACAGTGGTTAATTTGCTATAATTTCAGTGCTAAACTTGCAACATTTACAGTGGAAAACTTGTAATATTTTCAATGGTTAATTAGCAATATTTACAGTGGTTAATTTGCAATATTTACAGTGGAAAAATTGTGATATTTATAGTGGAAAATTTGTAATATTTTCAGTGGTTAATTTGCAATAATTACAGTGGTTAATTTGCAATATTTACAGTGGAAAAATTGTGATATTTATAGTGGAAAATTTGTAAATATTTTCAGTGGTCAATTTGCAATATTTACAGTGGTTAATTTGCTATAATTTCAGTGGTAATTTTGCAATATTTACAGTGGAAAATTTGAAATACTTTCAGTGGAAAAATAGCAATATTTACAGTGGTTAATTTGCTATAATTTCAGTAGTAAATTTGCAACATTTACAGTGGAAAAATTGCAATATTTACATTGGAAAATTTGTAATATTTTGAGTGGTTAATTTGCAATATTTACAGTGGTTAATTTGCTATAATTTCAGTGGTGAATTTGCAATATTTACAGTGGTTATTTTGCAATATTTACAGTGGTAAATTTTATATAATTTCAGTGGTAAATTTGGAATAATTTCAGTGATTAATTCGCAATATTTACAGCGGTTAATTTGCAATATTTACAGTGGTTAATTTGCTATAATTTCAGTCGTAAGTTTGCAATATTTACAGTGGAAAAATTGCAATATTTTCAGTGGAAAATTTGCAATATTTTCAGTGGTTAAATAGCAATATTTACAGTGGTTATTTTACTATAGTATCAGTGGTAAATTTGCAATATTTACAGTGGTTAATTTGCAATAGTTACAGTGGTAAATTTGCAATATTTACAGTGGTTAATTTGATATAATTTCAGTGGTAAATTCGCAATATTTGCAGTAGTAAATTTGCAATATTTTCAGTGGTTAACTTGCAATATTTACAGTGGTAAATTTGCAATATTTACAGTGGTTAATTTGATATAATTTCAGTGGTAAATTCGCAATATTTGCAGTAGTAAATTTGCAATACTTTCAGTGGTTAACTTGCAATATTTACAGTGGTAAATTTGCAATATTTACAGTGGTTAATTTGATATAATTTCAGTGGTAAATTCGCAATATTTGCAGTAGTAAATTTGCAACATTTACAGTGGAAAAATTGCAATATTTACAGTGGAAAGTTTGTAATATTTTCGGTGGTTAATTTGCAATATTTACAGTGGTTTATTTGCTATAATTTCAGTGGTAAATTTGCAATATTTTCAGTGTTTAATTTCGAATATTTACAGTTGAAAATTTGCAATATTTGCATTAGAAAATTTGCAATATTTGCAGTGGTTAATTAGCAGTATTTGCAGTGGTTAATTTGCTATATTTTCAGTGGTAAACTTGCAACATTTATAGTGGAAAACTTGTAATATTTTCAGTGGTTAATTAGCAATAATTACAGTGGTTAATTTGCAATATTTACAGTGGAAAAATTGTAATATTTACAGTGGAAAATTTGTAATATTTTCAGTGGTTAATTTGCAATAATTACAGTGGTTAATTTGCAATACTTACAGTGGAAAAATTGCAATATTTACAGTGGAAATTTTGTAATACTTTCAGTGGTTAATTTGCAATATTTACAGTGGTTAATTTCCTATAATTTCAGCGGTAAATTTGCAATATTTACAGTGGTAAATTTGCAATATTTACAGTGGTTAATTTACAATAATTACAGTGGTGAACTTGCAATATTTACAGTGGTTAATTTGGTATAATTTCAGTGGTAAATTTGCAATATTTTCAGTGGAAAATTTGCAATATTTACAGTGGTTAATTTACAATAATTACAGTGGTGAACTTGCAATATTTACAGTGGTTATTTTGCTATAGTATCAGTGGTAAATTTGCAATATTTACAGTGGTTAATTTGCAATATTTACTGTGGTAAATTTGCAATATTTACAGTGGTTAACTTGCTATAATTTCAGTGGTAAACTTGAAACATTTACAGTGGAAAGCTTGTAATATTTTCAATGGTTAATTAGCAATGTTTACAGTGGTTAATTTGCAATATTTACAGTGGAAAAATTGTGATATTTATAGTGGAAAATTTGTAATATTTTCAGTGGTTAATTTGCAATAATTACAGTGGTTAATTTGCAATATTTACAGTGGAAAATTTGAAATATTTTCAGTGGAAAATTAGCAATATTTACAGTGGTTAATTTGCTATAATTTCAGTAGTAAATTTGCAACATTTTCAGTGGAAAAATTGCAATATTTACATTGGAAAATTTGTAATGTTTTCAGTGGTTAATTTGCAATATTTACAGTGGTTAATTTGCTGTAATTTCAGTGGTGAATTTGCAATATTTACAGTGGTTATTTTGCAATATTTACAGTGGTAAATTTTATATAATTTCAGTGGTAAATTTGGAATAATTTCAGTGATTAATTCGCAATATTTACAGCGGTTAATTTGCAAGATTTACAGTGGTTAATTTGCTATAATTTCAGTCGTAAGTTTGCAATATTTACAGTGGAAAAATTGCAATATTTTCAGTGGAAAATTTGCAATATTTTCAGTGGTTAAATGTGGGAGTTTGGGTTGTGAGTAACGGACATGGAGTGTTAGAGCAGGTGCACGAACAGGCTACTGTGCAGGCGCTAGCAGCCAAGATTAGGCCTCAAGGACGTACTGTCCTTGCAGAGTAGTACAAGAAACTAAGTTACATAAGATAGGGAACTAACAGGCAAGGCGGAGAATATGATAATTAGAGGCTGAAGCATAGGTTAAAAGTTAATGATTGATGTAGAAGTGGTCTAATGAAAACCTAAGAAAAAGATAATAAAGATATGCTTAGTCGTGGTGATTTGACAGAAGAATGATATATAAGTAAATGTATCTGCGCAATAAATCGAGCTTTCCGGATAACTCACATTGAGTAGTTCCTGATTTCTCCAGTCCCGTCCCGCAACTGGCGCCCGAACAGGGACCCGAGGAATGAGCAGGACTCACGCTCGGGGAAGCTAAGAAAAGCTCGCCTCTGCAAAGAGTAGGAGCTCGGCGGAGAGAAGGACGAGAGCGACAGCAGGCTACCATTATGGGAAGCTGGATAGGCTACCGTAGTGGGAAGCTGGACAGGCTACCATTAATGGGAAGCTGGACAGGCTACTGTTAATGGGAAGCTGGACAGGCTACTGTAATGGGAAGCTGGACAGGCTACCGTTATGGGAAGCTGGACAGGCTACCGTCAAGGGAAGCTGGACAGGCTACCGTCAAGGGAAGCTGGACAGGCTACCGTCAAGGGAAGCTGGACAGGCTACCGTCAAGGGAAGCTGGAGTGAAAACCCGGGTAAGAAAAATGGAAAAAGAAGTAACACTGTCGCTAGCTATTGTTATGCTTTTTAGAAAAGTGAGGACTGGACATAAGTAAAAAGACTTTGGGCTCCCTATATGCTTGGGGGTATGCCAAAGGACACTTTAAAGACCCTAATACGTTGTTTGATGTAACGGAGTGGAGAAAGTGTGGGGACTCTCTGTGGGACAATGTTATTGACGGTGATAAAACGGCGAAAAAATTGCAAAAACCGTGGCGGGAGGTAAACAATGCCCCCCCACCCCCCCCAACCCCCCCGCCCCCCCCCCGCGCGCGCCGCGGCAGCGGCTGGAGCGGCGGCCGGCGGCGGGGCCGTGCCTGGCGCAGCGGAGCGGCGATCGGCATTCCAACCCCCCCCTCTCCCCCGCCCCCCGCCCCCCTCCTCCCCGCGCGCGCTGTGGCAGCAGCCGGAGCGTTCGCGGCTTCAAGGCCCTCGCCACCGGGAGCGTTTCCTGCCGGAGTCAGTGTTGGACCGAATGCCTGTTCCGTCCCCCCCACCTATTCCAGCGGCGAGAGAGAAGTGTTTGGGACAGAAGAAGAGGCAATGGACACAGACGAACGATGGCCCGTTCCGCCGCCGCCCTCCCCCCCACCGCCTGAACCAAATGTTCCTGAAACATCTGACCCACCTCACCTGAGTGCGAGATTTCAAAAGGAGCGTGGTTGGGGGGTGGGCAGGCTGGGACAAGAAATGGAAAGGGAGCCGGGGTAAAGAGAAAATGTGACTATGATTTAGTCTGACTCAGATTAAAACTAAACTGTAGGTAAAATATCTCAAAATAACTGGAAAAAAAAAAAAAAAAAAAAAAAAAGAAAAAAGGAAAAAGAAAAAAAAAAAAGGGAAAAATAGTTATGCATAAACTGCTTTTTGTGGGGAGAATTAACAGTAGTTGCAAACATAATTTTTCAGACCTTCTGGAATAAACATTTAAGCAAGTAACAATGTTAAGATAAAAACATCACAGTACCTGTAATACTGTTTAGCAGCAGAGCACTTTTTATGAAGCAATCACAGTAAAACCGGGTGCAAATGAGCCATATATGCAATTTCTAAATTGGTTGCAAAATGCACTTGATAGGGCACCTTTATCTGATCCTGTGCGAGAAGCATTACTCTTACGTTTAGGTGTTGAAAATTCTAACCCAACCTGCAAGCGTATTTTACAGAGTCTGCCTAGAAATTCCAGTATTGCTGAAATGATGGATGCTTGTTCCGGAGTAGGAACACCTGAAGAGCATGCTGGTTTCATGGCCTCAGCTTTTCCTGCAGCTATCCAACCCTTGGTAACAACATTTGGATAGTTCCCATGGTCCTTTAAAATGAGGGGATGACTTTGCCTTTTGGCTTTCCTTCAAGGTGCGATCGGCCTTGTGGGGGGAGCCCTTGGGTAAACGAGCCCCAGGTGCCCCACATTGGGTAAATGAGTGCCAGGTGTCCTGCTTTGGGGACAGGGGCTGGGTCCATTTGTGGAAAGAGTGGAGTGTCTGTCTGTGAGGTGGACGCACTTTACAGAGTTTTCCTGTTGGGGAAGGACCTCCTGACTCTCCCTGCAACTGGGCCCTGGTCACGTTTGACATTTGCAAATGGGGCTTCATGGGAAAACAATATGGGACTACTTCTATATGATGAGCCTATTGACTCGGTTGTCTCCATCTCTTTTGTGAGAGATTTTGTTTCTTTGTTTATTCCACCTATTATTGAATTTCACCTATTATTGGTCACTATTGTGTTAATGATTGTACCTTGTGTTTTCAAAAAGGCAACAAGCATGATTAAAGATGCCATGAAGAACGTATGGCTGGCTCAAGAAGAAAAAGGGGAAACTGTAGAAATGCATTTAAAAGAGAATGGCCATGTAGTGAGCCAGCCATGCGGGATGTTGGCCTAGGCAGGTAGCCACATTCTGGAAGCTGCTTCAAAGGAAGGAAAAATAAGAAAGAGCAATGACTCCTTCACTAGGGAATGCAGGAGTGAACAGATGGGAGTGACCAATTGGACATTGTGTGAGAAGAACTTAAGAACCAACGGGAACTGAACTGAGCTGCATGTTTGCCTTGTACTAGAGACTTTTTACCAATTAAATAATGCGTGACCGCGTCTAGGGAAAGAAAAATTTGTAAAAAGGGACAGACAGAATTAATAGAAGATTTAGATAGCGTTAGGCATGCTGTGTTGCAAAATAGAACTGCTGTTGATTTTTTGCTTTTAGCACAAGGCCATGGATGTGAAGATTTTGAAGGGATGTGCTGCTTCAATCTAAGCAATCGTGGGGAATCAATTCACCAACAACTGCAGTGGCTTAAAGAACACACTTAAAGATTCAAAAGGAGACAAGCTGGTTTGATTCATGGTTACAAAAAATATTTGGCAGTCTGTCCCCATGGTTACTTGGTTTGATCAAAGAAGGCATTCGCTGGGTGATCATAATTGTCTTGTTGTTAATTGGGCTAGGAATAGTATGGAAGCTATTAACAAAACTAGTCACTAGTCTAATGCATAAAGTTCTGTTCGTGCAAAAGGAAAAAGGGGGAATTGTGGGAGTTTGGGTTGTGAGTAACGGACATGGAGTGTTAGAGCAGGTGCACGAACAGGCTACTGTGCAGGCGCTAGCAGCCAAGATTAGGCCTCAAGGACGTACTGTCCTTGCAGAGTAGTACAAGAAACTAAGTTACATAAGATAGGGAACTAACAGGCAAGGCGGAGAATATGATAATTAGAGGCTGAAGCATAGGTTAAAAGTTAATGATTGATGTAGAAGTGGTCTAATGAAAACCTAAGAAAAAGATAATAAAGATATGCTTAGTCGTGGTGATTTGACAGAAGAATGATATATAAGTAAATGTATCTGCGCAGTAAATCGAGCTTTCCGGATAACTCACATTGAGTAGTTCCTGATTTCTCCAGTCCCGTCCCGCAGTTAAATAGCAATATTTACAGTGGTTATTTTGCTATAGTATCAGTGGTAAATTTGCAATATTTACAGTGGTTAATTTGCAATAGTTACAGTGGTAAATTTGCAATATTTACAGTGGTTAATTTGATATAATTTCAGTGGTAAATTCGCAATATTTGCAGTAGTAAATTTGCAATATTTTCAGTGGTTAACTTGCAATATTTACAGTGGTAAATTTGCAATATTTACAGTGGTTAATTTGATATAATTTCAGTGGTAAATTCGCAATATATGCAGTAGTAAATTTGCAACATTTACAGTGGAAAAATTGCAATATTTACAGTGGAAAGTTTGTAATATTTTCGGTGGTTAATTTGCAATATTTACAGTGGTTTATTTGCTATAATTTCAGTGGTAAATTTGCAATATTTTCAGTGTTTAATTTCGAATATTTACAGTTGAAAATTTGCAATATTTGCATTAGAAAATTTGCAATATTTGCAGTGGTTAATTAGCAGTATTTGCAGTGGTTAATTTGCTATATTTTCAGTGGTAAACTTGCAACATTTATAGTGGAAAACTTGTAATATTTTCAGTGGTTAATTAGCAATACTTACAGTGGTTAATTTGCAATATTTACAGTGGAAAAATTGTAATATTTACAGTGGAAAATTTGTAATATTTTCAGTGGTTAATTTGCAATAATTACAGTGGTTAATTTGCAATACTTACAGTGGAAAAATTGCAATATTTACAGTGGAAATTTTGTAATACTTTCAGTGGTTAATTTGCAATATTTACAGTGGTTAATTTCCTATAATTTCAGCGGTAAATTTGCAATATTTACAGTGGTAAATTTGCAATATTTACAGTGGTTAATTTACAATAATTACAGTGGTGAACTTGCAATATTTACAGTGGTTAATTTGGTATAATTTCAGTGGTAAATTTGCAATATTTTCAGTGGAAAATTTGCAATATTTTCATAAGTTAAATAGCAATATTTACAGTGGTTATTTTGCTATAGTATCAGTGGTAAATTTGCAATATTTCCAGTGGTTAATTTGCAATATTTACAGTGGTAAATTTGCAATATTTACAGTGGTTAATTTGCAATAATTTCAGTGGTAAATTTGCAATATTTTCAGTGTTTAATTTCGAATATATACAGTTGAAAATTTGCAATATCTCAATTGGAAATTTTGCAATATTTTCAATGGTTAATTAGCAATATTTACAGTGGTTAATTTGCAATATTTACAGTGGAAAAATTGTGATATTTATAGTGGAATATTTGTAATATTTTCAGTGGTTAATTTGCAAAAATTACAGTGGTTAATTTGCAATATTTACAGTGGAAAAATTGTGATATTCATAGTGGAAAATTTGTAATATTTTCAGTGGTCAATTTGCAATATTTACAGTGGTTAATTTGCTATAATTTCAGTGGTAATTTTGCAATATTTACAGTGGAAAATTTGAAATATTTTCAGTGGAAAATTAGCAATATTTACAGTGGTTAATTTGCTATAATTTCAGTAGTAAATTTGCAACATTTACAGTGGAAAAATTGCAATATTTACATTGGAAAATTTGTAATATTTTCAGTGGTTAATTTGCAATATTTACAGTGGTTAATTTGCTATAATTTCAGTGGTGAATTTGCAATATTTACAGTGGTTATTTTGCAATATTTACAGTGGTAAATTTTATATAATTTCAGTGGTAAATTTGGAATAATTTCAGTGATTAATTCGCAATATTTACAGCGGTTAATTTGCAATATTTACAGTGGTTAATTTGCTATAATTTCAGTCGTAAGTTTGCAATATTTACAGTGGAAAAATTGCAATATTTTCAGTGGAAAATTTGCAATATTTTCAGTGGTTAAATAGCAATATTTACAGTGGTTATTTTGCTATAGTATCAGTGGTAAATTTGCAATATTTACAGTGGTTAATTTGCAATAGTTACAGTGGTAAATTTGCAATATTTGCAGTAGTAAATTTGCAATATTTTCAGTGGTTAACTTGCAATATTTACAGTGGTAAATTTGCAATATTTACAGTGGTTAATTTGATATAATTTCAGTGGTAAATTCGCAATATTTGCAGTAGTAAATTTGCAACATTTACAGTGGAAAAATTGCAATATTTACAGTGGAAAGTTTGTAATATTTTCGGTGGTTAATTTGCAATATTTACAGTGGTTTATTTGCTATAATTTCAGTGGTAAATTTGCAATATTTTCAGTGTTTAATTTCGAATATTTACAGTTGAAAATTTGCAATATTTGCATTAGAAAATTTGCAATATTTGCAGTGGTTAATTAGCAGTATTTGCAGTGGTTAATTTGCTATATTTTCAGTGGTAAACTTGCAACATTTATAGTGGAAAACTTGTAATATTTTCAGTGGTTAATTAGCAATATTTACAGTGGTTAATTTGCAATATTTACAGTGGAAAAATTGTAATATTTACAGTGGAAAATTTGTAATATTTTCAGTGGTTAATTTGCAATAATTACAGTGGTTAATTTGCAATACTTACAGTGGAAAAATTGCAATACTTACAGTGGAAATTTTGTAATACTTTCAGTGGTTAATTTGCAATATTTACAGTGGTTAATTTCCTATAATTTCAGCGGTAAATTTGCAATATTTACAGTGGTAAATTTGCAATATTTACAGTGGTTAATTTACAATAATTACAGTGGTGAACTTGCAATATTTACAGTGGTTAATTTCGTATAATTTCAGTGGTAAATTTGCAATATTTTCAGTGGTTAACTTGCAATATTTACTGTGGTAAATTTGCAATATTTACAGTGGTTAACTTGCTATAATTTCAGTGGTAAACTTGAAACATTTACAGTGGAAAGCTTGTAATATTTTCAATGGTTAATTAGCAATGTTTACAGTGGTTAATTTGCAATATTTACAGTGGTAAATTTGCAATATTTACAGTGGTTAATTTGCAATAATTTCAGTGGTAAATTTGCAATATTTTCAGTGTTTAATTTCGAATATTTACAGTTGAAAATTTGCAATATTTGCATTAGAAAATTTGCAATATTTGCAGTGGTTAATTAGCAGTATTTGCAGTGGTTAATTTGCTATATTTTCAGTGGTAAACTTGCAACATTTATAGTGGAAAACTTGTAATATTTTCAGTGGTTAATTAGCAATATTTACAGTGGTTAATTTGCAATATTTACAGTGAAAAAATTGTAATATTTACAGTGGAAAATTTGTAATATTTTCAGTGGTTAATTTGCAATAATTACAGTGGTTAATTTGCAATACTTACAGTGGAAAAATTGCAATATTTACAGTGGAAATTTTGTAATACTTTCAGTGGTTAATTTGCAATATTTACAGTGGTTAATTTCCTATAATTTCAGCGGTAAATTTGCAATATTTACAGTGGTAAATTTGCAATATTTACAGTGGTTAATTTACAATAATTACAGTGGTGAACTTGCAATATTTACAGTGGTTAATTTGGTATAATTTCAGTGGTAAATTTGCAATATTTTCAGTGGAAAATTTGCAATATTTACAGTGGTTAATTTACAATAATTACAGTGGTGAACTTGCAATATTTACAGTGGTTATTTTGCTATAGTATCAGTGGTAAATTTGCAATATTTACAGTGGTTAATTTGCAATATTTACTGTGGTAAATTTGCAATATTTACAGTGGTTAACTTGCTATAATTTCAGTGGTAAACTTGAAACATTTACAGTGGAAAGCTTGTAATATTTTCAATGGTTAATTAGCAATGTTTACAGTGGTTAATTTGCAATATTTACAGTGGAAAAATTGTGATATTTATAGTGGAAAATTTGTAATATTTTCAGTGGTTAATTTGCAATAATTACAGTGGTTAATTTGCAATATTTACAGTGGAAAATTTGAAATATTTTCAGTGGAAAATTAGCAATATTTACAGTGGTTAATTTGCTATAATTTCAGTAGTAAATTTGCAACATTTACAGTGGAAAAATTGCAATATTTCAATTGGAAAATTTGTAATGTTTTCAGTGGTTAATTTGCAATATTTACAGTGGTTAATTTGCTGTAATTTCAGTGGTGAATTTGCATTATTTACAGTGGTTATTTTGCAATATTTACAGTGGTAAATTTTATATAATTTCAGTGGTAAATTTGGAATAATTTCAGTGATTAATTCGCAATATTTACAGCGGTTAATTTGCAAGATTTACAGTGGTTAATTTGCTATAATTTCAGTCGTAAGTTTGCAATATTTACAGTGGAAAAATTGCAATATTTTCAGTGGAAAATTTGCAATATTTTCAGTGGTTAAATAGCAATATTTACAGTGGTTATTTTGCTATAGTATCAGTGGTAAATTTGCAATATTTACAGTGGTTAATTTGCAATAGTTACAGTGGTAAATTTGCAATATTTACAGTGGTTAATTTGATATAATTTCAGTGGTAAATTCGCAATATTTGCAGTAGTAAATTTGCAATATTTTCAGTGGTTAACTTGCAATATTTACAGTGGTAAATTTGCAATATTTACAGTGGTTAATTTGATATAATTTCAGTGGTAAATTCGCAATATATGCAGTAGTAAATTTGCAACATTTACAGTGGAAAAATTGCAATATTTACAGTGGAAAGTTTGTAATATTTTCGGTGGTTAATTTGCAATATTTACAGTGGTTTATTTGCTATAATTTCAGTGGTAAATTTGCAATATTTTCAGTGTTTAATTTCGAATATTTACAGTTGAAAATTTGCAATATTTGCATTAGAAAATTTGCAATATTTGCAGTGGTTAATTAGCAGTATTTGCAGTGGTTAATTTGCTATATTTTCAGTGGTAAACTTGCAACATTTATAGTGGAAAACTTGTAATATTTTCAGTGGTTAATTAGCAATACTTACAGTGGTTAATTTGCAATATTTACAGTGGAAAAATTGTAATATTTACAGTGGAAAATTTGTAATATTTTCAGTGGTTAATTTGCAATAATTACAGTGGTTAATTTGCAATACTTACAGTGGAAAAATTGCAATATTTACAGTGGAAATTTTGTAATACTTTCAGTGGTTAATTTGCAATATTTACAGTGGTTAATTTCCTATAATTTCAGCGGTAAATTTGCAATATTTACAGTGGTAAATTTGCAATATTTACAGTGGTTAATTTACAATAATTACAGTGGTGAACTTGCAATATTTACAGTGGTTAATTTGGTATAATTTCAGTGGTAAATTTGCAATATTTTCAGTGGAAAATTTGCAATATTTTCATAGGTTAAATAGCAATATTTACAGTGGTTATTTTGCTATAGTATCAGTGGTAAATTTGCAATATTTACAGTGGTTAATTTGCAATATTTACAGTGGTAAATTTGCAATATTTACAGTGGTTAATTTGCAATAATTTCAGTGGTAAATTTGCAATATTTACAGTGGTAAATTTGCAATATTTACAGTGGTTAATTTACAATAATTACAGTGGTGAACTTGCAATATTTACAGTGGTTAATTTGGTATAATTTCAGTGGTAAATTTGCAATATTTTCAGTGGTTAACTTGCAATATTTACTGTGGTAAATTTGCAATATTTACAGTGGTTAACTTGCTATAATTTCAGTGGTAAACTTGAAACATTTACAGTGGAAAGCTTGTAATATTTTCAATGGTTAATTAGCAATGTTTACAGTGGTTAATTTGCAATATTTACAGTGGTAAATTTGCAATATTTACAGTGGTTAATTTGCAATAATTTCAGTGGTAAATTTGCAATATTTTCAGTGTTTAATTTCGAATATTTACAGTTGAAAATTTGCAATATTTGCATTAGAAAATTTGCAATATTTGCAGTGGTTAATTAGCAGTATTTGCAGTGGTTAATTTGCTATATTTTCAGTGGTAAACTTGCAACATTTATAGTGGAAAACTTGTAATATTTTCAGTGGTTAATTAGCAATATTTACAGTGGTTAATTTGCAATATTTACAGTGAAAAAATTGTAATATTTACAGTGGAAAATTTGTAATATTTTCAGTGGTTAATTTGCAATAATTACAGTGGTTAATTTGCAATACTTACAGTGGAAAAATTGCAATATTTACAGTGGAAATTTTGTAATACTTTCAGTGGTTAATTTGCAATATTTACAGTGGTTAATTTCCTATAATTTCAGCGGTAAATTTGCAATATTTACAGTGGTAAATTTGCAATATTTACAGTGGTTAATTTACAATAATTACAGTGGTGAACTTGCAATATTTACAGTGGTTAATTTGGTATAATTTCAGTGGTAAATTTGCAATATTTTCAGTGGAAAATTTGCAATATTTACAGTGGTTAATTTACAATAATTACAGTGGTGAACTTGCAATATTTACAGTGGTTATTTTGCTATAGTATCAGTGGTAAATTTGCAATATTTACAGTGGTTAATTTGCAATATTTACTGTGGTAAATTTGCAATATTTACAGTGGTTAACTTGCTATAATTTCAGTGGTAAACTTGAAACATTTACAGTGGAAAGCTTGTAATATTTTCAATGGTTAATTAGCAATGTTTACAGTGGTTAATTTGCAATATTTACAGTGGAAAAATTGTGATATTTATAGTGGAAAATTTGTAATATTTTCAGTGGTTAATTTGCAATAATTACAGTGGTTAATTTGCAATATTTACAGTGGAAAATTTGAAATATTTTCAGTGGAAAATTAGCAATATTTACAGTGGTTAATTTGCTATAATTTCAGTAGTAAATTTGCAACATTTACAGTGGAAAAATTGCAATATTTCAATTGGAAAATTTGTAATGTTTTCAGTGGTTAATTTGCAATATTTACAGTGGTTAATTTGCTGTAATTTCAGTGGTGAATTTGCATTATTTACAGTGGTTATTTTGCAATATTTACAGTGGTAAATTTTATATAATTTCAGTGGTAAATTTGGAATAATTTCAGTGATTAATTCGCAATATTTACAGCGGTTAATTTGCAAGATTTACAGTGGTTAATTTGCTATAATTTCAGTCGTAAGTTTGCAATATTTACAGTGGAAAAATTGCAATATTTTCAGTGGAAAATTTGCAATATTTTCAGTGGTTAAATAGCAATATTTACAGTGGTTATTTTGCTATAGTATCAGTGGTAAATTTGCAATATTTACAGTGGTTAATTTGCAATAGTTACAGTGGTAAATTTGCAATATTTACAGTGGTTAATTTGATATAATTTCAGTGGTAAATTCGCAATATTTGCAGTAGTAAATTTGCAATATTTTCAGTGGTTAACTTGCAATATTTACAGTGGTAAATTTGCAATATTTACAGTGGTTAATTTGATATAATTTCAGTGGTAAATTCGCAATATATGCAGTAGTAAATTTGCAACATTTACAGTGGAAAAATTGCAATATTTACAGTGGAAAGTTTGTAATATTTTCGGTGGTTAATTTGCAATATTTACAGTGGTTTATTTGCTATAATTTCAGTGGTAAATTTGCAATATTTTCAGTGTTTAATTTCGAATATTTACAGTTGAAAATTTGCAATATTTGCATTAGAAAATTTGCAATATTTGCAGTGGTTAATTAGCAGTATTTGCAGTGGTTAATTTGCTATATTTTCAGTGGTAAACTTGCAACATTTATAGTGGAAAACTTGTAATATTTTCAGTGGTTAATTAGCAATACTTACAGTGGTTAATTTGCAATATTTACAGTGGAAAAATTGTAATATTTACAGTGGAAAATTTGTAATATTTTCAGTGGTTAATTTGCAATAATTACAGTGGTTAATTTGCAATACTTACAGTGGAAAAATTGCAATATTTACAGTGGAAATTTTGTAATACTTTCAGTGGTTAATTTGCAATATTTACAGTGGTTAATTTCCTATAATTTCAGCGGTAAATTTGCAATATTTACAGTGGTAAATTTGCAATATTTACAGTGGTTAATTTACAATAATTACAGTGGTGAACTTGCAATATTTACAGTGGTTAATTTGGTATAATTTCAGTGGTAAATTAGCAATATTTTCAGTGGAAAATTTGCAATATTTTCATAGGTTAAATAGCAATATTTACAGTGGTTATTTTGCTATAGTATCAGTGGTAAATTTGCAATATTTACAGTGGTTAATTTGCAATATTTACAGTGGTAAATTTGCAATATTTACAGTGGTTAATTTGCAATAATTTCAGTGGTAAATTTGCAATATTTTCAGTGTTTAATTTCGAATATATACAGTTGAAAATTTGCAATATCTCAATTGGAAATTTTGCAATATTTGCAGTGGTTAATTAGCAATATTTACAGTGGTTAATTTGCTATAATTTCAGTGCTAAACTTGCAACATTTACAGTGGAAAACTTGTAATATTTTCAATGGTTAATTAGCAATATATACAGTGGTTAATTTGCAATATTTACAGTCGAAAAATTGTGATATTTATAGTGGAAAATTTGTAATATTTTCAGTGGTTAATTTGCAATAATTACAGTGGTTAATTTGCAATATTTACAGTGGAAAAATTGTGATATTTATAGTGGAAAATTTGTAATATTTTCAGTGGTCAATTTGCAATATTTACAGTGGTTAATTTGCTATAGTTTCAGTGGTAAGTTTGCAATATTTACAGTGGAAAATTTGAAATATTTTCAGTGGAAAATTAGCAATATTTACAGTGGTTATTTCGCTATAGTATCACTGGTAAATTTGCAATATTTACAGTGGTTAATTTGCAATAGTTACAGTGGTAAATTTGCAACATTTACAGTGGAAAAATTGCAATATTTACATTGGAAAATTTGTAATTTCAGTGGTGAATTTGCAATATTTACAGTGGTTATTTTGCAATATTTACAGTGGTAAATTTTATATAATTTCAGTAGTAAATTTGGAATAATTTCAGTGATTAATTCGCAATATTTACAGCGGTTAATTTGCAATATTTACAGTGGTTAATTTGCTATAATTTCAGTGCTAAGTTTGCAATATTTACAGTGGAAAAATTGCAATATTTTCAGTGGAAAATTTGCAATATTTTCAGTGGTTAAATAGCAATATTTACAGTGGTTATTTCGCTATAGTATCACTGGTAAATTTGCAATATTTACAGTGGTTAATTTGCAATAGTTACAGTGGTAAATTTGCAATATTTACAGTGGTTAATTTGATATAATTTCAGTGGTAAATTCGCAATATTTGCAGTAGTAAATTTTTAATATTTTCAGTGGTTAACTTGCAATATTTACAGTGGTAAATTTGCAATATTTACAGTGGTTAATTTGCTATAATTTCAGTGGTAAATTTGCAATATTTTCACTGTTTAATTTCGAATATTTACAGTTGAAAATTTGCAATATTTGCAGTGGTTAATTAGCAATATTTACAGTGGTTAATTTGCTACAATTTCAGTGCTAAACTTGCAACATTTACAGTGGAAAACTTGTAATATTTTCAATGGTTAATTAGCAATATTTACAGTGGTTAATTTGCAATATTTACAGTGGAAAAATTGCAATATTTACAGTGGAAAATTTGTAATATTTTCAGTGGTTAATTTGCAATAATTACAGTGGTTAATTTGCAATATTTACAGTGGAAAAATTGCAATATTTACAGTGGAAATTTTGTAATATTTTCAGTGGTTTATTTGCAATATTTACAGTGGTTAATTTGCTATAATTTCAGTGGCAATTTTGCAATATTTACTGTGGAAAATTTGACATATTTTCAGTGGAATGTTAGCAATATTTACAGTGGTTAATTTGCTATAATTTCTGTAGTAAATTTGCAACATTTACAGTGGAAAAATTGCAATATTTACAGTGGTTAATTTGCAATAATTACAGTGGTTAATTTGCAATACTTACAGTGGAAAAATTGCAATATTTACAGTGGAAATTTTGTAATACTTTCAGTGGTTAATTTGTAATATTTAGAGTGGTTAATTTCCTATAATTTCAGCGGTAAATTTGCAATATTTACAGTGGTAAATTTGCAATATTTACAGTGGTTAATTTACAATAATTACAGTGGTGAACTTGCAATATTTACAGTGGTTAATTTGGTATAATTTCAGTGGTGAATTTGCAATATTTTCAGTGGTTAATTTGCAATATTTGCAGTGGTTTATTTGCTATAATTTCAGTGCTAAATTTGGAATAATTTCAGTGATTGATTCGCAATATTTACAGCGGTTAATTTGCAATATTTACAGTGGTTAATTTGCTATAATTTCAGTGGTAAGTTTGCAATATTTACAGTGGAAAAATTGCAATATTTTCAGTGGAAAATTTGCAATATTTTCAGTGGTTAAATAGCAATAATTTCAGTGGTTATTTTGCTACAGTATCAGTGGTAAATTTGTAATATTTACAGTGGTTAATTTGCAATAGTTACAGTGGTAAATTTGCAATATTTACAGTGGTTAATTTGATATAATTTCAGTGGTAAATTTGCAATATTTGCAGTAGTAAATTTGCAATATTTTCAGTGGTTAACTTGCAATATTTACAGTGGTAAATTTGCAATATTTACAGTGGTTAATTTGCTATAATTTCAGTGGTAAATTTGCAATATTTCCAGTGTTTAATTTCGAATATTTACAGTTGAAAATTTGCAATATTTGCAGTGGTTAATTAGCAATATTTACAGTGCTTAATTTGCTACAATTTCAGTGTTAAACTTGCAACATTTACAGTGGAAAGTTTGTAATATTTTCGGTGGTTAATTTGCAATATTTACAGTGGTTTATTTGCTATAATTTCAGTGGTAAATTTGCAATATTTACAGTGGTTGTTTTGCAATATTTACAGTGGTTAATTTTATATAATTTCAGTGGTAAATTTGCAATATTTTCAGTGTTTAATTTCGAATATTTACAGTTGAAAATTTGCAATATTTGCATTGGAAAATTTCAGTATTTGCAGTGGTTAATTAGCAGTATTTGCAGTGGTTAATTTGCTATATTTTCAGTGGTAAACTTGCAACATTTATAGTGGAAAACTTGTAATATTTTCAGTGGTTAATTAGCAATATTTACAGTGGTTAATTTGCAATATTTACAGTGGAAAAATTGTAATATTTACAGTGGAAAATTTGTAATATTTTCAGTGGTTAATTTGCAATAATTACAGTGGTTAATTTGCAATACTTACAGTGGAAAAATTGCAATATTTACAGTGGAAATTTTGTAATACTTTCAGTGGTTAATTTGTAATATTTAGAGTGGTTAATTTCCTATAATTTCAGCGGTAAATTTGCAATATTTACAGTGGTAAATTTGCAATATTTACAGTGGTTAATTTACAATAATTACAGTGGTGAACTTGCAATATTTACAGTGGTTAATTTGGTATAATTTCAGTGGTAAATTTGCAATATTTTCAGTGGAAAATTTGCAATATTTTCATAGGTTAAATAGCAATATTTACAGTGGTTATTTTCCTATAGTATCAGTGGTAAATTTGCAATATTTACAGTCGTTAATTTGCAATATTTACTGTGGTAAATTTGCAATATTTACAGTGGTTAATTTGCTATAATTTCAGTGGTAAACTTGAAACATTTACAGTGGAAAACTTGTAATATTTTCAATGGTTAATTAGCAATATTAACAGTGGTTAATTTGCAATATTTACAGTGGTTAATTTTATATAATTTCAGAGGTAAATTTACAATAATTTCAGTGATTAATTCGCAATATATACAGTGGTTAATTTGCAATATTTACAGTGG
Source organism: Podargus strigoides (assembly GCA_028020825.1). Lineage (NCBI taxonomy): Eukaryota > Metazoa > Chordata > Aves > Caprimulgiformes > Podargidae > Podargus > Podargus strigoides. The sequence goes on along the minus strand of CM051624.1, from coordinate 46,165,490 downwards.
TTAATTTGCTGTAATTTCAGTGGTAAACTTGAAACATTTACAGTGGAAAGCTTGTAATATTTTCAATGGTTAATTAGCAATGTTTACAGTGGTTAATTTGCAATATTTACAGTGGTAAATTTGCAATATTTACAGTGGTTAACTTGCAATATTTACAGTGGAAAAATTGTGATATATATAGTGGAAAATTTGTAATAATTTCAGTGGTTAATTTGCAATAATTACAGTGGTTAATTTGCAATATTTACAGTGGAAAAATTGTGATATTTATAGTGGAAAATTTGTAATATTTTCAGTGGTCAATTTGCAATATTTACAGTGGTTAATTTGCTATAATTTCAGTGGTAATTTTGCAATATTTACAGTGGAAAATTTGAAATATTTTCAGTGGAAAATTAGCAATATTTACAGTGGTTAATTTGCTATAATTTCAGTAGTAAATTTGCAACATTTACAGTGGAAAAATTGCAATATTTACATTGGAAAATTTGTAATATTTTCAGTGGTTAATATACAATATTTACAGTGGTTAATTTGCTATAATTTCAGTGGTAAATTTGCAATATTTACAGTGGTTATTTTGCAATATTTACAGTGGTTAATTTGCTATAATTTCAGTGGTAAGTTTGCAATATTTACAGTTGAAAAATTGCAATATTTTCAGTGGAAAATTTGCAATATTTTCAGTGGTTAAATAGCAATATTTACAGTGGTTATTTTGCTATAGTATCAGTGGTAAATTTGCAATATTTACAGTGGTTAATTTGCAATAGTTACAGTGGTAAATTTGCAATATTTACAGTGGTTAATTTGATATAATTTCAGTGGTATATTCGCAATATTTGCAGTAGTAAATTTGCAATATTTTCAGTGGTTAACTTGCAATATTTACCGTGGTAAATTTGTAATATTTACAGTGGTTAATTTGATATAATTTCAGTGGTAAATTCGCAATATATGCAGTAGTAAATTTGCAACATTTACAGTGGAAAAATTGCAATATTTACAGTGGAAAGTTTGTAATATTTTCGGTGGTTAATTTGCAATATTTACAGTGGTTTATTTGCTATAATTTCAGTGGTAAATTTGCAATATTTTCAGTGTTTAATTTCGAATATTTACAGTTGAAAATTTGCAATATTTGCATTAGAAAATTTGCAATATTTGCAGTGGTTAATTAGCAGTATTTGCAGTGGTTAATTTGCTATATTTTCAGTGGTAAACTTGCAACATTTATAGTGGAAAACTTGTAATATTTTCAGTGGTTAATTAGCAATACTTACAGTGGTTAATTTGCAATATTTACAGTGGAAAAATTGTAATATTTACAGTGGAAAATTTGTAATATTTTCAGTGGTTAATTTGCAATAATTACAGTGGTTAATTTGCAATACTTACAGTGGAAAAATTGCAATATTTACAGTGGAAATTTTGTAATACTTTCAGTGGTTAATTTGCAATATTTACAGTGGTTAATTTCCTATAATTTCAGCGGTAAATTTGCAATATTTACAGTGGTAAATTTGCAATATTTACAGTGGTTAATTTACAATAATTACAGTGGTGAACTTGCAATATTTACAGTGGTTAATTTGGTATAATTTCAGTGGTAAATTTGCAATATTTTCAGTGGAAAATTTGCAATATTTTCATAGGTTAAATAGCAATATTTACTGTGGTTATTTTGCTATAGTATCAGTGGTAAATTTGCAATATTTACAGTGGTTAATTTGCAATATTTACTGTGGTAAATTTGCAATATTTACAGTGGTTAATTTGCTATAATTTCAGTGGTAAACTTGAAACATTTACAGTGGAACGCTTGTAATATTTTCAATGGTTATTTAGCAATGTTTACAGTGGTTAATTTGCAATATTTACAGTGGTAAATTTGCAATATTTACAGTGGTTAATTTGCAATAATTTCAGTGGTAAATTTGCAATATTTTCAGTGTTTAATTTCGAATATATACAGTTGAAAATTTGCAATATCTCAATTGGAAATTTTGCAATATTTGCAGTGGTTAATTAGCAATATTTACAGTGGTTAATTTGCTATAATTTCAGTGCTAAACTTGCAACATTTACAGTGGAAAACTTGTAATATTTTCAATGGTTAATTAGCAATATTTACAGTGGTTAATTTGCAATATTTACAGTGGAAAAATTGTGATATTTATAGTGGAAAATTTGTAATATTTTCAGTGGTTAATTTGCAATAATTACAGTGGTTAATTTGCAATATTTACAGTGGAAAAATTGTGATATTTATAGTGGAAAATTTGTAATATTTTCAGTGGTCAATTTGCAATATTTACAGTGGTTAATTTGCTATAATTTCAGTGGTAATTTTGCAATATTTACAGTGGAAAATTTGAAATATTTTCAGTGGAAAATTAGCAATATTTACAGTGGTTAATTTGCTATAATTTCAGTAGTAAATTTGCAACATTTACAGTGGAAAAATTGCAATATTTACATTGGAAAATTTGTAATATTTTGAGTGGTTAATTTGCAATATTTACAGTGGTTAATTTGCTATAATTTCAGTGGTGAATTTGCAATATTTACAGTGGTTATTTTGCAATATTTACAGTGGTAAATTTTATATAATTTCAGTGCTAAATTTGGAATAATTTCAGTGATTGATTCGCAATATTTACAGCGGTTAATTTGCAATATTTACAGTGGTTAATTTGCTATAATTTCAGTGGTAAGTTTGCAATATTTACAGTGGAAAAATTGCAATATTTTCAGTGGAAAATTTGCAATATTTTCAGTGGTTAAATAGCAATAATTTCAGTGGTTATTTTGCTACAGTATCAGTGGTAAATTTGTAATATTTACAGTGGTTAATTTGCAATAGTTACAGTGGTAAATTTGCAATATTTACAGTGGTTAATTTGATATAATTTCAGTGGTAAATTTGCAATATTTGCAGTAGTAAATTTGCAATATTTTCAGTGGTTAACTTGCAATATTTACAGTGGTAAATTTGCAATATTTACAGTGGTTAATTTGCTATAATTTCAGTGGTAAATTTGCAATATTTTCAGTGTTTAATTTCGAATATTTACAGTTGAAAATTTGCAATATTTGCAGTGGTTAATTAGCAATATTTACAGTGCTTAATTTGCTACAATTTCAGTGCTAAACTTGCAACATTTACAGTGGAAAAATTGCAATATTTACAGTGGAAAGTTTGTAATATTTTCGGTGGTTAATTTGCAATATTTACAGTGGTTTATTTGCTATAATTTCAGTGGTAAATTTGCAATATTTACAGTGGTTGATTTGCAATATTTACAGTGGTTAATTTTATATAATTTCAGTGGTAAATTTGCAATATTTTCAGTGTTTAATTTCGAATATTTACAGTTGAAAATTTGCAATATTTGCATTGGAAAATTTGCAATATTTGCAGTAGTTAATTAGCAGTATTTGCAGTGGTTAATTTGCTATATTTTCAGTGGTAAACTTGCAACATTTATAGTGGAAAACTTGTAATATTTTCAGTGGTTAATTAGCAATATTTACAGTGGTTAATTTGCAATATTTACAGTGGAAAAATTGTAATATTTACAGTGGAAAATTTGTAATATTTTCAGTGGTTAATTTGCAATAATTACAGTGGTTAATTTGCAATACTTACAGTGGAAAAATTGCAATATTTACATTGGAAAATTTGTAATGTTTTCAGTGGTTAATTTGCAATATTTACAGTGGTTAATTTCCTATAATTTCAGCGATAAATTTGCAATATTTACAGTGGTAAATTTGCAATATTTACAGTGGTTAATTTACAATAATTACAGTGGTGAACTTGCAATATTTACAGTGGTTAATTTGGTATAATTTCAGTGGTAAATTTGCAATATTTTCAGTGGAAAATTTGCAATATTTTCATAGGTTAAATAGCAATATTTACAGTGGTTATTTTCCTATAGTATCAGTGGTAAATTTGCAATATTTACAGTCGTTAATTTGCAATATTTACTGTGGTAAATTTGCAATATTTACAGTGGTTAATTTGCTATAATTTCAGTGGTAAACTTGAAACATTTACAGTGGAAAACTTGTAATATTTTCAATGGTTAATTAGCAATATTAACAGTGGTTAATTTGCAATATTTACAGTGGTTAATTAGCAATATTTACAGTGGTTAATTTGCTATAATTTCAGTGCTAAACTTGCAACATTTACAGTGGAAAACTTGTAATATTTTCAGTGGTTAATTAGCAATATTTACAGTGGTTAATTTGCAATATTTACAGTGGAAAAATTGTAATATTTACAGTGGAAAATTTGTAATATTTTCAGTGGTTAATTTGCAATAATTACAGTGGTTAATTTGCAATACTTACAGTGGTTAATTTCCTATAATTTCAGCGGTAAATTTGCAATATTTACAGTGGTAAATTTGCAATATTTACAGTGGTTAATTTACAATAATTACAGTGGTGAACTTGCAATATTTACAGTGGTTAATTTGGTATAATTTCAGTGGTAAATTCGCAATATTTTCAGTGGAAAATTTGCAATATTTTCATAGGTTAAATAGCAATATTTACAGTGGTTATTTTCCTATAGTATCAGTGGTAAATTTGCAATATTTACATTGGTTAATTTGCAATATTTACAGTGGTCAATTTTCTATAATTTCTGTGGTTAATTTGCTATAATTTCAGTGGTAAATTTGCTTTATTTACAGTGGAAAATTTGCAATAATTTCAGTGGAAAATTTGCAATATTTAGAGTGGAAAATTTGCAATAATTTCAGTGGAAAATTTGCAATATTTAGAGTGGAAAATTTGCAATATTTAGAGTGGAAAATTGGCAATATTTACAGTGGAAAATTTCCAATAATTTCTGTGGTAAATTTGCAACATTTACAGTGGAAAATTGACAATATTTGCAGTGGTTAATTTGCTATATTTCAGTGCTTACTTGCTATAATTTCAGAGGTAAATTTGCAATATTTACAGTGGAAAATTTGCAATGTTTACAGTGGTCAATTTTCTATAATTTTAGTGGTTAATTTGCTATCATTTCAGAGGTAAATTTGCTATATTTACAGTGGAAAATTTTCAATATTTAGAGTGGAAAATTTGCAATATTTTCAGTGGTTAATTTGCTATAATTTCAGAGGTAAATTTGCTATATTTACAGTTGAAAATTTTCAATATTTAGATTGGAAAATTTGCAATATTTACAGTCTTTAATTTGCAATAATTTCAGTGGTAAATTTGCAATACATACAGTGGAAAAATGGCAATATTTACAGTGGTTAATTTGCTATACTTCAGTAGTTACTTTGCTATAATTTCAGAGGTACATTTGCAATGTTTACTGTGGAAAATTTGCCATAATTTCAGTGCTAAATTTGCAATATTTAGAGTAGAATATTTGCAATATTTACAGTGGTTAATTTGCAATATTTACAGTGGTTAATTTGCTATAATTTCAGAGGTAAATTTGCTATATTTACAGTGGAAAATTTGGAATATTTAGAGTGCAAAATTTGCAATATTTGCAGTGTTTAATTTGCAATAATTTCAGTGGTAAATTTCCAATTCTTACAGTGGAAAATTGGCAATATTTACAGTGGTTAATTTGCTATATTTCAGTGGTTACTTTGCTATAATTTCAGAGGTAAATTTGCAATGTTTACTGTGGAAAATTTGCCATAATTTCTGTGGTAAATTTGCAATATTTACCATGGAAAATTTTCAATATTTACAGGTGTTGGTTTGCAATATTTACAGTGGTTAATTTGGAAAAATTTCAGTGCTAAATTTGCAATATTTAGAGTAGAATATTTGCAATATTTACATTGGTTAATTTGCAATATTTACAGTGGTCAATTTTCTATAATTTCTGTGGTTAATTTGCTATAATTTCAGTGGTAAATTTGCTTTATTTACAGTGGAAAATTTGCAATAATTTCAGTGGAAAATTTGCAATATTTAGAGTGGAAAATTTGCAATATTTACAATTATAAAATTTGCAATAATTTCAGTGGTAAATTTGCAATAATTTCAATGGTAAAATTTACAATATTTACAGTGGTTAATTTGCTATATTTCAGTGGTTACTTGCTCTAATTTCAGAGGTAAATTTGCAATATTTACAGTGGAAAATTTGCAATGTTTACAGTGGTCCATTTTCTATAATTTCAGTGGTTAATTTGCTATAATTTCAGAGGTAAATTTGCTATATTTACAGTGGAAAATTTTCAATATTTTGAGTGGAAAATTTGCAATATTTACAGTGTTTAATTTGCAATAATTTCAGTGGTAAATTTGTAATGTCTACTGTGGAAAACTTGCCATACTTTCTGTGGTAAATTTGCAATATTTAGAGTGGAATATTTGCAATATTTACAGTGGTTAATTTGAAATATTTACAGTGGTTAATTTGCTATATTTCAGAGGTAAATTTGCTATATTTACAGTGGAAAATTTGCAATACTTAGAGTGGAAAATTTGCAATATTTAGAGTGTTTAATTTGCAATAATTTCAGTGGTAAATTTGCAACATTTACAGTGGAAAATTGACAATATTTACAGTGGTTAATTTGCTATATTTCAGTGTTAACTTTGCAATAATTTCAGAGGTATATTTGCAATATTTACAGTGGAAAATTTGCAATATTTACAGAGGTTAATTTGCAATAATTTCAGTGGTAAATTTGCAATATTTAAAGGGGAAAATTTGCAATAAATAGAGTGGTTAATTTGCTATAATTTCAGTGGTTAATTTGCTATAATTTCAGTAGTTAATTTGCTATAATTTCTCAGGTAAATTTGCAATATTTACAGTGGTAAATTTGCATAATTTCAGTGGTAAATTTGCCTTAATTTCAGACGTAAATTTGCAATATTTACAGTGGAAAATTTTCAATATTTACAGTGGTTAGTTTGCAATATTTGCAGTGTTTAATTTGCAATAATTTCAGTGGTAAATTGACAGTATTCAGAGTAGAATATTTGCAATATTTACAGAGGTGAATTTGCAATATTTAGAGTGGTTAATTTGCAATAATTTCAGTGGTATATTTACAATATTTACAGTGGTTAGTTTGAAATATTTACAGTGGTTAATTTGCTATAATTTCAGTGGTTACTTTTCTATAATTTCAGGAGTATATTTCCAATATTTAGAGTGGAAAATTTGCAATAATTTCACTGGTAAAATTGCAATAATTACAGTGGAAATTTTTCAATATTTACAGTGATTAGTTTGCAATATTTACAGTGCTTAATTTGGAAAAATGTCAGTGCTAAATTTGTAATATTTAGTGTAGAATATTTGCAATATTTACAGTGGTTAATTTGCAATACTTACAGTGGTTAATTTGCTATCATTTCTGTGGAAAATTTGCTATAATTTCAGAGGTAAATTTGCTATATTTACAGTGGAAAATTTGCAATATTTAGAGTGGAAAATTTGCAATATTTACAGTGTTTACTTTGCAATAATTTCAGTGGTAAATTTGCAATACTTAGAGTGGAAAATTGGCAATATTTACAGTGGTTAATTTGCTATATTTCAGTGGTTACTTTGCTATAATATCAGAGGTAAATTTGCAATGTTTACAGTGGAAATTTTGCAATAATTTCGGTGGTAAATTTGCAATATTTACAATGGAAAATTTTCAATATTTACAGGTGTTAGTTTGCAATATTTACAGTGGTTAATTTGGAAAAATTTCAGTGCTAAATTTGCAATATTTAGAGTAGAATATTTGCAATATTTACAGTGGTCAATTTGCTATAATTTCTGTGGTTAATTTGTTGTAATTTCAGAGGTAAATTTGCTATATTTACAGTGGAAAATTTGCAATATTTAGAGTGGAAAATTTGCAATATTTACAGTTTTTAATTTGCAATAATTTCAGTGGTAAATTTGCAATACTTACAGTGGAAAATTGGCAATAATTTCACTGGTAAAATTGCAATAATTACAGTGGAAATTTTTCAATATTTACAGTGATTAGTTTGCAATATTTACAGTGGTTAATTTGGAGACATTTCAGTGCTAAATTTGCAATATTTAGAGTAGAATATTTCCAATATTTACAGTGGTTAATTTGCAATATTTACAGAGGTCAATTAGCTATAATTTCTGTGGTTAATTTGCTATATATCAGTGGTAAATTTGCTATAATTTCAGTGGTAAATTTGCAATGTTTACTGTGGAAAATTTGCAATAATTTCAGAGGTATATTTGCAATATTTAGAGTGGAAAATCTGCAATATTTACAGGTGTTAGTTTGCAATATTTACAGTGGAATTTTTGCAATAATTTCAGTGGTAAATTTGCAACATTTACAGTGGAAAATTGTCAATATTTACAGTGGTTAATTTGCTATATTTCAGTGGTTACTTGCTATAATTTCAGAGGTAAATTTGCAATATTTACAGTGGAAAATATGCAATATTTACAGAGGTTAATTTGCAATAATTTCAGTGGTAAATTTGCAATATTTAAAGGGGAAAATTTGCAATAATTAGAGTCGTTAATTTGCTATACTTTCAGTGGTTAATTTGCTATAATTTCAGTAGTTAATTTCCTATAATTTCACAGGAAAATTTGCAATATTTACAGTGGTAAATTTGCATAATTTCAGTGGTAAATTTGCCTTAATTTCAGAGGTAAATTTGCAATATTTACAGTGGAAAATTTTCAATATTTAGAGTGGTTAGTTTGCAATATTTACAGTGGTTAATTTGCAATAATTTCAGTGGTAAATTTACAGTATTTAGAGTAGAATATTTGCAATATTTACAGAGGTGAATTTGCAATATTTAGAGTGGTTAATTTGCAATAATTTCAGTGGTATATTTGCAATATTTACAGTGGTTAGTTTGAAATATTTACAGTGGTTAATTTGCTATAATTTCAGTGGTTACTTTTCTATAATTTCAGGAGTATATTTCCAAAATTTATAGTGGAAAATTTGCAATAATTTCACTTGTATAATAGCAATAATTACAGTGGAAATTTTTCAATATTTACAGTGATTAGTTTGCAATATTTACAGTGGTTAATTTGGAGAAATTTCAGTGCTAAATTTGCAATATTTAGAGTAGAACATTTGCAATACTTACAGTGGTTAATTTGCAATATTTACAGTGGTTAATTTGCTATCATTTCTGTGGTTAATTTGCTGTAGTTTCAGAGGTAAATTTGCTATATTTACAGTCGAAAATTTGCAATAATTTCAGTGGTAAATTTCCAATATTTAGAGTGGAAAATTTGCAATATTAAGAGTGAAAAATTTGCAATATTTACAGTGGAAAATTGACAATATTTACAGTGGTTAATTTGCAACATTTACAGTGGAAAATTGACAATATTTACAGTTTTTAATTTGCTATATTTCAGTGGTAACTTTGCTATAATTTCAGAGGTAAAGTTGCAATATTTACAGTGGAAAATTTGCAATATTTACAGAGGTTAATTTGCAATAATTTCAGTGGTAAATCTGCAATATTTAAAGGGGAATATTTGCAATAAATAGAGTGGTTAATTTGCTATAATTTCAGTGGTTAATTTGCTATAATTTCAGAGGTAAGATTGCAACATTTACAGTGGAAAATTTTCAATATTTACAGTGGTTAGTTTGCAATATTTACGGTGGTTGATTTGCAATAATTTCAGCGGTAAATTTCCAATACTTACAGTGCAAAAATTGCAATATTTACAGTGGTTTATTTGCTGTAATTTCAGTGGTTACTTTGCTGTAATTTCAGAGGTAAATTTGCTATATGTACACTGGAAAATTTGCAATAATTTCAGTGATAAATTTGCAATATTTACAGTGGAAAATTTTCAATATTTACAGTGGTTAGTTTGCAATATTTACAGTGGTTAGTTTGAAATATATACAGTGGTTAATTTGCTATAATTTCAGTGGTTACTTTTCTATAATTTCAGGGGTAAATTTGCAATGTTTACAGTGGAAAATTTGCAATAATTTCAATGGTAAAATTGCAATAATTACAGTGGAAATTTTTCAATATTTACAGTGATTAGTTTGCAATATTTACAGTGGTTAATTTGGAGAAATTTCAGTGCTAAATTTGCAATATTTAGAGTAGAATATTTGCAATATTTACAGTGCTTAATTTGCTATAATTACAGTAGTTAATTTGCTATAATTTCAGAGGTAAATTTGCTATATTTACTGTAGAAAATTTTCAATATTTAGAGTGGAAAATTTGCAATATTTACAGTGTTTAATTTGCAATAATTTCAGTGGTAAATTTGCAATACTCACAGTGGAAAATTGGCAATATTTACAGTGGTTTATTTGCTATATTTCAGTGGTTACTTTGCTATAATTTGAGAGGTACATTTGCAATGTTTACTGTGGAAAATTTGCCATAATTTCAGTGCTAAATTTGCAATATTTAGAGTAGAATATTTGCAATATTTACAGTGGTTAATTTGCAATATTTACAGTGGTTAATTTTCTATAATTTCAGAGGTAAATTTGCTATATTTACAGTGGAAAATTTTCAATATTTAGAGTGGAAAATTTGCAATATTTACAGTGTTTAATTTGCAATAATTTCAGTGGTAAATTTGCAATACTTACAGTGGAAAATTGGCAATATTTACAGTGGTTAATTTGCTATATTTCAGTGGTTACTTTGCTATAATTTCAGAGGTAAATTTGCAATGTTTACTGTGGAAAATTTGCCATCATTTCTGTAGTAATTTGCAATATTTACAATGGAAAATTTTCAATATTTACAGGTGTTGGTTTGCAATATTTACAGTGGTTAATTTGGAAAAATTTCAGTGCTAAATTTGCAATATTTAGAGTAGAATATTTGCAATATTTACATTGGTTAATTTGCAATATTTACAGTGGTCAATTTTCTATAATTTCTGTGGTTAATTTGCTATAATTTCAGTGGTAAATTTGCTTTATTTGCAGTGGAAAATTTGCAATAATTTCAGTGGAAAATTTGCAATAATTTCAGTGGAAAATTTGCAATATTTAGAGTGGAAAATTTGCAATAATTTCAGTGGAAAATTTGCAATATTTAGAGTGGAAAATTGGCAATATTTACAGTGGAAAATTTCCAATAATTTCTGTGGTAAATTTGCAACATTTACAGTGGAAAATTGACAATATTCGCAGTGGTTAATTTGCTATATTTCAGTGCTTACTTGCTATAATTTCAGAGGTAAATTTGCAATATTTACAGTGGAAAATTTGCAATGTTTACAGTGGTCAATTTTCTATAATTTTAGTGGTTAATTTGCTATCATTTCAGAGGTAAATTTGCTATATTTACAGTGGAAAATTTTCACTATTTATAGTGGAAAATTTGCAATATTTTCAGTGGTTAATTTGCTATAATTTCAGAGGTAAATTTGCTATATTTACAGTTGAAAATTTTCAATATTTAGATTGGAAAATTTGCAATATTTACAGTCTTTAATTTGCAATAATTTCAGTGGTAAATTTCCAATACATACAGTGGAAAATTGGCAATATTTACAGTGGTTAATTTCCTATACTTCAGTAGTTACTTTGCTATAATTTCAGAGGTACATTTGCAATGTTTACTGTGGAAAATTTGCCATAATTTCAGTGCTAAATTTGCAATATTTAGAGTAGAATATTTGCAATATTTACAGTGGTTAATTTGCAATATTTACAGTGGTTAATTTGCTATAATTTCAGAGGTAAATTTGCTATATTTACAGTGGAAAATTTTCAATATTTAGAGTGCAAAATTTGCAATATTTACAGTGTTTAATTTGCAATAATTTCAGTGGTAAATTTCCAATTCTTACAGTGGAAAATTGGCAATATTTACAGTGGTTAATTTGCTATATTTCAGTGGTTACTTTGCTATAATTTCAGAGGTAAATTTGCAATGTTTACTGTGGAAAATTTGCCATAATTTCTGTGGTAAATTTGCAATATTTACAATGGAAAATTTTCAATATTTACAGGTGTTGGTTTGCAATATTTACAGTGGTTAATTTGGAAAAATTTCAGTGCTAAATTTGCAATATTTAGAGTAGAATATTTGCAATATTTACATTGGTTAATTTGCAATATTTACAGTGGTCAATTTTCTATAATTTCTGTGGTTAATTTGCTATAATTTCAGTGGTAAATTTGCTTTATTTACAGTGGAAAATTTGCAATAATTTCAGTGGAAAATTTGCAATAATTTCAGTGGAAAATTTGCAATATTTAGAGTGGAAAATTTGCAATATTTACAGTGGAAAATTTGCAATAATTTCAGTGGTGAATTTGCAATAATTTCAATGGTAAAATTTACAATATTTTCAGTGGTTAATTTGCTATATTTCAGTGGTTACTTGCTCTAATTTCAGAGGTAAATTTGCAATATTTACAGTGGAAAATTTGCAATGTTTACAGTGGTCAATTTTCTATAATTTCAGTGGTTAATTTGCTATAATTTCAGAGGTAAATTTGCTATATTTACAGTGGAAAATTTTCAATATTTAGAGTGCAAAATTTGCAATATTTACAGTCTTTAATTTGCAATAATTTCAGTGGTAAATTTCCAATACATACAGTGGAAAATTGGCAATATTTACAGTGGTTAATTTGCTATATTTCAGTGGTTACTTTGCTATAATTTCAGAGGTAAATTTGCAATGTTTACTGTGGAAAATTTGCCATAATTTCTGTGGTAAATTTGCAATATTTACAATGGAAAATTTTCAATATTTACAGGTGTTAGTTTGCAATATTTACAGTGGTTAATTTGGAAAAATTTCAGTGCTAAATTTGCAATATTTAGAGTAGAATATTTGCAATATTTACATTGGTTAATTTGCAATATTTACAGTGGTCAATTTTCTATAATTTCTGTGGTTAATTTGCTATAATTTCAGTGGTAAATTTGCTTTATTTACAGTGGAAAATTTGCAATAATTTCAGTGGAAAATTTGCAATATTTAGAGTGGAAAATTTGCAATAATTTCAGTGGAAAATTTGCAATATTTAGAGTGGAAAATTTGCAATATTTAGAGTGGAAAATTGGCAATATTTACAGTGGAAAATTTCCAATAATTTCTGTGGTAAATTTGCAACATTTACAGTGGAAAATTGACAATATTTGCAGTGGTTAATTTGCTATATTTCAGTGCTTACTTGCTATAATTTCAGAGGTAAATTTGCAATATTTACAGTGGAAAATTTGCAATGTTTACAGTGGTCAATTTTCTATAATTTTAGTGGTTAATTTGCTATCATTTCAGAAGTAAATTTGCTATATTTACAGTGGAAAATTTTCAATATTTAGAGTGGAAAATTTGCAATATTTTCAGTGGTTAATTTGCTATAATTTCAGAGGTAAATTTGCTATATTTACAGTTGAAAATTTTCAATATTTAGATTGGAAAATTTGCAATATTTACAGTCTTTAATTTGCAATAATTTCAGTGGTAAATTTGCAATACATACAGTGGAAAAATGGCAATATTTACAGTGGTTAATTTGCTATACTTCAGTAGTTACTTTGCTATAATTTCAGAGGTAAATTTGCTATATGTACACTGGAAAATTTGCAATAATTTCAGTGATAAATTTGCAATATTTACAGTGGAAAATTTTCAATATTTACAGTGGTTAGTTTGCAATATTTACAGTGGTTAGTTTGAAATATATACAGTGGTTAATTTGCTATAATTTCAGTGGTTACTTTTCTATAATTTCAGGGGTAAATTTGCAATGTTTACAGTGGAAAATTTGCAATAATTTCAATGGTAAAATTGCAATAATTACGGTGGAAATTTTTCAATATTTACAGTGATTAGTTTGCAATATTTACAGTGGTTAATTTGGAGAAATTTAAGTGCTAAATTTGCAATATTTAGAGTAGAATATTTGCAATATTTACAGTGCTTAATTTGCTATAATTACAGTAGTTAATTTGCTATAATTTCAGAGGTAAATTTGCTATATTTACTGTAGAAAATTTTCAATATTTAGAGTGGAAAATTTGCAATATTTACAGTGTTTAATTTGCAATAATTTCAGTGGTAAATTTGCAATACTCACAGTGGAAAATTGGCAATATTTACAGTGGTTTATTTGCTATATTTCAGTGGTTACTTTGCTATAATTTGAGAGGTACATTTGCAATGTTTACTGTGGAAAATTTGCCATAATTTCAGTGCTAAATTTGCAATATTTAGAGTAGAATATTTGCAATATTTACAGTGGTTAATTTGCAATATTTACAGTGGTTAATTTTCTATAATTTCAGAGGTAAATTTGCTATATTTACAGTGGAAAATTTTCAATATTTAGAGTGGAAAATTTGCAATATTTACAGTGTTTAATTTGCAATAATTTCAGTGGTAAATTTGCAATATTTAGAGTGGAAAATTGGCAATATTTACAGTGGTTAATTTGCTATATTTCAGTGGTTACTTTGCTATAATTTCAGAGGTAAATTTGCAATGTTTACAGTGGAAAATTTGCCATCATTTCTGTAGTAATTTGCAATATTTACAATGGAAAATTTTCAATATTTACAGGTGTTGGTTTGCAATATTTACAGTGGTTAATTTGGAAAAATTTCAGTGCTAAATTTGCAATATTTAGAGTAGAATATTTGCAATATTTACATTGGTTAATTTGCAATATTTACAGTGGAAAATTTGCAATATTTAGAGTGGAAAATTTGCAATATTTACAGTTTTTAATTTGCAATAATTTCAGTGGTAAATTTGCAATACTTACAGTGGAAAATTGGCAATAATTTCACTGGTAAAATTGCAATAATTACAGTGGAAATTTTTCAATATTTACATTGATTAGTTTGCAATATTTACAGTGGTTAATTTGGAGAAATTTCAGTGCTAAATTTGCAATATTTAGAGTAGAATATTTGCAATATTTACAGTGGTTAGTTTGCAATATTTACAGTGGTTAATTTGGAGAAATTTCAGTGCTAAATTTGCTATATTTCAGTGGTTAATTTGCTATAATTTCAGAGGTAAATTTGCAATGTTTACTGTGGAAACTTTGCAATAATTTCAGAGGTATATTTGCAATATTTAGAGTGGAAAATTTGCAATATTTACAGGTGTTAGTTTGCAATATTTACAGTGGAAAATTTGCAATAATTTCAGAAGTAAATTTGCAACATTTACAGTGGAAAATTGGCAATATTTACAGTGGTTAATTTGCTATATTTCAGTGGTTACTTGCTCTAAGTTCAGAGGTAAATTTGCAATGTTTACTGTGGAAAATATGCAATATTTACAGAGGTTAATTTGCAATAATTTCAGTGGTAAATTTGCAATAATTACAGTGGAAAATTTGCAATAATTAGAGTGGCTTATTTGCTATAATTTCAGTGGTTAATTTGCTATAATTTCAGTAGTTAATTTGCTATAACTTCAGAGGTAAATTTGCTATATTTACAGTGGAAAATTTTCAATATTTAGAGTGGAAAATTTGCAATATTTACAGTGTTTAATTTGCAATAATTTCAGTGGTAAATTTGCAATATTTACAGTGGTTAGTTTGCAATATTTACAGTGGTTAATTTGCTATATTTACAGTGGTTACTTTGCTATAATTTCAGAGGTAATTTTGCAATGCCTACAGTGCAAAATTTGCCATAATTTCTGTGGTAAATTGGCAATATTTACAATGGAAATTTTTCAATATTTACAGTGGTTAGTTTGCAATATTTACGGTGGTTAGTTTGAAATATTTACAGTGGTTAATTTGCTATAATTTCAGTGGTTACTTTTCTATAATTTCACTGGTAAAATTGCAATAATTACAGTGGAAATTTTTCAATATTTACAGTGATTAGTTTGCAATATTTGCAGTGGTTAATTTGGAGAAATTTCACTGCTAAATTTGCAATATTTAGAGTAGAATATTTGCAATATTTACAGTGGTTAATTTGCAATATTTACAGTGGTTAATTTGCTATAATTTCAGAGGTAAATTTGCTATATTTACAGTGGAAAATTTTCAATATTTAGAGTGGAAAATTTGCAATATTTACAGTGGAAAATTTGCAATAATTTCAGTGGTAAATTTGCAATACTTACAGTGGAAAATTGACAATATTTACAGTGGTTTATTTGCTATATTTCAGTGGTCACTTTGCTATAATATCAGAGGTAAAATTGCAATG
The DNA here is from genome assembly GCA_028020825.1 of Podargus strigoides. Classification (NCBI taxonomy): domain Eukaryota; kingdom Metazoa; phylum Chordata; class Aves; order Caprimulgiformes; family Podargidae; genus Podargus; species Podargus strigoides. The sequence continues at coordinate 46,149,317 of CM051624.1, read as the reverse complement.
TTTACAGTGGAAATTTTCCCATAATTTCTGTGGTAAATTTGCAATATTTACAATGGAAATTTTTCAATATTTACAGGTGTTAGTTTGCAATATTTACAGTGGTTAATTTGGAAAAATTTCAGTGCTAAATTTGCAATATCTAGAGTAGAATATTTGCAATATTTACATTGGTTAATTTGCAATATTTACAGTGGTCAATTTTCTATAATTTCTGTGGTTAATTTGCTATAATTTCAGTGGAAAATTTGCAACATTTACAGTGGAAAATTGACAATATTTACAGTGGTTAATTTGCTATATTTCAGTGGTTACTTGCTATAATTTCAGAGGTAAATTTGCAATATTTACAGTGGAAAATTTGCAATGTTTACAGTGGTTAGTTTGCAATATTTACAGTGGTTAATTTGCTATATTTACAGTGGTTACTTTGCTATAAATTCAGAGGTAATTTTGCAATGCCTACAGTGCAAAATTTGCCATAATTTCTGTGGTAAATTGGCAATATTTACAATGGAAATTTTTCAATATTTACAGTGGTTAGTTTGCAATATTTACGGTGGTTAGTTTGAAATATTTACAGTGGTTAATTTGCTATAATTTCAGTGGTTACTTTTCTATAATTTCACTGGTAAAATTGCAATAATTACAGTGGAAATTTTTCAATATTTACAGTGATTAGTTTGCAATATTTGCAGTGGTTAATTTGGAGAAATTTCACTGCTAAATTTGCAATATTTAGAGTAGAATATTTGCAATATTTACAGTGGTTAATTTGCAATATTTACAGTGGTTAATTTTCTATAATTTCAGAGGTAAATTTGCTATATTTACAGTGGAAAATTTTCAATATTTAGAGTGGAAAATTTGCAATATTTACAGTGTTTAATTTGCAATAATTTCAGTGGTAAATTTGCAATATTTAGAGTGGAAAATTGGCAATATTTACAGTGGTTAATTTGCTATATTTCAGTGGTTACTTTGCTATAATTTCAGAGGTAAATTTGCAATGTTTACAGTGGAAAATTTGCCATCATTTCTGTAGTAATTTGCAATATTTACAATGGAAAATTTTCAATATTTACAGGTGTTGGTTTGCAATATTTACAGTGGTTAATTTGGAAAAATTTCAGTGCTAAATTTGCAATATTTAGAGTAGAATATTTGCAATATTTACATTGGTTAATTTGCAATATTTACAGTGGAAAATTTGCAATATTTAGAGTGGAAAATTTGCAATATTTACAGTTTTTAATTTGCAATAATTTCAGTGGTAAATTTGCAATACTTACAGTGGAAAATTGGCAATAATTTCACTGGTAAAATTGCAATAATTACAGTGGAAATTTTTCAATATTTACATTGATTAGTTTGCAATATTTACAGTGGTTAATTTGGAGAAATTTCAGTGCTAAATTTGCAATATTTAGAGTAGAATATTTGCAATATTTACAGTGGTTAGTTTGCAATATTTACAGTGGTTAATTTGGAGAAATTTCAGTGCTAAATTTGCTATATTTCAGTGGTTAATTTGCTATAATTTCAGAGGTAAATTTGCAATGTTTACTGTGGAAACTTTGCAATAATTTCAGAGGTATATTTGCAATATTTAGAGTGGAAAATTTGCAATATTTACAGGTGTTAGTTTGCAATATTTACAGTGGAAAATTTGCAATAATTTCAGAAGTAAATTTGCAACATTTACAGTGGAAAATTGGCAATATTTACAGTGGTTAATTTGCTATATTTCAGTGGTTACTTGCTCTAAGTTCAGAGGTAAATTTGCAATGTTTACTGTGGAAAATATGCAATATTTACAGAGGTTAATTTGCAATAATTTCAGTGGTAAATTTGCAATAATTACAGTGGAAAATTTGCAATAATTAGAGTGGCTTATTTGCTATAATTTCAGTGGTTAATTTGCTATAATTTCAGTAGTTAATTTGCTATAACTTCAGAGGTAAATTTGCTATATTTACAGTGGAAAATTTTCAATATTTAGAGTGGAAAATTTGCAATATTTACAGTGTTTAATTTGCAATAATTTCAGTGGTAAATTTGCAATATTTACAGTGGTTAGTTTGCAATATTTACAGTGGTTAATTTGCTATATTTACAGTGGTTACTTTGCTATAATTTCAGAGGTAATTTTGCAATGCCTACAGTGCAAAATTTGCCATAATTTCTGTGGTAAATTGGCAATATTTACAATGGAAATTTTTCAATATTTACAGTGGTTAGTTTGCAATATTTACGGTGGTTAGTTTGAAATATTTACAGTGGTTAATTTGCTATAATTTCAGTGGTTACTTTTCTATAATTTCACTGGTAAAATTGCAATAATTACAGTGGAAATTTTTCAATATTTACAGTGATTAGTTTGCAATATTTGCAGTGGTTAATTTGGAGAAATTTCACTGCTAAATTTGCAATATTTAGAGTAGAATATTTGCAATATTTACAGTGGTTAATTTGCAATATTTACAGTGGTTAATTTGCTATAATTTCAGAGGTAAATTTGCTATATTTACAGTGGAAAATTTTCAATATTTAGAGTGGAAAATTTGCAATATTTACAGTGGAAAATTTGCAATAATTTCAGTGGTAAATTTGCAATACTTACAGTGGAAAATTGACAATATTTACAGTGGTTTATTTGCTATATTTCAGTGGTCACTTTGCTATAATATCAGAGGTAAAATTGCAATGTTTACAGTGGAAATTTTCCCATAATTTCTGTGGTAAATTTGCAATATTTACAATGGAAATTTTTCAATATTTACAGGTGTTAGTTTGCAATATTTACAGTGGTTAATTTGGAAAAATTTCAGTGCTAAATTTGCAATATCTAGAGTAGAATATTTGCAATATTTACATTGGTTAATTTGCAATATTTACAGTGGTCAATTTTCTATAATTTCTGTGGTTAATTTGCTATAATTTCAGTGGAAAATTTGCAACATTTACAGTGGAAAATTGACAATATTTACAGTGGTTAATTTGCTATATTTCAGTGGTTACTTGCTATAATTTCAGAGGTAAATTTGCAATATTTACAGTGGAAAATTTGCAATGTTTACAGTGGTTAGTTTGCAATATTTACAGTGGTTAATTTGCTATATTTACAGTGGTTACTTTGCTATAAATTCAGAGGTAATTTTGCAATGCCTACAGTGCAAAATTTGCCATAATTTCTGTGGTAAATTGGCAATATTTACAATGGAAATTTTTCAATATTTACAGTGGTTAGTTTGCAATATTTACGGTGGTTAGTTTGAAATATTTACAGTGGTTAATTTGCTATAATTTCAGTGGTTACTTTTCTATAATTTCACTGGTAAAATTGCAATAATTACAGTGGAAATTTTTCAATATTTACAGTGATTAGTTTGCAATATTTGCAGTGGTTAATTTGGAGAAATTTCACTGCTAAATTTGCAATATTTAGAGTAGAATATTTGCAATATTTACAGTGGTTAATTTGCAATATTTACAGTGGTTAATTTTCTATAATTTCAGAGGTAAATTTGCTATATTTACAGTGGAAAATTTTCAATATTTAGAGTGGAAAATTTGCAATATTTACAGTGTTTAATTTGCAATAATTTCAGTGGTAAATTTGCAATATTTAGAGTGGAAAATTGGCAATATTTACAGTGGTTAATTTGCTATATTTCAGTGGTTACTTTGCTATAATTTCAGAGGTAAATTTGCAATGTTTACAGTGGAAAATTTGCCATCATTTCTGTAGTAATTTGCAATATTTACAATGGAAAATTTTCAATATTTACAGGTGTTGGTTTGCAATATTTACAGTGGTTAATTTGGAAAAATTTCAGTGCTAAATTTGCAATATTTAGAGTAGAATATTTGCAATATTTACATTGGTTAATTTGCAATATTTACAGTGGAAAATTTGCAATATTTAGAGTGGAAAATTTGCAATATTTACAGTTTTTAATTTGCAATAATTTCAGTGGTAAATTTGCAATACTTACAGTGGAAAATTGGCAATAATTTCACTGGTAAAATTGCAATAATTACAGTGGAAATTTTTCAATATTTACATTGATTAGTTTGCAATATTTACAGTGGTTAATTTGGAGAAATTTCAGTGCTAAATTTGCAATATTTAGAGTAGAATATTTGCAATATTTACAGTGGTTAGTTTGCAATATTTACAGTGGTTAATTTGGAGAAATTTCAGTGCTAAATTTGCTATATTTCAGTGGTTAATTTGCTATAATTTCAGAGGTAAATTTGCAATGTTTACTGTGGAAACTTTGCAATAATTTCAGAGGTATATTTGCAATATTTAGAGTGGAAAATTTGCAATATTTACAGGTGTTAGTTTGCAATATTTACAGTGGAAAATTTGCAATAATTTCAGAAGTAAATTTGCAACATTTACAGTGGAAAATTGGCAATATTTACAGTGGTTAATTTGCTATATTTCAGTGGTTACTTGCTCTAAGTTCAGAGGTAAATTTGCAATGTTTACTGTGGAAAATATGCAATATTTACAGAGGTTAATTTGCAATAATTTCAGTGGTAAATTTGCAATAATTACAGTGGAAAATTTGCAATAATTAGAGTGGCTTATTTGCTATAATTTCAGTGGTTAATTTGCTATAATTTCAGTAGTTAATTTGCTATAACTTCAGAGGTAAATTTGCTATATTTACAGTGGAAAATTTTCAATATTTAGAGTGGAAAATTTGCAATATTTACAGTGTTTAATTTGCAATAATTTCAGTGGTAAATTTGCAATATTTACAGTGGTTAGTTTGCAATATTTACAGTGGTTAATTTGCTATATTTACAGTGGTTACTTTGCTATAATTTCAGAGGTAATTTTGCAATGCCTACAGTGCAAAATTTGCCATAATTTCTGTGGTAAATTGGCAATATTTACAATGGAAATTTTTCAATATTTACAGTGGTTAGTTTGCAATATTTACGGTGGTTAGTTTGAAATATTTACAGTGGTTAATTTGCTATAATTTCAGTGGTTACTTTTCTATAATTTCACTGGTAAAATTGCAATAATTACAGTGGAAATTTTTCAATATTTACAGTGATTAGTTTGCAATATTTGCAGTGGTTAATTTGGAGAAATTTCACTGCTAAATTTGCAATATTTAGAGTAGAATATTTGCAATATTTACAGTGGTTAATTTGCAATATTTACAGTGGTTAATTTGCTATAATTTCAGAGGTAAATTTGCTATATTTACAGTGGAAAATTTTCAATATTTAGAGTGGAAAATTTGCAATATTTACAGTGGAAAATTTGCAATAATTTCAGTGGTAAATTTGCAATACTTACAGTGGAAAATTGACAATATTTACAGTGGTTTATTTGCTATATTTCAGTGGTCACTTTGCTATAATATCAGAGGTAAAATTGCAATGTTTACAGTGGAAATTTTCCCATAATTTCTGTGGTAAATTTGCAATATTTACAATGGAAAATTTTCAATATTTACAGGTGTTAGTTTGCAATATTTACAGTGGTTAATTTGGAAAAATTTCAGTGCTAAATTTGCAATATCTAGAGTAGAATATTTGCAATATTTACATTGGTTAATTTGCAATATTTACAGTGGTCAATTTTCTATAATTTCTGTGGTTAATTTGCTATAATTTCAGTGGAAAATTTGCAACATTTACAGTGGAAAATTGACAATATTTACAGTGGTTAATTTGCTATATTTCAGTGGTTACTTGCTATAATTTCAGAGGTAAATTTGCAATATTTACAGTGGAAAATTTGCAATGTTTACAGTGGTTAGTTTGCAATATTTACAGTGGTTAATTTGCTATATTTACAGTGGTTACTTTGCTATAATTTCAGAGGTAATTTTGCAATGCCTACAGTGCAAAATTTGCCATAATTTCTGTGGTAAATTGGCAATATTTACAATGGAAATTTTTCAATATTTACAGTGGTTAGTTTGCAATATTTACGGTGGTTAGTTTGAAATATTTACAGTGGTTAATTTGCTATAATTTCAGTGGTTACTTTTCTATAATTTCACTGGTAAAATTGCAATAATTACAGTGGAAATTTTTCAATATTTACAGTGGTTAATTTGGAAAAATTTCAGTGCTAAATTTGCAATATTTAGAGTAGAATATTTGCAATATTTACAGGGGTTAATTTGCAATATTTACAGTGGTCAGTTTGCAATAATTTCAGTGGTAAATTTGCTATAATTTCAGCGGAAAGTTTGCTATATTTACAGTGGAAAATTTGCAATAATTTAAGTGGTAAATTTGCAATATTTAGAGTGGAAAATTTGCAATATTTAGAGTGGAAAATTTGCAATATTTACAGTGGAAAATTTGCAATAATTTAGTGGTAAATTTGCAATACTTACAGTGGAAAATTGGCAATATTTACAGTGGTTAATTTGCTATATTTCAGTGGTTACTTTGCTATAATATCAGAGGTAAATTTGCAATGTTTACAGTGGAAATTTTGCCATAATTTCTGTGGTAAATTTGCAATATTTACAATGGAAAATTGTCAATATTACAGGTGTTAGTTTGCAATATTTACAGTGGTTAATTTGGAAAAAATTCAGTGCTAAACTTGCAATATTTAGAGTAGAATATTTGCAATATTTACAGCGGTTAATTTGCAATATTTACAGTGGTCAGTTTGCAAAAATTTCAGTGGTTTATTTGCTATAATTTCAGCGGTAAATTTGCTATATTTACTGTGGAAAATTTGCAATAATTTCAGAGGTATATTTGCAATATTTAAAGGGGAAAATTTGCAATAAATAGAGTGGTTAATTTGCTATAATTTCAGTGGTTAATTTGCTATAATTTCAGTAGTTAATTTGCTATAATTTCACAGGTAAATTTGCAATATTTACAGTGGTAAATTTTCAATATTTACAGTGGTTAGTTTGCAATATTTACGGTGGTTAATTTGCAATAATTTCAGTGGTAAATTGACAGTATTCAGAGTAGAATATTTGCAATATTTACAGAGGTGAATTTGCAATATTTAGAGTGGTTAATTTGCAATAATTTCAGTGGTATATTTGCAATATTTACAGTGGTTAGTTTGAAATATTTACAGTGGTTAATTTGCTATAATTTCAGTGGTTACTTTTCTATAATTTCAGGAGTATATTTCCAATATTTAGAGTGGAAAATTTCCAGTAATTTCACTGGTAAAATAGCAATAATTACAGTGGAAATTTTTCAATATTTACAGTGATTAATTTGCAATATTTACAGTGGTTAATTTGGAAAAATTTCAGTGCTAAATTTGTAATATTTAGAGTAGAATATTTGCAATATTTAGAGTGGAAAATTTGCAATATTTACAGTGGTTAATTTGCTATCATTTCTGTGGATAATTTGCTATAATTTCAGAGGTAAATTTGCTATATTTACAGAGGAAAATTTGCAATATTTAGAGTGGAAAATTTGCAATATTTACAGTGTTTACTTTGCAATAATTTCAGTGGTAAATTTGCAATACTTACAGTGGAAAATTGGCAATATTTACAGTGGTTAATTTGCTATAATTTCAGTGGTTACTTTGCTATAATATCAGAGGTAAATTTGCAATACTTACAGTGGAAAATTGGCAATAATTTCACTGGTAAAATTGCAATAATTGCAGTGGAAATTTTTCAATATTTACAGTGATTAGTTTGCAATATTTACAGTGGTTAATTTGGAGAAATTTCAGTGCTAAATTTGCAATATTTAGAGTAGAATATTTGCAATATTTACAGTGGTTAATTTGCAATATTTACAGAGGTCAATTAGCTATAATTTCTGTGGTTAATTTGCTATATTTCAGTGGTTAATTTGCTGTAATTTCAGAGGTAAATTTGCAATGTTTACTGTGGAAAATTTGCAATAATTTCAGAGGTATATTTGCAATATTTAGAGTGGAAAATTTGCAATATTTACAGGTGTTAGTTTGCAATATTTACAGTGGAAAATTTGCAATAATTTCAGTGGTAAATTTGCAACATTTACAGTGGAAAATTGACAATATTTACAGTGGTTAATTTGCTATATTTCAGTGGTTACTTGCTATAATTTCAGAGGTAAATTTGCAATATTTACAGAGGTTAATTTGCAATGTTTACAGTGGAAAATTTGCAATATTAAAAGGGGAAAATTTGCAATAATTAGAGTGGTTAATTTGCTGTACTTTCAGTGGTTAATTTGCTATAACTTCAGTAGTTAATTTGCTATAATTTCAGAGGTAAAATTGCAATATTTACAGCAGTTAATTTGCTATAATGTCAGTGGTAAATTTGCAATATTTACAGTGCAAAATTTCCAGTATTTACAGCAGTTTATTTGCTATAATTTCAGTGGTTACTTTGCTGTAATTTCAGAGGTAAATTTGCTAGATGTACACTGGAAAATCTGCAATAATTGCAGTGGTAAATTTGCAATATTTACAGTGGAAAATTTTCTATATTTAGGGTGGAAATTTTGCAATATTTACAGTGGTTAGTTTGAAATATATACAGTGGTTTATTTGCTATAATATCAGTGGTTACTTTTCTATAATTTCAGGGGTAAATTTCCAATATTTACAGTGGAACATTTGCAATAATTTCACTGGTAAAATTGCAATAATTACAGTGGAAATTTTTCAATATTTACAGTGATTAGTTTGCAATATTTACAGTGGTTAATTTGGAGAAATTTCAGTGCTAAATTTGCAATATTTAGAGTAGAATATTTGCAATATTTAAAGTGGTCAATTTGCTATAATTTCTGTGGTTAATTTGTTATAATTTCAGAGGTAAATTTGCTATATTTACAGTGGAAAATTTGCAATAATTTCAGTGGTAAATTTCCAATATTTAGAGTGGAAAATTTGCAATATTAAGAGTCGAAAATTTGCAATATTTACAGTGGAAAATTTGCAATAATTACAGTGGAAAATTGACAATATTTACAGTGGTTAATTTGCTGTATTTCAATGGTTATTTGCTATAATTTCAGCGGTAAATTTGCAATATTTAGAGTGGAAAATTTGCAATATTTACAGTGGAAAATTTGCAATATTTAAAGGGGAAAATTTGCAATAATTAGAGAGGTTAATTTGCTATAATTTCTGTGGTTAATTTGCTATAATTTCAGCCGTAAATTTGCAATGTTTACTGTGGAAAATTTGCAATAATTTCAGAGGTATATTTGCAATATTTAGAGTGGAAAATTTGCAATATTTACAGGTGTTAGTTTGCAATATTTACAGTGGAAAATTTGCAATAATTTCAGTGGTAAATTTGCAATATTTAGATTGAAAATTTGCAATATTAAGAGTGGAAAATTTGCAATAATTTCAGTGGTAAATTTGCAATATTTACAGTGGAAAATTTTCAATATTTACAGTGGTTAATTTGCTATATTTCAGTGATTACTTGCTATAATTTCTGAGGTAAATTTGCAATATTTAGAGTGGAAAATTTGCAATATTTACAGGTGTTAGTTTGCAATATTTACAGTGGAAAATTTGCAATAATTTCAGTGGTAAATTTGCAACATTTACAGTGGAAAATTGGCAATATTTACAGTGGTTAATTTGCTATATTTCAGTGGTTACTTGCTATAATTTCTGAGGTAAATTTGCAATATTTAGAGTGGAAAATTTGCAATATTTACAGTGGAAAATTTGCAATAATTTCAGTGGTAAATTTGCAATATTTAAAGGGGAAAATTTGCAATAATTAGAGTGGTTTATTTGCTATAATTTCAGTGGTTAATTTGCTATAATTTCAGCGGTAAATTTGCTATATTTACAGTGGAAAATTTGCAATAATTTCAGTGGTAAATTTGCAATATTTAGATTGAAAATTTGCAATATTAAGAGTGGAAAATTTGCAATAATTTCAGTGGTAAATTTGCAATATTTACAGTGGAAAATTGACAATATTTACAGTGGTTAATTTGCTATATTTCAGTGGTTACTTGCTATAATTTCTGAGGTAAATTTGCAATATTTAGAGTGGAAAATTTGCAATATTTACAGTGGAAAATTTGCAATATTTAAAGGGGAAAATTTGCAATAATTAGAGTGGTTAATTTCCTATAATTTCAGCGGTAAATTTGCAATATTTATAGTGGAAATTTTTCAATATTTACAGTGGTTAGTTTGCAATATTTACGGTGGTTAATTTGCAATAATTTCAGCAGTAAATTTGCAACATTTACAGTGGAAAATTGACAATATTTACAGTGGTTAATTTGCTATATTTCAGTGGTTACTTGCTATAATTTCTGAGGTAAATTTGCAATATTTAGAGTGGAAAATTTGCAATATTTACAGTGGAAAATTTGCAATATTTCAAGGGGAAAATTTGCAATAATTAGAGTGGTTAATTTGCTATAATTTCTGTGGTTAATTTGCTATAATTTCAGCCGTAAATTTGCAATGTTTACTGTGGAAAATTTGCAATAATTTCAGAGGTATATTTGCAATATTTAGAGTGGAAAATTTGCAATATTTACAGGTGTTAGTTTGCAATATTTACAGTGGAAAATTTGCAATAATTTCAGTGGTAAATTTGCAACATTTACAGTGGAAAATTGGCAATATTTACAGTGGTTAATTTGCTATATTTCAGTGGTTACTTGCTATAATTTCTGAGGTAAATTTGCAATATTTAGAGTGGAAAATTTGCAATATTTACAGTGGAAAATTTGCAATAATTTCAGTGGTAAATTTGCAATATTTAAAGGGGAAAATTTGCAATAATTAGAGTGGTTTATTTGCTATAATTTCAGTGGTTAATTTGCTATAATTTCAGCGGTAAATTTGCTATATTTACAGTGGAAAATTTGCAATAATTTCAGTGGTAAATTTGCAATATTTAGATTGAAAATTTGCAATATTAAGAGTGGAAAATTTGCAATAATTTCAGTGGTAAATTTGCAATATTTACAGTGGAAAATTGACAATATTTACAGTGGTTAATTTGCTATTTTTCAGTGGTTACTTGCTATAATTTCTGAGGTAAATTTGCAATATTTAGAGTGGAAAATTTGCAATATTTACAGTGGAAAATTTGCAATATTTAAAGGGGAAAATTTGCAATAATTAGAGTGGTTAATTTCCTATAATTTCAGCGGTAAATTTGCAATATTTATAGTGGAAATTTTTCAATATTTACAGTGGTTAGTTTGCAATATTTACGGTGGTTAATTTGCAATAATTTCAGCAGTAAATTTGCAACATTTACAGTGGAAAATTGACAATATTTACAGTGGTTAATTTGCTATATTTCAGTGGTTACTTGCTATAATTTCAGTGGTAAATTTGCAATATTTACAGAGGTTAATTTGTAATATTTACAGTGGAAAATTTGCAATATTTACAGTGGAAAATTTGCAATATTAAAAGGGGAAAATTTGCAATAATTAGAGTGGTTAATTTGCTATACTTTCAGTGGTTAATTTGCTATAAATTCAGTAGTTAATTTGCTATAATTTCAGAGGTAAAATTGCAATATTTACAGCAGTTAATTTGCTATAATTTGAGAGGTAAATTTGCAATATTTCAAGTGCAAAATTTCCAGTATTTACAGTGGTTCATTTGCTATAATTTCAGTGGTAAATTTGATGTAATTTCAGAGGTAAATTTGCTATATGTACACTGGAAAATCTCCAATAATTTCAGTGGTAAATTTGCAATATTTACAGTGGAAAATTTTCTATATTTAGGGTGGAAATTTTGCAATATTTACAGTGGTTAGTTTGAAATATATACAGTGGTTAATTTGCTATAATTTCAGTGGTTACTTTTCTATAATTTCAGGGGTAAGTTTATAATATTTACAGTGGAAAATTTGCAATAATTTCACTGGTAAAATTGCAATAATTACAGTGGAAATTTTTCAATATTTACAGTGATTAGTTAACAATATTTACAGTGGTTAATTTGGAGAAATTTCAGTGCTAAATTTGCAATATTTAGAGTAGAATATTTGCAATATTTAAAGTGGTCAATTTGCTATAAATTCTGTGGTTAATTTGTTATAATTTCAGTGGTAAATTTGCTATATTTACAGTGGAAAATTTGCAATAATTTCAGTGGTAAATTTCCAATATTTAGAATGGAAAATTTGCAATATTAAGAGTCGAAAATTTGCAATATTTACAGTGGAAAATTTACAATAATTACAGTGGAAAATTGACAATATTTACAGTGGTTAATTTGCTGCATTTCAATGGTTATTTGCTATAATTTCAGCGGTAAATTTGCAATATTTAGAGTGGAAAATTTGCAATATATACAGTGGAAAATTTGCAATATTTAAAGGGGAAAATTTGCAATAATTAGAGTGGTTAATTTGCTATAATTTCTGTGGTTAATTTGCTATAATTTCAGCCGTAAATTTGCAATGTTTACTGTGGAAAATTTGCAATAATTTCAGAGGTATATTTGCAATATTTAGAGTGGAAAATTTGCAATATTTACAGGTGTTAGTTTGCAATATTTACAGTGGAAAATTTGCAATAATTTCAGTGGTAAATTTGCAACATTTACAGTGGAAAATTGGCAATATTTACAGTGGTTAATTTGCTATATTTCAGTGGTTACTTGCTATAATTTCTGAGGTAAATTTGCAATATTTAGAGTGGAAAATTTGCAATATTTACAGTGGAAAATTTGCAATAATTTCAGTGGTAAATTTGCAATATTTAAAGGGGAAAATTTGCAATAATTAGAGTGGTTTATTTGCTATAATTTCAGTGGTTAATTTGCTATAATTTCAGCGGTAAATTTGCTATATTTACAGTGGAAAATTTGCAATAATTTCAGTGGTAAATTTGCAATATTTAGATTGAAAATTTGCAATATTAAGAGTGGAAAATTTGCAATAATTTCAGTGGTAAATTTGCAATATTTACAGTGGAAAATTGACAATATTTACAGTGGTTAATTTGCTATATTTCAGTGGTTACTTGCAATAATTTCTGAGTAAATTTGCAATATTTAGAGTGGAAAATTTGCAATATTTACAGTGGAAAATTTGCAATATTTAAAGGGGAAAATTTGCAATAATTAGAGTGGTTAATTTGCTATAATTTCAGTGGTTAATTTGCTATAATTTCGGTAGTTAATTTGCTATAATTTCAGAGGTAAAATTGCAATAATTACAGCAGTTAATTTGCTATAATTTCAGTGGTAAATTTGCAATATTTAGAGTGGAAAATTTTCAATATTTACAGTGGTTAGTTTGCAATATTTACGGTGGTTAATTTGCAATAATTTCAGTGGTAAATTGACAGTATTCAGAGTAGAATATTTGCAATATTTACAGAGGTGAATTTGCAATATTTAGAGTGGTTAATATGCAATAATTTCAGTGGTATATTTGCAATATTTACAGTGGTTAGTTTGAAATATTTACAGTGGTTAATTTGCTATAATTTCAGTGGTTACTTTTCTGTAGTTTCAGGAGTATATTTCCAATATTTACAGTGGAAAATTTGCAATAATTTCACTGGTAAAATTGCAATAATTACAGTGGAAATTTTTCAATATTTACAGTGATTAGTTTGCAATATTTACAGTGGTTAATTTGGAGAAATTTCAGTGCTAAATTTGCAATATTTAGAGTAGAATATTTGCAATATTTACAGTGGTTAATTTGCAATATTTATAGTGGTTAATTTGCTATAATTTCAGAGGTAAATTTGCTATATTTACAGTGGAAAATTTTCAATATTTAGAGTGGAAAATTTGCAATATTTACAGTGTTTAATTTGGAAAAAATTCAGTGCTAAATTTGCAATATTTAGAGTAGAATATTTGCAATATTTACAGTGGTTAATTTGCAATATTTACAGTGGTCAATTTGCAATTATTTCAGTGGTTACTTTGCTATAATTTCAGCGGCAAATTTGCTATATTTACACTGGAAAATTTGCAATAATTTCAGTGGTGAATTTGCTATATTTACAGTGGGAAATTTTCAATATTTAGAGTGGAAAATGTGCAATATTTACAGTGTTTAATTTGCAATAATTTCAGTGGTAAATTTGCAATACTTACAGTGGAAAATTGGCAATATTTACCGTCATTAATTTGCTATATTTAAGTGGTTACTTTGCTATATTTCAGAGGTAAATTTGCCATGTTTACTGGGGAAAACTTGCCACAATTTCTGTGGTAAATTTGCAATATTTACAATGGAAAATTTTCAATATTACAGGTGTTAGTTTGCAATATTTACAGTGGTTAATTTGGAAAAATTTCAGTGCTAAATTTGCAATATTTAGAGTAGAATATTTGCAATATTTACAGCGGTTAATTTGCAATATTTACAGTGGTCACTTTGCAAAAATTTCAGTGGTTTATTTGCTATAATTTCAGCGGTAAATTTGCTATATTTACAGTGGAAAATTTGCAATAATTTCAGTGGTAAATTTGCAATAATTACAGTGGAAAATTGACAATATTTACAGTGGTTAATTTGCTATATTTCAATGGTTATTTGCTATAATTTCAGCGGTAAATTTGCAATATTTAGAGTGGAAAATATGCAATATTTACAGTGGAAAATTTGCAATATTTAAAGGGGAAAAATTGCAATAATTTGAGTGGTTAATTTGCTATAATTTCTGTGGTTAATTTGCTATAATTTCAGCCGTAAATTTGCAATGTTTACTGTGGAAAATTTGCAATAATTTCAGAGGTATATTTGCAATATTTAGAGTGGAAAATTTGCAGTATTTACAGGTGTTAGTTTGCAATATTTACAGTGGAAAATTTGCAATAATTTCAGTGGTAAATTTGCAATATTTACAGTGGAAAATTGGCAATATTTACAGTGGTTAATTTGCTATATTTCAGTGGTTACTTGCTATAATTTCTGAGGTAAATTTGCAATATTTAGAGTGGAAAATTTGCAATCTTTACAGTGGAAAATTTGCAATAATTTCAGTGGTAAATTTGCAATATTTAAAAGATAAAATTTGCAATAATTAGAGTGGTTTATTTGCTATAATTTCAGTGGTTAATTTGCTATAATTTCGGCCGTAAATTTGCTATATTTACAGTGGAAAATTTGCAATAATTTCAGTGGTAAATTTGCAATATTTAGATTGAAAATTTGCAATATTAAGAGTGGAAAATTTGCAATAATTTCAGTGGTAAATTTGCAATATTTACAGTGGAAAATTGACAATATTTACAGTGGTTAATTTGCTATATTTCAGTGATTACTTGCTATAATTTCTGAGGTAAATTTGCAATATTTAGAGTGGAAAATTTGCAATATTTACAGTGGAAAATTTGCAATAATTTCAGTGGTAAATTTGCAATATTTAAAGGGGAAAATTTGAAATAATTAGAGTGGTTTATTTGCTATAATTTCAGTCGTTAATTTGCTATAATTTCAGCGGTAAATTTCCTATATTTACAGTGGAAAATTTGCAATAATTTCAGTGGTAAATTTGCAATATTTAGATTGAAAATTTGCAATATTTACAGTGGAAAATTTGCAATAATTTCAGTGGTAAATTTGCAATATTTACAGTGGAAAATTGACAATATTTACAGTGGTTAATTTGCTATATTTCAGTGGTTACTTGCTATAATTTCTGAGGTAAATTTGCAATATTTAGAGTGGAAAATTTGCAATATTTACAGTGGAAAATTTGCAATATTTAAAGGGGAAAATTTGCAATAATTAGAGTGGTTAATTTGCTATAATTTCAGTGGTTAATTTGCTATAATTTCAGTAGTTAATTTGCTATAATTTCCGAGGTAAAATTGCAATAATTACAGCAGTTAATTTGCTATAATTTCAGTGGTAAATTTGCAATATTTACAGTGGAAAATTTTCAATATTTACAGTGGTTAGTTTGCAATATTTACCGTGGTTAATTTGCAATAATTTCAGCGGTAAATTTCCAATACTTACAGTGCAAAATTTCCAATATTTACAGTGGTTTATTTGCTATAATTTCCGTGGTTACTTTGCTGTAATTTCAGAGGTAAATTTGCTATATGTACACTGGAAAATTTGCAATAATTTCAGTGGTAAATTTGCAATATTTACAGTCGAAAATTTTCTATATTTAGGGTGGAAAGTTTGCAATATTTACAGTGGTTAGTTTGAAATATTTACAGTGGTTAATTTGCTATATTTCATTGGTTACTTGCTATAATTTCTGAGGTAAATTTGCAATATTTACAGTGGAAAATTTGCAATATTTACAGTGGAAAATTTGCAATATTAAAAGGGGAAAATTTGCAATAATTAGAGTGGTTAATTTGCTATAATTTCAGTGGTTAATTTGCTATAATTTCAGTAGTTAATTTGCTATAATTTCAGAGGTAAAATTGCAATATTTACAGCAGTTAATTTGCTATAATTTCAGTGGTAAATTTGCAATATTTACAGTGCAAAATTTCCAGTATTTACAGTGGTTTATTTGCTATAATTTCAGTGGTTACTTTGCTGTAATTTCAGAGGTAAATTTGCTATATGTACACTGGAAAATTTGCAATAATTTCAGTGGTAAATTTGCAATATTTACAGTCGAAAATTTTCTATATTTAGGGTGGAAAGTTTGCAATATTTACAGTGGTTAGTTTGAAATATATACAGTGGTTAATTTGCTATAATTTCAGTGGTTACTTTTCTATAATTTCAGGGGTAAATTTCCAATATTTACAGTGGAAAATTTGCAATAATTTCACTGGTAAAATTGCAATAATTACAGTGGAAATTTTTCAATATTTACAGTGATTAGTTTGCAATACTTACAGTGGTTAATTTGGAGAAATTTCAGTGCTAAATTTGCAATATTTAGAGTAGAATATTTGCAATATTTACAGTGGTTAATTTGCAATATTTAGAGTGGTTAATTTGCTATAATTTCAGAGGTAAATTTGCTATATTTACAGTGGGAAATTTTCAATATTTAGTGTGGAAAATTTGCAATATTTACAGTGTTTAATTTGCAATAATTTCAGTGGTAAATTTGCAATACTTACAGTGGAAAATTGGCAATATTTACAGTCGTTAATTTGCTATATTTAAGTGGTTACTTTGCTATATTTCAGACGTAAATTTGCCATGTTTACTGTGGAAAACTTGCCATAATTTCTGTGGTAAATTTGCAATATTTACAATGGAAAATTGTCAATATTACAGGTGTTAGTTTCCAATATTTACAGTGGTTAATTTGGAGAAATTTCAGTGCTAAATTTGCAATATTTAGAGTAGAATATATGCAATATTTACAGCGGTTAATTTGCAATATTTACAGTGGTCACTTTGCAAAAATTTCAGTGGTTTATTTGCTATAATTTCAGCGGTAAATTTGCTATATAAACAGTGGACAATTTGCAATAATTTCAGTGGAAAATTTGCAATATTTAGAGTGGA
This sequence comes from Podargus strigoides, assembly GCA_028020825.1. NCBI lineage: Eukaryota > Metazoa > Chordata > Aves > Caprimulgiformes > Podargidae > Podargus > Podargus strigoides. The sequence goes on along the minus strand of CM051624.1, from coordinate 46,131,918 downwards.
AAATTTGCAATATTTACAGTGGAAAATTTGCAATAATTTCAGCGGTAAATTTGCAACATTTACAGTGGAAAATTGACAATATTTACAGTGGTTAATTTGCTATATTTCAGTGGTTACTTGCTATAATTTCTGAGGTAAATTTGCAATATTTACAGAGGTTAATTTGCAATATTTACAGTGGAAAATTTGCAATATTAAAAGGGGAAAATTTGCAATAATTCGAGTGGTTAATTTGCTATACTTTCAGTGGTTAGTTTGCTACAATTTCAGTAGTTAATTTGCTATAATTTCAGAGGTAAACTTGCAATATTTACAGCAATTAATTTGCTATAATTTCAGTGGTAAATTTGCAATATGTACAGTGCAAAATTTTCCAGTATTTACAGTGGTTAATTTGCTATAATTTCAGTGGTTACTTTGCTGTAATTTCAGAGGTAAATTTCCAATATTTACAGTGGAAAATTTGCAATAATTTCTGTGGTAAAATTGCAATATTTACAGTGGAAATTTTTCAATATTTACAGTGATTAGTTTGCAATATTTACAGTGGTTAATTTGGAGAAATTTCAGTGCTAAATTTGCAATATTTAGAGTAGAATATTTGCAATATTTAAAGTGGTCAATTTCCTATAATTTCTGTGGTTAATTTGCTATAATTTCAGAGGTAAATTTGCAATATTTACAGAGGAAAATTTGCAATAATTTCAGTGGTAAATTTCCAATATTTAGAGTGGAGAATTTGCAATATTAAGAGTCGAAAATTTGCAATATTTACAGTGGAAAATTTGCAATAATTTCAGTGGAAAATTGACAATATTTACAGTGGTTAATTTGCTGTATTTCAATGGTTATTTGCTATAATTTCAGCGGTAAATTTGCAATATTTAGAGTGGAAAATTTGCAATATTTACAGTGGAAAATTTGCAATATTTAAAGGGGAAAATTTGCAATAATTAGAGTGGTTAATTTGCTATAATTTCTGTGGTTAATTTGCTATAATATGAGCCGTAAATTTGCAATGTTTACTGTGGAAAATTTGCAATAATTTCAGAGGTATATTTGCAATATTTAGAGTGGAAAATTTGCAATATTTACAGGTGTTAGTTTGCAATATTTACAGTGGAAAATTTGCAATAATTTCAGTGGTAAATTTGCATTATTTACAGTGGAAAATTGGCAATATTTACAGTGGTTAATTTGCTATATTTCAGTGGTTACATGCTATAATTTCAGTGGTAAATTTGCAATATTTAAAGGGGAAAATTTGCAATAATTAGAGTGGTTTATTTGCTATAATTTCAGTGGTTAATTTGCTATAATTTCAGCGGTAAATTTCTTATATTTACAGTGGAAAATTTGCAATAATTTCAGTGGTAAATTTGCAATATTTAGATTGAAAATTTGCAATATTAAGAGTGGAAAATTTGCAATAATTTCAGTGGTAAATTTGCAATATTTACAGTGGAAAATTGACAATATTTACACTGGTTAATTTGCTATATTTCAGTGGTTACTTGCTATAATTTCTGAGGTAAATTTGCAATATTTAGAGTGGAAAATTTGCAATATTTACAGTGGAAAATTTGCAATATTTAAAGGGGGAAATTTGCAATAATTAGAGTGGTTTATTTGCTATAATTTCAGTGGTTAATTTGCTATAATTTCAGTAGTTAATTTGCTATAATTTCAGAGGTAAAATTGCAATAATTACAGCAGTTAACTTGCTATAATTTCAGTGGTAAATTTGCAATATTTAGAGTGGAAAATTTTCAATATTTACAGTGGTTAGTTTGCAATATTTACCGTGGTTAATTTGCAATAATTTCAGCGGTAAATTTCCAATACTTACAGTGCAAAATTTGCAATATTTACAGTGGTTAATTTGCTGTAATTTCCGTGGTTACTTTGCTGTAATTTCAGAGGTAAATTTGCTATATGTACACTGGAAAATTTGCAATAATTTCAGTGGTAAATTTGCAATATTTAAAGGGGAAAATTTGCAATAATTAGAGTGGTTTATTTGCTATAATTTCAGTGGTTAATTTGCTATAATTTCAGCGGTAAATTTGCTATATTTACAGTGGAAAATTTGCAATAATTTCAGTGGTAAATTTGCAATATTTAGATTGAAAATTTGCAATATTAAGAGTGGAAAATTTGCAATAATTTCAGTGGTAAATTTGCAATATTTACAGTGGAAAATTGACAATATTTACAGTGGTTAATTTGCTATATTTCAGTGGTTACTTGCTATAATTTCTGAGGTAAATTTGCAATATTTAGAGTGGAAAATTTGCAATATTTACAGTGGAAAATTTGCAATATTTAAAGGGGAAAATTTGCAATAATTAGAGTGGTTAATTTGCTATAATTTCAGTGGTTAATTTGCTATAATTTCGGTAGTTAATTTGCTATAATTTCAGAGGTAAAATTGCAATAATTACAGCAGTTTATTTGCTATAATTTCAGTGGTAAATTTGCAATATTTAGAGTGGAAAATTTTCAATATTTACAGTGGTTAGTTTGCAATATTTACGGTGGTTAATTTGCAATAATTTCAGTAGTAAATTGACAGTATTCAGAGTAGAATATTTGCAATATTTACAGAGGTGAATTTGCAATATTTAGAGTGGTTAATATGCAATAATTTCAGTGGTATATTTGCAATATTTACAGTGGTTAGTTTGAAATATTTACAGTGGTTAATTTGCTATAATTTCAGTGGTTACTTTTCTGTAGTTTCAGGAGTATATTTCCAATATTTACAGTGGAAAATTTGCAATAATTTCACTGGTAAAATTGCAATAATTACAGTGGAAATTTTTCAATATTTACAGTGATTAGTTTGCAATATTTACAGTGGTTAATTTGGAGAAATTTCAGTGCTAAATTTGCAATATTTAGAGTAGAATATTTGCAATATTTACAGTGGTTAATTTGCAATATTTATAGTGGTTAATTTGCTATAATTTCAGAGGTAAATTTGCTATATTTACAGTGGAAAATTTTCAATATTTAGATTGGAAAATTTGCAATATTTACAGTGTTTAATTTGGAAAAAATTCAGTGCTAAATTTGCAATATTTAGAGTAGAATATTTGCAATATTTACAGGGGTTAATTTGCAATATTTACAGTGGTCAATTTGCAATTATTTCAGTGGTTAATTTGCTATAATTTCAGCGGCAAATTTGCTATATTTACACTGGAAAATTTGCAATAATTTCAGTGGTAAATTTGCTATATTTACAGTGGGAAATTTTCAATATTTAGAGTGGAAAATGTGCAATATTTACAGTGTTTAATTTGCAATAATTTCAGTGGTAAATTTGCAATACTTACAGTGGAAAATTGGCAATATTTACCGTCATTAATTTGCTATATTTAAGTGGTTACTTTGCTATATTTCAGAGGTAAATTTGCCATGTTTACTGGGGAAAACTTGCCACAATTTCTGTGGTAAATTTGCAATATTTACAATGGAAAATTTTCAATATTACAGGTGTTAGTTTGCAATATTTACAGTGGTTAATTTGGAAAAATTTCAGTGCTAAATTTGCAATATTTAGAGTAGAATATTTGCAATATTTACAGCGGTTAATTTGCAATATTTACAGTGGTCACTTTGCAAAAATTTCAGTGGTTTATTTGCTATAATTTCAGCGGTAAATTTGCTATATTTACAGTGGAAAATTTGCAATAATTTCAGTGGTAAATTTGCAATAATTACAGTGGAAAATTGACAATATTTACAGTGGTTAATTTGCTATATTTCAATGGTTATTTGCTATAATTTCAGCGGTAAATTTGCAATATTTAGAGTGGAAAATATGCAATATTTACAGTGGAAAATTTGCAATATTTAAAGGGGAAAAATTGCAATAATTTGAGTGGTTAATTTGCTATAATTTCTGTGGTTAATTTGCTATAATTTCAGCCGTAAATTTGCAATGTTTACTGTGGAAAATTTGCAATAATTTCAGAGGCATATTTGCAATATTTAGAGTGGAAAATTTGCAGTATTTACAGGTGTTAGTTTGCAATATTTACAGTGGAAAATTTGCAATAATTTCAGTGGTAAATTTGCAACATTTACAGTGGAAAATTGGCAATATTTACAGTGGTTAATTTGCTATATTTCAGTGGTTACTTGCTATAATTTCTGAGGTAAATTTGCAATATTTAGAGTGGAAAATTTGCAATATTTACAGTGGAAAATTTGCAATAATTTCAGTGGTAAATTTGCAATATTTAAAAGATAAAATTTGCAATAATTAGAGTGGTTTATTTGCTATAATTTCAGTGGTTAATTTGCTATAATTTCGGCGGTAAATTTGCTATATTTACAGTGGAAAATTTGCAATAATTTCAATGGTAAATTTGCAATATTTAGATTGAAAATTTGCAATATTAAGAGTGGAAAATTTGCAATAATTTCAGTGGTAAATTTGCAATATTTACAGTGGAAAATTGACAATATTTACAGTGGTTAATTTGCTATATTTCAGTGATTACTTGCTATAATTTCTGAGGTAAATTTGCAATATTTAGAGTGGAAAATTTGCAATATTTACAGTGGAAAATTTGCAATAATTTCAGTGGTAAATTTGCAATATTTAAAGGGGAAAATTTGAAATAATTAGAGTGGTTTATTTGCTATAATTTCAGTGGTTAATTTGCTATAATTTCAGTAGTTAATTTGCTATAATTTCAGAGGTAAAATTGCAGTAATTACAGCAGTTAACTTGCTATAATTTCAGTGGTAAATTTGCAATATTTAGAGTGGAAAATTTTCAATATTTACAGTGGTTAGTTTGCAATATTTACCGTGGTTAATTTGCAATAATTTCAGCGGTAAATTTCCAATACTTACAGTGCAAAATTTGCAATATTTACAGTGGTTAATTTGCTGTAATTTCCGTGGTTACTTTGCTGTAATTTCAGAGGTAAATTTGCTATATGTACACTGGAAAATTTGCAATAATTTCAGTGGTAAATTTGCAATATTTAAAGGGGAAAATTTGCAATAATTAGAGTGGTTTATTTGCTATAATTTCAGTGGTTAATTTGCTATAATTTCAGCGGTAAATTTGCTATATTTACAGTGGAAAATTTGCAATAATTTCAGTGGTAAATTTGCAATATTTAGATTGAAAATTTGCAATATTAAGAGTGGAAAATTTGCAATAATTTCAGTGGTAAATTTGCAATATTTACAGTGGAAAATTGACAATATTTACAGTGGTTAATTTGCTATATTTCAGTGGTTACTTGCTATAATTTCTGAGGTAAATTTGCAATATTTAGAGTGGAAAATTTGCAATATTTACAGTGGAAAATTTGCAATATTTAAAGGGGAAAATTTGCAATAATTAGAGTGGTTAATTTGCTATAATTTCAGTGGTTAATTTGCTATAATTTCGGTAGTTAATTTGCTATAATTTCAGAGGTAAAATTGCAATAATTACAGCAGTTTATTTGCTATAATTTCAGTGGTAAATTTGCAATATTTAGAGTGGAAAATTTTCAATATTTACAGTGGTTAGTTTGCAATATTTACGGTGGTTAATTTGCAATAATTTCAGTGGTAAATTGACAGTATTCAGAGTAGAATATTTGCAATATTTACAGAGGTGAATTTGCAATATTTAGAGTGGTTAATATGCAATAATTTCAGTGGCATATTTGCAATATTTACAGTGGTTAGTTTGAAATATTTACAGTGGTTAATTTGCTATAATTTCAGTGGTTACTTTTCTGTAGTTTCAGGAGTATATTTCCAATATTTACAGTGGAAAATTTGCAATAATTTCACTGGTAAAATTGCAATAATTACAGTGGAAATTTTTCAATATTTACAGTGATTAGTTTGCAATATTTACAGTGGTTAATTTGGAGAAATTTCAGTGCTAAATTTGCAATATTTAGAGTAGAATATTTGCAATATTTACAGTGGTTAATTTGCAATATTTATAGTGGTTAATTTGCTATAATTTCAGAGGTAAATTTGCTATATTTACAGTGGAAAATTTTCAATATTTAGAGTGGAAAATTTGCAATATTTACAGTGTTTAATTTGGAAAAAATTCAGTGCTAAATTTGCAATATTTAGAGTAGAATATTTGCAATATTTACAGGGGTTAATTTGCAATATTTACAGTGGTCAATTTGCAATTATTTCAGTGGTTAATTTGCTATAATTTCAGCGGCAAATTTGCTATATTTACACTGGAAAATTTGCAATAATTTCAGTGGTAAATTTGCTATATTTACAGTGGGAAATTTTCAATATTTAGAGTGGAAAATGTGCAATATTTACAGTGTTTAATTTGCAATAATTTCAGTGGTAAATTTGCAATACTTACAGTGGAAAATTGGCAATATTTACCGTCATTAATTTGCTATATTTAAGTGGTTACTTTGCTATATTTCAGAGGTAAATTTGCCATGTTTACTGGGGAAAACTTGCCACAATTTCTGTGGTAAATTTGCAATATTTACAATGGAAAATTTTCAATATTACAGGTGTTAGTTTGCAATATTTACAGTGGTTAATTTGGAAAAATTTCAGTGCTAAATTTGCAATATTTAGAGTAGAATATTTGCAATATTTACAGCGGTTAATTTGCAATATTTACAGTGGTCACTTTGCAAAAATTTCAGTGGTTTATTTGCTATAATTTCAGCGGTAAATTTGCTATATTTACAGTGGAAAATTTGCAATAATTTCAGTGGTAAATTTGCAATAATTACAGTGGAAAATTGACAATATTTACAGTGGTTAATTTGCTATATTTCAATGGTTATTTGCTATAATTTCAGCGGTAAATTTGCAATATTTAGAGTGGAAAATATGCAATATTTACAGTGGAAAATTTGCAATATTTAAAGGGGAAAAATTGCAATAATTTGAGTGGTTAATTTGCTATAATTTCTGTGGTTAATTTGCTATAATTTCAGCCGTAAATTTGCAATGTTTACTGTGGAAAATTTGCAATAATTTCAGAGGCATATTTGCAATATTTAGAGTGGAAAATTTGCAGTATTTACAGGTGTTAGTTTGCAATATTTACAGTGGAAAATTTGCAATAATTTCAGTGGTAAATTTGCAACATTTACAGTGGAAAATTGGCAATATTTACAGTGGTTAATTTGCTATATTTCAGTGGTTACTTGCTATAATTTCTGAGGTAAATTTGCAATATTTAGAGTGGAAAATTTGCAATATTTACAGTGGAAAATTTGCAATAATTTCAGTGGTAAATTTGCAATATTTAAAAGATAAAATTTGCAATAATTAGAGTGGTTTATTTGCTATAATTTCAGTGGTTAATTTGCTATAATTTCGGCGGTAAATTTGCTATATTTACAGTGGAAAATTTGCAATAATTTCAATGGTAAATTTGCAATATTTAGATTGAAAATTTGCAATATTAAGAGTGGAAAATTTGCAATAATTTCAGTGGTAAATTTGCAATATTTACAGTGGAAAATTGACAATATTTACAGTGGTTAATTTGCTATATTTCACTGATTACTTGCTATAATTTCTGAGGTAAATTTGCAATATTTAGAGTGGAAAATTTGCAATATTTACAGTGGAAAATTTGCAATAATTTCAGTGGTAAATTTGCAATATTTAAAGGGGAAAATTTGAAATAATTAGAGTGGTTTATTTGCTATAATTTCAGTGGTTAATTTGCTATAATTTCAGCGGTAAATTTCTTATATTTACAGTGGAAAATTTGCAATAATTTCAGTGGTAAATTTGCAATATTTAGATTGAAAATTTGCAATATTAAGAGTGGAAAATTTGCAATAATTTCAGTGGTAAATTTGCAATATTTACAGTGGAAAATTGACAATATTTACACTGGTTAATTTGCTATATTTCAGAGGTTACTTGCTATAATTTCTGAGGTAAATTTGCAATATTTAGAGTGGAAAATTTGCAATATTTACAGTGGAAAATTTGCAATATTTAAAGGGGGAAATTTGCAATAATTAGAGTGGTTTATTTGCTATAATTTCAGTGGTTAATTTGCTATAATTTCAGTAGTTAATTTGCTATAATTTCAGAGGTAAAATTGCAATAATTACAGCAGTTAACTTGCTATAATTTCAGTGGTAAATTTGCAATATTTAGAGTGGAAAATTTTCAATATTTACAGTGGTTAGTTTGCAATATTTACCGTGGTTAATTTGCAATAATTTCAGCGGTAAATTTCCAATACTTACAGTGCAAAATTTGCAATATTTACAGTGGTTTATTTGCTGTAATTTCCGTGGTTACTTTGCTGTAATTTCAGAGGTAAATTTGCTATATGTACACTGGAAAATTTGCAATAATTTCAGTGGTAAATTTGCAATATTTACAGTCGAAAATTCTCTATATTTAGGGTGGAAAGTTTGCAATATTTACAGTGGTTAGTTTGAAATATATACAGTGGTTAATTTGCTATAATTTCAGTGGTTACTTTTCTTTAATTTCAGGGGTAAATTTCCAATATTTACAGTGGAAAATTTGCAATAATTTCACTGGTAAAATTGCAATAATTACAGTGGAAATTTTTCAATATTTACAGTGATTAGTTTGCAATATTTACAGTGGTTAATTTGGAGAAATTTCAGTGCTAAATTTGCAATATTTAGAGTAGAATATTTGCAATATTTAAAGTGGTCAATTTCCTATAATTTCTGTGGTTAATTTGTTATAATTTCAGAGGTAAATTTGCAATATTTACAGTGGAAAATTTGCAATAATTTCAGTGGTAAATTTCCAATATTTAGAGTGGAAAATTTGCAATATTAAGAGTCGAAGATTTGCAATATTTACAGTGGAAAATTTGCAATAATTTCAGTGGAAAATTGACAATATTTACAGTGGTTAATTTGCTGTATTTCAATGGTTATTTGCTATAATTTCAGCGGTAAATTTGCAATATTTAGAGTGGAAAATTTGCAATATTTACAGTGGAAAATTTGCAATATTTAAAGGGGAAAATTTGCAATAATTAGAGTGGTTAATTTGCTATAATTTCTGTGGTTAATTTGCTATAATATGAGCCGTAAATTTTCAATGTTTACTGTGGAAAATTTGCAATAATTTCAGAGGTATATTTGCAATATTTAGAGTGGAAAATTTGCAATATTTACAGGTGTTAGTTTGCAATATTTACAGTGGAAAATTTGCAATAATTTCAGTGGTAAATTTGCATTATTTACAGTGGAAAATTGACAATATTTACAGTGGTTAATTTGCTGTATTTCAGTGGTTACATGCTATAATTTCAGTGGTAAATTTGCAATATTTAAAGGGGAAAATTTGCAATAATTAGAGTGGTTTATTTGCTATAATTTCAGTGGTTAATTTGCTATAATTTCAGCGGTAAATTTGCTATATTTACAGTGGAAAATTTGCAATAATTTCAGTGGTAAATTTGCAATATTTAGATTGAAAATTTGCAATATTAAGAGTGGAAAATTTGCAATATTTACAGTGGTTAATTTGCAATATTTACAGTGGAAAATTGACAATATTTACAGTGGTTAATTTGCTATATTTCAGTGGTTACTTGCTATAATTTCTGAGGTAAATTTGCAATATTTAGAGTGGAAAATTTGCAATATTTACAGTGGAAAATTTGCAATATTTAAAGGGGGAAATTTGCAATAATTAGAGTGGTTTATTTGCTATAATTTCAGTGGTTAATTTGCTATAATTTCAGTAGTTAATTTGCTATAATTTCAGAGGTAAAATTGCAATAATTACAGCAGTTAACTTGCTATAATTTCAGTGGTAAATTTGCAATATTTAGAGTGGAAAATTTTCAATATTTACAGTGGTTAGTTTGCAATATCTACCGTGGTTAATTTGCAATAATTTCAGCGGTAAATTTCCAATACTTACAGCGCAAAATTTGCAATATTTACAGTGGTTAATTTGCTGTAATTTCCGTGGTTACTTTGCTGTAATTTCAGAGGTAAATTTGCTATATGTACACTGGAAAATTTGCAATAATTTCAGTGGTAAATTTGCAATATTTACAGTCGAAAATTTTCTATATTTAGGGTGGAAAGTTTGCAATATTAACAGTGGTTAGTTTGAAATATATACAGTGGTTAATTTGCTATAATTTCAGTGGTTACTTTTCTTTAATTTCAGGGGTAAATTTCCAATATTTACAGTGGAAAATTTGCAATAATTTCACTGGTAAAATTGCAATAATTACAGTGGAAATTTTTCAATATTTACAGTGATTAGTTTGCAATATTTACAGTGGTTAATTTGGAGAAATTTCAGTGCTAAATTTGCAATATTTAGAGTAGAATATTTGCAATATTTAAAGTGGTCAATTTCCTATAATTTCTGTGGTTAATTTGTTATAATTTCAGAGGTAAATTTGCAATATTTACAGTGGAAAATTTGCAATAATTTCAGTGGTAAATTTCCAATATTTAGAGTGGAAAATTTGCAATATTAAGAGTCGAAGATTTGCAATATTTACAGTGGAAAATTTGCAATAATTTCAGTGGAAAATTGACAATATTTACAGTGGTTAATTTGCTGTATTTCAATGGTTATTTGCTATAATTTCAGCGGTAAATTTGCAATATTTAGAGTGGAAAATTTGCAATATTTACAGTGGAAAATTTGCAATATTTAAAGGGGAAAATTTGCAATAATTAGAGTGGTTAATTTGCTATAATTTCTGTGGTTAATTTGCTATAATATGAGCCGTAAATTTGCAATGTTTACTGTGGAAAATTTGCAATAATTTCAGAGGTATATTTGCAATATTTAGAGTGGAAAATTTGCAATATTTACAGGTGTTAGTTTGCAATATTTACAGTGGAAAATTTGCAATAATTTCAGTGGTAAATTTGCAATATTTAGATTGAAAATTTGCAATATTAAGAGTGGAAAATTTGCAATAATTTCAGTGGTAAATTTGCAATATTTACAGTGGAAAATTGACAATATTTACAGTGGTTAATTTGCTATATTTCAGTGGTTACTTGCTATAATTTCTGAGGTAAATTTGCAATATTTACAGTGGAAAATTTGCAATATTTAAAGGGGGAAATTTGCAATAATTAGAGTGGTTTATTTGCTATAATTTCAGTGGTTAATTTGCTATAATTTCAGTAGTTAATTTGCTATAATTTCAGAGGTAAAATTGCAATAATTACAGCAGTTAACTTGCTATAATTTCAGTGGTAAATTTGCAATATTTAGAGTGGAAAATTTTCAATATTTACAGTGGTTAGTTTGCAATATCTACCGTGGTTAATTTGCAATAATTTCAGCGGTAAATTTCCAATACTTACAGTGCAAAATTTGCAATATTTACAGTGGTTAATTTGCTGTAATTTCCGTGGTTACTTTGCTGTAATTTCAGAGGTAAATTTGCTATATGTACACTGGAAAATTTGCAATAATTTCAGTGGTAAATTTGCAATATTTACAGTCGAAAATTTTCTATATTTAGGGTGGAAAGTTTGCAATATTTACAGTGGTTAGTTTGAAATATATACAGTGGTTAATTTGCTATAATTTCAGTGGTTACTTTTCTTTAATTTCAGGGGTAAATTTCCAATATTTACAGTGGAAAATTTGCAATAATTTCACTGGTAAAATTGCAATAATTACAGTGGAAATTTTTCAATATTTACAGTGATTAGTTTGCAATATTTACAGTGGTTAATTTGGAGAAATTTCAGTGCTAAATTTGCAATATTTAGAGTAGAATATTTGCAATATTTAAAGTGGTCAATTTCCTATAATTTCTGTGGTTAATTTGTTATAATTTCAGAGGTAAATTTGCAATATTTACAGTGGAAAATTTGCAATAATTTCAGTGGTAAATTTCCAATATTTAGAGTGGAAAATTTGCAATATTAAGAGTCGAAGATTTGCAATATTTACAGTGGAAAATTTGCAATAATTTCAGTGGAAAATTGACAATATTTACAGTGGTTAATTTGCTGTATTTCAATGGTTATTTGCTATAATTTCAGCGGTAAATTTGCAATATTTAGAGTGGAAAATTTGCAATATTTACAGTGGAAAATTTGCAATATTTAAAGGGGAAAATTTGCAATAATTAGAGTGGTTAATTTGCTATAATTTCTGTGGTTAATTTGCTATAATATGAGCCGTAAATTTGCAATGTTTACTGTGGAAAATTTGCAATAATTTCAGAGGTATATTTGCAATATTTAGAGTGGAAAATTTGCAATATTTACAGGTGTTAGTTTGCAATATTTACAGTGGAAAATTTGCAATAATTTCAGTGGTAAATTTGCAATATTTAGATTGAAAATTTGCAATATTAAGAGTGGAAAATTTGCAATAATTTCAGTGGTAAATTTGCAATATTTACAGTGGAAAATTGACAATATTTACAGTGGTTAATTTGCTATATTTCAGTGGTTACTTGCTATAATTTCTGAGGTAAATTTGCAATATTTACAGTGGAAAATTTGCAATATTTAAAGGGGGAAATTTGCAATAATTAGAGTGGTTTATTTGCTATAATTTCAGTGGTTAATTTGCTATAATTTCAGTAGTTAATTTGCTATAATTTCAGAGGTAAAATTGCAATAATTACAGCAGTTAACTTGCTATAATTTCAGTGGTAAATTTGCAATATTTAGAGTGGAAAATTTTCAATATTTACAGTGGTTAGTTTGCAATATCTACCGTGGTTAATTTGCAATAATTTCAGCGGTAAATTTCCAATACTTACAGTGCAAAATTTGCAATATTTACAGTGGTTAATTTGCTGTAATTTCCGTGGTTACTTTGCTGTAATTTCAGAGGTAAATTTGCTATATGTACACTGGAAAATTTGCAATAATTTCAGTGGTAAATTTGCAATATTTACAGTCGAAAATTTTCTATATTTAGGGTGGAAAGTTTGCAATATTTACAGTGGTTAGTTTGAAATATATACAGTGGTTAATTTGCTATAATTTCAGTGGTTACTTTTCTTTAATTTCAGGGGTAAATTTCCAATATTTACAGTGGAAAATTTGCAATAATTTCAGTGGTAAATTTGCAATACTTACAGTGGAAAATTGGCAATATTTACAGTCGTTAATTTGCTATATTTAAGTGGTTACTTTGCTATATTTCAGAGGTAAATTTGCCATGTTTACTGTGGAAAACTTGCCATAATTTCTGTGGTAAATTTGCAATATTTACAATGGAAAATTGTCAATATTACAGGTGTTAGTTTGCAATATTTACAGTGGTTAATTTGGAGAAATTTCAGTGCTAAATTTGCAATATTTAGAGTAGAATATTTGCAATATTTACAGCGGTTAATTTGCAATATTTACAGTGGTCACTTTGCAAAAATTTCAGTGGTTTATTTGCTATAATTTCAGCGGTAAATTTGCTATATTTACAGTGGAAAATTTGCTATAATTTCTGAGGTAAATTTGCAATATTTACAGTGGAAAATTTGCAATATTTACAGTGTAAAATTTGCAATATTAAAAGGGGAAAATTTGCAATAATTAGAGTGGTTAATTTGCTATAATTTCAGTGGTTAATTTGCTATAATTTCAGTAGTTAATTTGCTATAATTTCAGAGGTAAAATTGCAATATTTACAGCAGTTAATTTGCTATAATTTCAGTGGTAAATTAGCAATATTTACAGTGGAAAATTTTCAATATTTACAGTGGTTAGTTTGCAATATTTACGGTGGTTAATTTGCAATAATTTCAGCAGTAAATTTGCAACATTTACAGTGGAAAATTGACAATATTTACAGTGGTTAATTTGCTATATTTCAGTGGTTACTTGCTATAATTTCTGAGGTAAATTTGCAATATTTACAGAGGTTAATTTGCAATACTTACAGTGGAAAATTTGCAATATTAAAAGGGGAAAATTTGCAATAATTAGAGTGGTTAATTTGCTATACTTTCAGTGGTTAATTTGCTATAATTTCAGTAGTTAATTTGCTATAATTTCAGAGGTAAAATTGCAATATTTACAGCAGTTAATTTGCTATAATTTCAGTGGTAAATTTGCAATATTTACAGTGCAGAATTTCCAGTATTTACAGTGGTTTATTTGCTATAATTTCAGTGGTTACTTTGCTGTAATTTCAGAGGTAAATTTGCTATATGTACACTGGAAAATCTGCAATAATTTCAGTGGTAAATTTGCAATATTTAGAGTCGAAAATTTTCTATATTTAGGGTGGAAATTTTGCAATATTTACAGTGGTTAGTTTGAAATATATACAGTGGTTAATTTGCTATAATTTCAGTGGTTACTTTTCTATAATTTCAGGGGTAAATTTCCAATATTTACAGTGGAAAATTTGCAATAATTTCTGTGGTAAAATTGCAATAATTACAGTGGAAATTTTTCAATATTTACAGTGATTAGTTTGCAATATTTACAGTGGTTAATTTGGAGAAATTTCAGTGCTAAATTTGCAATATTTAGAGTAGAATATTTGCAATATTTAAAGTGGTCAATTTGCTATAATTTCTGTGGTTAATTTGTTATAATTTCAGAGGTAAATTGGCTATATTTACAGTGGAAAATTTGCAATAATTTCAGTGGTAAATTTCCAATATTTAGAGTGGAAAATTTGCAATATTAAGAGCCGAAAATTTGCAATATTTACAGTGGAAAACTTGCAATAATTACAGTGGAAAATTGACAATATTTACAGTGGTTAATTTGCTGTATTTCAATGGTTATTTGCTATAATTTCAGCGGTAAATTTGCAATATTTAGAGTGGAAAATTTGCAATATTTACAGTGGAAAATTTGCAATAATTTCAGTGGTAAATTTGCAATATTTAAAGGGGAAAATTTGCAATTATTAGAGTGGTTTATTTGCTATAATTTCAGTGGTTAATTTGCTATAATTTCAGCGGTAAATTTGCTATATTTACAGTGGAAAATTTGCAATAATTTCAGTGGTAAATTTGCAATATTTAGATTGAATATTTGCAATATTAAGAATGGAAAATTTGCAATAATTAGAGTGGTTAATTTGCTATAATTTCTGTGGTTAATTTGCTATAATATGAGCCGTAAATTTGCAATGTTTACTGTGGAAAATTTGCAATAATTTCAGAGGTATATTTGCAATATTTAGAGTGGAAAATTTGCAATATTTACAGGTGTTAGTTTGCAATATTTACAGTGGAAAATTTGCAATAATTTCAGTGGTAAATTTGCAACATTTACAGTGGAAAATTGGCAATATTTACAGTGGTTAATTTGCTATATTTCAGTGGTTACATGCTATAATTTCAGTGGTAAATTTGCAATATTTAAAGGGGAAAATTTGCAATAATTAGAGTGGTTTATTTGCTATAATTTCAGTGGTTAATTTGCTATAATTTCAGCGGTAAATTTGCTATATTTACAGTGGAAAATTTGCAATAATTTCAGTGGTAAATTTGCAATATTTAGATTGAAAATTTGCAATATTAAGAGTGGAAAATTTGCAATAATTTCAGTGGTAAATTTGCAATATTTACAGTGGAAAATTGACAATATTTACAGTGGTTAATTTGCTATATTTCAGTGGTTACTTCCTATAATTTCTGAGGTAAATTTGCAATATTTAGAGTGGAAAATTTGCAATATTTACAGTGGAAAATTTGCAATATTTAAAGGGGGAAATTTGCAATAATTAGAGTGGTTTATTTGCTATAATTTCAGTGGTTATTTTGCTATAATTTCAGTAGTTAATTTGCTATAATTTCAGAGGTAAAATTGCAATAATTACAGCAGTTAACTTGCTATAATTTCAGTGGTAAATTTGCAATATTTAGAGTGGAAAATTTTCAATATTTACAGTGGTTAGTTTGCAATATTTACCGTGGTTAATTTGCAATAATTTCAGCGGTAAATTTCCAATACTTACAGTGCAAAATTTGTAATATTTACAGTGGTTAATTTGCTGTAATTTCCGTGGTTACTTTCCTGTAATTTCAGAGGTAAATTTGCTATATGTACACTGGAAAATTTGCAATAATTTCAGTGGTAAATTTGCAATATTTACAGTCGAAAATTTTCTATATTTAGGGTGGAAAATTTTCAATATTTACAGTGGTTAGTTTGCAATATTTACGGTGGTTAATTTGCAATAATTTCAGCAGTAAATTTGCAACATTTACAGTGGAAAATTGACAATATTTACAGTGGTTAATTTGCTATATTTCAGTGGTTACTTGCTATAATTTCTGAGGTAAATTTGCAATATTTACAGAGGTTAATTTGCAATATTTACAGTGGAAAATTTGCAATATTAAAAGGGGAAAATTTGCAATAATTAGAGTGGTTTATTTGCTATAATTTCTGTGGTTAATTTGCTATAATTTCAGCCGTAAATTTGCAATGTTTACTGTGGAAAATTTGCAATAATTTCAGAGGTATATTTGCAATATTTAGAGTGGAAAATTTGCAATATTTACTGGTGTTAGTTTGCAATATTTACAGTGGAAAATTTGCAATAATTTCAGTGGTAAATTTGCAACATTTACAGTGGAAAATTGGCAATATTTACAGTGGTTAATTTGCTATATTTCAGTGGTTACATGCTATAATTTCAGTGGTAAATTTGCAATATTTAAAGGGGAAAATTTGCAATAATTAGAGTGGTTTATTTGCTATAATTTCAGTGGTTAATTTGCTATAATTTCAGCGGTAAATTTGCTATATTTACAGTGGAAAATTTGCAATAATTTCAGTGGTAAATTTGCAATATTTAGATTGAAAATTTGCAATATTAAGAGTGGAAAATTTGCAATAATTTCAGTGGTAAATTTCCAATATTTACAGTGGAAAATTTTCAATATTTACAGTGATTAGTTTGCAATATTTACAGTGGTTAATTTGGAGAAATTTCAGTGCTAAATTTGCAATATTTAGAGTAGAATATTTGCAATATTTACAGTGGAAAATTTGCAATAATTTCATTGGTAAATTTGCAATAATTACAGTGGAAAATTGACAATATTTACAGTGGTTAATTTGCTGCATTTCAATGGTTATTTGCTATAATTTCAGCGGTAAATTTGCAATATTTAGAGTGGAATATTTGCAATATTTACAGTGGAAAATTTGCAATATTTAAAGGGGAAAATTTGCAATAATTAGAGTGGTTAATTTGCTATAATTTCTGTGGTTAATTTGCTATAATTTCAGCCGTAAATTTGCAATGTTTACTGTGGAAAATTTGCAATAATTTCAGAGGTATATTTGCAATATTTAGAGTGGAAAATTTGCAATATTTACAGGTGTTAGTTTGCAATATTTACAGTGGAAAATTTGCAATAATTTCAGTGGTAAATTTGCAACATTTACAGTGGAAAATTGGCAATATTTACAGTGGTTAATTTGCTATATTTCAGTGGTTACTTGCTATAATTTCTGAGGTAAATTTGCAATATTTAGAGTGGAAAATTTGCAATCTTTACAGTGGAAAATTTGCAATAATTTCTGTGGTAAATTTGCAATATTTAAAGGGGAAAATTTGCAATATTAAGAGTGGAAAATGTGCAATAATTTCAGTGGTAAATTTGCAACATTTACAGTGGAAAATTGGCAATATTTACAGTGGTTAATTTGCTATATTTCAGTGGTTACTTCCTATAATTTCTGAGGTAAATTTGCAATATTTAGAGTGGAAAATTTGCAATATTTACAGTGGAAAATTTGCAATATTTAAAGGGGGAAATTTGCAATAATTAGAGTGGTTTATTTGCTATAATTTCAGTGGTTATTTTGCTATAATTTCAGTAGTTAATTTGCTATAATTTCAGAGGTAAAATTGCAATAATTACAGCAGTTAACTTGCTATAATTTCAGTGGTAAATTTGCAATATTTAGAGTGGAAAATTTTCAATATTTACAGTGGTTAGTTTGCAATATTTACCGTGGTTAATTTGCAATAATTTCAGCGGTAAATTTCCAATACTTACAGTGCAAAATTTGTAATATTTACAGTGGTTAATTTGCTGTAATTTCCGTGGTTACTTTCCTGTAATTTCAGAGGTAAATTTGCTATATGTACACTGGAAAATTTGCAATAATTTCAGTGGTAAATTTGCAATATTTACAGTCGAAAATTTTCTATATTTAGGGTGGAAAATTTTCAATATTTACAGTGGTTAGTTTGCAATATTTACGGTGGTTAATTTGCAATAATTTCAGCAGTAAATTTGCAACATTTACAGTGGAAAATTGACAATATTTACAGTGGTTAATTTGCTATATTTCAGTGGTTACTTGCTATAATTTCTGAGGTAAATTTGCAATATTTACAGAGGTTAATTTGCAATATTTACAGTGGAAAATTTGCAATATTAAAAGGGGAAAATTTGCAATAATTAGAGTGGTTTATTTGCTATAATTTCTGTGGTTAATTTGCTATAATTTCAGCCGTAAATTTGCAATGTTTACTGTGGAAAATTTGCAATAATTTCAGAGGTATATTTGCAATATTTAGAGTGGAAAATTTGCAATATTTACTGGTGTTAGTTTGCAATATTTACAGTGGAAAATTTGCAATAATTTCAGTGGTAAATTTGCAACATTTACAGTGGAAAATTGGCAATATTTACAGTGGTTAATTTGCTATATTTCAGTGGTTACATGCTATAATTTCAGTGGTAAATTTGCAATATTTAAAGGGGAAAATTTGCAATAATTAGAGTGGTTTATTTGCTATAATTTCAGTGGTTAATTTGCTATAATTTCAGCGGTAAATTTGCTATATTTACAGTGGAAAATTTGCAATAATTTCAGTGGTAAATTTGCAATATTTAGATTGAAAATTTGCAATATTAAGAGTGGAAAATTTGCAATAATTTCAGTGGTAAATTTCCAATATTTACAGTGGAAAATTTTCAATATTTACAGTGATTAGTTTGCAATATTTACAGTGGTTAATTTGGAGAAATTTCAGTGCTAAATTTGCAATATTTAGAGTAGAATATTTGCAATATTTACAGTGGAAAATTTGCAATAATTTCATTGGTAAATTTGCAATAATTACAGTGGAAAATTGACAATATTTACAGTGGTTAATTTGCTGCATTTCAATGGTTATTTGCTATAATTTCAGCGGTAAATTTGCAATATTTAGAGTGGAATATTTGCAATATTTACAGTGGAAAATTTGCAATATTTAAAGGGGAAAATTTGCAATAATTAGAGTGGTTAATTTGCTATAATTTCTGTGGTTAATTTGCTATAATTTCAGCCGTAAATTTGCAATGTTTACTGTGGAAAATTTGCAATAATTTCAGAGGTATATTTGCAATATTTAGAGTGGAAAATTTGCAATATTTACAGGTGTTAGTTTGCAATATTTACAGTGGAAAATTTGCAATAATTTCAGTGGTAAATTTGCAACATTTACAGTGGAAAATTGGCAATATTTACAGTGGTTAATTTGCTATATTTCAGTGGTTACTTGCTATAATTTCTGAGGTAAATTTGCAATATTTAGAGTGGAAAATTTGCAATCTTTACAGTGGAAAATTTGCAATAATTTCAGTGGTAAATTTGCAATATTTAAAGGGGAAAATTTGCAATATTAAGAGTGGAAAATGTGCAATAATTTCAGTGGTAAATTTGCAACATTTACAGTGGAAAATTGGCAATATTTACAGTGGTTAATTTGCTATATTTCAGTGGTTACTTCCTATAATTTCTGAGGTAAATTTGCAATATTTAGAGTGGAAAATTTGCAATATTTACAGTGGAAAATTTGCAATATTTAAAGGGGGAAATTTGCAATAATTAGAGTGGTTTATTTGCTATAATTTCAGTGGTTATTTTGCTATAATTTCAGTAGTTAATTTGCTATAATTTCAGAGGTAAAATTGCAATAATTACAGCAGTTAACTTGCTATAATTTCAGTGGTAAATTTGCAATATTTAGAGTGGAAAATTTTCAATATTTACAGTGGTTAGTTTGCAATATTTACCGTGGTTAATTTGCAATAATTTCAGCGGTAAATTTCCAATACTTACAGTGCAAAATTTGTAATATTTACAGTGGTTAATTTGCTGTAATTTCCGTGGTTACTTTCCTGTAATTTCAGAGGTAAATTTGCTATATGTACACTGGAAAATTTGCAATAATTTCAGTGGTAAATTTGCAATATTTACAGTCGAAAATTTTCTATATTTAGGGTGGAAAATTTTCAATATTTACAGTGGTTAGTTTGCAATATTTACGGTGGTTAATTTGCAATAATTTCAGCAGTAAATTTGCAACATTTACAGTGGAAAATTGACAATATTTACAGTGGTTAATTTGCTATATTTCAGTGGTTACTTGCTATAATTTCTGAGGTAAATTTGCAATATTTACAGAGGTTAATTTGCAATATTTACAGTGGAAAATTTGCAATATTAAAAGGGGAAAATTTGCAATAATTAGAGTGGTTTATTTGCTATAATTTCTGTGGTTAATTTGCTATAATTTCAGCCGTAAATTTGCAATGTTTACTGTGGAAAATTTGCAATAATTTCAGAGGTATATTTGCAATATTTAGAGTGGAAAATTTGCAATATTTACTGGTGTTAGTTTGCAATATTTACAGTGGAAAATTTGCAATAATTTCAGTGGTAAATTTGCAACATTTACAGTGGAAAATTGGCAATATTTACAGTGGTTAATTTGCTATATTTCAGTGGTTACATGCTATAATTTCAGTGGTAAATTTGCAATATTTAAAGGGGAAAATTTGCAATAATTAGAGTGGTTTATTTGCTATAATTTCAGTGGTTAATTTGCTATAATTTCAGCGGTAAATTTGCTATATTTACAGTGGAAAATTTGCAATAATTTCAGTGGTAAATTTGCAATATTTAGATTGAAAATTTGCAATATTAAGAGTGGAAAATTTGCAATAATTTCAGTGGTAAATTTCCAATATTTACAGTGGAAAATTTTCAATATTTACAGTGATTAGTTTGCAATATTTACAGTGGTTAATTTGGAGAAATTTCAGTGCTAAATTTGCAATATTTAGAGTAGAATATTTGCAATATTTACAGTGGAAAATTTGCAATAATTTCATTGGTAAATTTGCAATAATTACAGTGGAAAATTGACAATATTTACAGTGGTTAATTTGCTGCATTTCAATGGTTATTTGCTATAATTTCAGCGGTAAATTTGCAATATTTAGAGTGGAATATTTGCAATATTTACAGTGGAAAATTTGCAATATTTAAAGGGGAAAATTTGCAATAATTAGAGTGGTTAATTTGCTATAATTTCTGTGGTTAATTTGCTATAATTTCAGCCGTAAATTTGCAATGTTTACTGTGGAAAATTTGCAATAATTTCAGAGGTATATTTGCAATATTTAGAGTGGAAAATTTGCAATATTTACAGGTGTTAGTTTGCAATATTTACAGTGGAAAATTTGCAATAATTTCAGTGGTAAATTTGCAACATTTACAGTGGAAAATTGGCAATATTTACAGTGGTTAATTTGCTATATTTCAGTGGTTACTTGCTATAATTTCTGAGGTAAATTTGCAATATTTAGAGTGGAAAATTTGCAATCTTTACAGTGGAAAATTTGCAATAATTTCAGTGGTAAATTTGCAATATTTAAAGGGGAAAATTTGCAATATTAAGAGTGGAAAATGTGCAATAATTTCAGTGGTAAATTTGCAATATTTACAGTGGAAAATTGGCAATATTTATAGTGGTTAATTTGCTATATTTCAGTGATTACTTGCTATAATTTCTGAGGTAAATTTACAATATTTTCAGTGGAAAATTTGCAATAATTTCAATGGTACATTTGCAATATTTAAAGGGGAAAATTTGCAATAATTAGAGTGGTTTATTTGCTATAATTTAAGTGGTTAATTTGCTATAATTTCAGCGGTAAATTTGCAATATTTAGAGTGGAAAATTTGCAATAATTTCAGTGGTAAATTTGCAATATTTAGATTGAAAATTTGCAATATTAAGAGTGGAAAATTTGCAATAATTTCAGTGGTAAATTTGCAATATTTACAGTGGAAAATTGACAATATTTACAGTGGTTAATTTGCTATATTTCAGTGGTTACTTGCTATAATTTCTGAGGTAAATTTGCAATATTTAGAGTGGAAAATTTGCAATATTTACAGTGGAAAATTTGCAATATTTAAAGGGGGAAATTTGCAATAATTAGAGTGGTTAATTTGCTATAATTTCAGTGGTTAATTTGCTATAATTTCAGTAGTTAATTTGCTATAATTTCAGAGGTAAAATTGCAATAATTACAGCAGTTAATTTGCTATAATTTCAGTGGTAAATTTGCAATATTTACAGTGGAAAATTTTCAATATTTACAGTGGTTAGTTTGCAATATTTACGGTGGTTAATTTGCAATAATTTCAGCGGTAAATTTCCAATACATACAGTGCAAAATTTCCAATATTTACAGTGGTTTATTTGCTATAATTTCCGTGGTTACTTTGCTGTAATTTCAGAGGTAAATTTGCTATATATACACTGGAAAATTTGCAATAATTTCAGTGGTAAATTTGCAATATTTACAGTCGAAAATTTTCTATATTTAGGGTGGAAAGTTTGCAATATTTACAGTGGTTAGTTTGAAATATATACAGTGGTTAATTTGCTATAATTTCAGTGGTTACTTTTCTATAATTTCAGGGGTAAATTTGCAATGTTTACAGTGGAAAATTTGCAATAATTTCACTGGTAAAATTGCAATAATTACAGTGGAAATTTTTCAATATTTACAGTGATTAGTTTGCAATATTTACAGTGGTTAATTTGGAGAAATTTCAGTGCTAAATTTGCAATATTTAGAGTAGAATATTTGCAATATTTACAGTGGTTAATTTGCAATATTTAGAGTGGTTAATTTGCTATAATTTCAGAGGTAAATTTGCTATATTTACAGTGGAAAATTTTCAATATTTAGAGTGGAAAATTTGCAATATTTACAGTGGTTAATTTGGAAAAAATTCAGTGCTAAATTTGCAATATTTAGAGTAGAATATTTGCAATATTTACAGGGGTTAATTTGCAATATTTACAGTGGTCAATTTGCAATTATTTCAGTGGTTAATTTGCTATAATTTCAGCGGCAAATTTGCTATATTTACACTGGAAAATTTGCAATAATTTCAGTGGTAAATTTGCTATATTTACAGTGGGAAATTTTCAATATTTAGAGTGGAAAATGTGCAATATTTACAGTGTTTAATTTGCAATAATTTCAGTGGTAAATTTGCAATACTTACAGTGGAAAATTGGCAATATTTACCGTCATTAATTTGCTATATTTCAGTGGTTACTTTGCTATATTTCAGAGGTAAATTTGCCATGTTTACTGGGGAAAACTTGCCACAATTTCTGTGGTAAATTTGCAATATTTACAATGGAAAATTTTCAATATTACAGGTGTTAGTTTGCAATATTTACAGTGGTTAATTTGGAAAAATTTCAGTGCTAAATTTGCAATATTTAGAGTAGAATATTTGCAATATTTACAGCGGTTAATTTGCAATATTTACAGTGGTCACTTTGCAAAAATTTCAGTGGTTTATTTGCTATAATTTCAGCGGTAAATTTGCTATATTTACAGTGGAAAATTTGCAATAATTTCAGTGGTAAATTTGCAATAATTACAGTGGAAAATTGACAATATTTACAGTGGTTAATTTGCTATATTTCAATGGTTATTTGCTATAATTTCAGCGGTAAATTTGCAATATTTAGAGTGGAAAATATGCAATATTTACAGTGGAAAATTTGCAATATTTAAAGGGGAAAAATTGCAATAATTTGAGTGGTTAATTTGCTATAATTTCTGTGGTTAATTTGCTATAATTTCAGCCGTAAATTTGCAATGTTTACTGTGGAAAATTTGCAATAATTTCAGAGGTATATTTGCAATATTTAGAGTGGAAAATTTGCAGTATTTACAGGTGTTAGTTTGCAATATTTACAGTGGAAAATTTGCAATAATTTCAGTGGTAAATTTGCAACATTTACAGTGGAAAATTGGCAATATTTACAGTGGTTAATTTGCTATATTTCAGTGGTTACTTGCTATAATTTCTGAGGTAAATTTGCAATATTTAGAGTGGAAAATTTGCAATATTTACAGTGGAAAATTTGCAATAATTTCAGTGGTAAATTTGCAATATTTAAAAGATAAAATTTGCAATAATTAGAGTGGTTTATTTGCTATCATTTCAGTGGTTAATTTGCTATAATTTCGGCCGTAAATTTGCTATATTTACAGTGGAAAATTTGCAATAATTTCAGTGGTAAATTTCCAATATTTAGAGTGGAAAATTTGCAATATTAAGAGTCGAAAATTTGCAATATTTACAGTGGAAAATTTGCAATAATTACAGTGGAAAATTGACAATATTTACAGTGGTTAATTTGCTGTATTTCAATGGTTATTTGCTATAATTTCAGCGGTAATTTTGCAATATTTAGAGTGGAAAATTTGCAATATTTACAGTGGAAAATTTGCAATATTTAAAGGGGAAAATTTGCAATAATTAGAGTGGTTAATTTGCTATAATTTCAGTGGTTAATTTGCTATAATTTCAGTAGTTAATTTGCTATAATTTCCGAGGTAAAATTGCAATAATTACAGCAGTTAATTTGCTATAATTTCAGTGGTAAATTTGCAATATTTACAGTGGAAAATTTTCAATATTTACAGTGGTTAGTTTGCAATATTTACGGTGGTTAATTTGCAATAATTTCAGCAGTAAATTTGCAACATTTACAGTGGAAAATTGACAATATTTACAGTGGTTAATTTGTTATATTTCAGTGGTTACTTGCTATAATTTCTGAGGTAAATTTGCAATATTTACAGAGGTTAATTTGCAATATTTACAGTGGAAAATTTGCAATATTAAAAGGGGAAAATTTGCAATAATTAGAGTGGTTAATTTGCTATAATTTCATTAGTTAATTTGCTATAATTTCAGAGGTAAAATTGCAATATTTACAGCAGTTAATTTGCTATAATTTCAGTGGTAAATTTGCAATATTTACAGTGCAAAATTTCCAGTATTTACAGTGGTTCATTTGCTATAATTTCAGTGGTTACTTTGCTGTAATTTCAGAGGTAAATTTGCTATATGTACACTGGAAAATCTGCAATAATTTCAGTGGTAAATTTGCAATATTTACAGTGGAAAATTTTCTATATTTAGGGTGGAAATTTTGCAATATTTACAGTAGTTAGTTTGAAATATATACAGTGGTTAATTTGCTATAATTTCAGTGGTTACTTTTCTATAATTTCAGGGGTAAATTTCCAATATTTACAGTGGAAAATTTGCAATAATTTCTGTGGTAAAATTGCAATAATTACAGTGGAAATTTTTCAATATTTACAGTGATTAGTTTGCAATATTTACAGTGGTTAATTTGGAGAAATTTCAGTGCTAAATTTGCAATATTTAGAGTAGAATATTTGCAATATTTAAAGTGGTCAATTTGCTATAATTTCTGTGGTTAATTTGTTATAATTTCAGAGGTAAATTTGCTATATTTACAGTGGAAAATTTGCAATAATTTCAGTGGTAAATTTCCAATATTTAGAGTGGAAAATTTGCAATATTAAGAGTCGAAAATTTGCAATATTTACAGTGGAAAATTTGCAATAATTACAGTGGAAAATTGACAATATTTACAGTGGTTAATTTGCTGTATTTCAATGGTTATTTGCTATAATTTCAGCGGTAATTTTGCAATATTTAGAGTGGAAAATTTGCAATATTTACAGTGGAAAATTTGCAATATTTAAAGGGGAAAATTTGCAATAATTAGAGTGGTTAATTTGCTATAATTTCTGTGGTTAATTTGCTATAATTTCAGCCGCAAATTTGCAATGTTTACTGTGGAAAATTTGCAATAATTTCAGAGGTATATTTGCAATATTTAGAGTGGAAAATTTGCAATATTTACAGGTGTTAGTTTGCAATATTTACAGTGGAAAATTTGCAATAATTTCAGTGGTAAATTTGCAACATTTACAGTGGAAAATTGGCAATATTTACAGTGGTTAATTTGCTATATTTCAGTGGTTACTTGCTATAATTTCTGAGGTAAATTTACAATATTTTCAGTGGAAAATTTGCAATATTTACAGTGGAAAATTTGCAATAATTTCAGTGGTAAATTTGCAATATTTAAAGGGGAAAATTTGCAATAATTAGAGTGGTTTATTTGCTATAATTTCAGTGGTTAATTTGCTATAATTTCAGCGGTAAATTTCCTATATTTACAGTGGAAAATTTGCAATAATTTCAGTGGTAAATTTGCAATATTTAGATTGAAAATTTACAATATTAAGAGTGGAAAATTTGCAATAATTTCAGTGGTAAATTTGCAATATTTACAGTGGAAAATTGACAATATTTACAGTGGTTAATTTGCTATATTTCAGTGGTTACTTGCTATAATTTCTGAGGTAAATTTGCAATATTTAGAGTGGAAAATTTGCATTATTTACAGTGGAAAATTTGCAATATTTAAAGGGGAAAATTTGCAATAATTAGAGTGGTTAATTTGCTATAATTTCAGTGGTTATTTTGCTATAATTTCAGTAGTTAATTTGCTATAATTTCAGAGGTAAAATTGCAATAATTACAGCAGTTAATTTGCGATAATTTCAGTGGTAAATTTGCAATATTTAGAGTGGAAAATTTTCAATATTTACAGTGGTTAGTTTGCAATATTTACGGTGGTTAATTTGCAATAATTTCAGCGGTAAATTTCCAATACTTACAGTGCAAAATTTCCAATATTTACAGTGGTTTATTTGCTATAATTTCCGTGGTTACTTTGCTGTAATTTCATAGGTAAATTTGCTATATGTACACTGGAAAATTTGCAATAATTTCAGTGGTAAATTTGCAATATTTACAGTCGAAAATTTTCTATATTTAGGGTGGAAAGTTCGCAATATTTACAGTGGTTAGTTTGAAATATATACAGTGGTTAATTTGCTATAATTTCAGTGGTTACTTTTCTATAATTTCAGGGGTAAATTTCCAATATTTACAGTGGAAAATTTGCAATAATTTCACTGGTAAAATTGCAATAATTGCAGTGGAAATTTTTCAATATTTACAGTGATTAGTTTGCAATATTTACAGTGGTTAATTTGGAGAAATTTCAGTGCTAAATTTGCAATATTTAGAGTAGAATATTTGCAATATTTACAGCGGTTAATTTGCAATATTTACAGTGGTTAATTTGCTATAATTTCAGAGGTAAATTTGCTATATTTACAGTGGGAAATTTTCAATATTTAGAGTGGAAAATTTGCAATATTTTAGTGGAAATTTTGCAATAATTTCAGTGGTAAATTTGCAACATTTACAGTGGAAAATTGACAATATTTACATTGGTTAATTTGCTATAATTTCAGTGGTTACTTTTCTATAATTTCAGAGGTAAATTTGCAGTATTTACAGTGGAAAATTTGCAATATTTACAGAGGTTAATTTGCAGTAATTTCAGTGGTAAATTTGCAATATTTAAAGGGGAAAATTTGCAATAATTAGAGTGGTTAATTTGCTATACTTTCAGTGGTTAATTTACTATAATTTCAGTAGTTAAATTGCTATAATTTCACAGGTAAATTTGCAATATTTACAGTGGTAAATTTGCATAATTTCAGTGGTAAATTTGCCGTAATTTCAGAGGTAAATTTGCAATATTTACTGTGGAAAATTTTCAATATTTACAGTGGTTAGTTTGCAATATTTACAGTGGTTAATTTGCAATAATTTCAGTGGTAAAATTACAGTATTTAGAGTAGAATATTTGCAATATTTACAGATGTGAATTTGCAATATTTACAGTGGTTAATTTACAATAATTTCAGTGGTATATTTGCAATATTTACAGTGGTTAGTTTGAAATATTTACAGTGGTTAATTTGCTATAATTTCAGTGGTTACTTTTCTATAATTTCAGGCGTATATTTCCAATATTTACAGTGGAAAATTTGCAATAATTTCACTGGTAATATAGCAATAATTACAGTGGAAATTTTTCAATATTTACAGTGATTAGTTTGCAATATTTACAGTGGTTAATTTGGAGAAATTTCAGTGCTAAATTTGCAATAATTAGAGTAGAATATTTGCAATATTTACAGTGGTTAATTTGCAATATTTACAGTGGTCAATTTGCTATAATTTCTGAGGTTAATTTGCTATAATTTCAGAGGTAAATTTGCTATATTTACAGTGGAAAATTTGCAATATTTAGAGTGGAAAATTTGCAATATTTACAGTGGAAAATTTGCAATAATTTCAGTGTTAAATTTGCAATACTTACAGTGGAAAATTGGCAATATTTACAGTGGTTTATTTGCTATATTTCAGTGGTTACTTTGCTATAATATCAGAGGTAAATTTGCAATGTTTACAGTGGAAATTTTGCAATAATTTCTGTGGTAGAATATTTGCAATATTTACAATGGAAAATTTTCAATATTTACAGGTGTTAGTTTGCAATACTTACAGTGGTTTATTTGGAAAAATTTCAGTGCTAAATTTGCAATATTTAGAGAAGAATATTTGCAATATTTACAGTGGTCAATTTGCTATAATTTCTGTGGTTAATTTGCTATAATTTCAAAGGTAAATTTGCTATATTTACAGTGGAAAATTTGCAATATTTAGAGTGGAAAATTTGCAATATTTTCAGTGTTTAATTTGCAATAATTTCAATGGTAAATTTGCAATACTTACAGTGGAAAATTGGCAATACTTACAGTGGTTAATTTGCTATATTTCAGTGGTTACTTTGCTATAATATCAGAGGTAAATTTGCAATGTTTACAGTGGAAAATTTGCAATAATTTCACTGGTAAAATTGCAATAATTACAGTGGAAATTTTTCAATATTTACAGTGATTAGTTTGCAATATTTACAGTGGTTAATTTGGAGAAATTTCAGTGCAAAAATTGCAATATTTAGAGTAGAATATTTGCAATATTTACAGGGGTTAATTTGCAATATTTACTTTGGTCAATTTTCTATAATTTCTGTGGTTAATTTGCAATAATTTCAGAGGTAAATTTGCTATATTTACAGTGGAAAATTTGCAATATTTAGAGTGGAAAATTTGCAATATTTACAGTGTTTAATTTGCAATAAATTCAGTGGTAAATTTGCAATACTTACAGTGGAAAATTGGCAATATTTACAGTGGTTAATTTGCTATATTTCAGTGGTTACTTTGCTATAATATCAGAGGTAAATTTGCAATGTTTTCAGTGGAAAATTTGCAATAATTTCAATGGTAAATTTGCAATATTTACAATGGAAATTTTTCAATATTTACAGGTGTTAGTTTGCAATATTTATAGCGGTTAATTTGGAAAAATTTCAGTGCTAAATTTGCAATATTTAGAGCAGAATATTTGCAATTTTTGCAGTGGCCAATTTGCTGTAATTTCTGTGGTTAATTTGCTAAAATTTCAGAGGTAAATTTGCTATATTTACAGTGGAAAATTTGCAATATTTGGAGTGGAAAATTTGCAATATTTACAGTGTTTAATTTGCAATAAATTCAGTGGTAAATTTGCAATACTTACAGTGGAAAATTGGCAATATTTACAGTGGTTAATTTGCTATATTTCAGTGGTTACTTTGCTATAATATCAGAGGTAAATTTGCAATGTTTACAGTGGAAAATTTGCAATAATTTCACTGGTAAAATTGCAATAATTACAGTGGAAATTTTTCAATATTTACAGTGATCAGTTTGCAATATTTACAGTGGTTAATTTGGAGAAATTTCAGTGCTAAATTTGCAATATTTAGAGTAGAATATTTGCAATATTTACAGTGGTGAATTTTAAATATTTAGAGTGGTTTATTTGCAATAATTTCAGTGGTATATTTGCAATATTTACAGTGGTTAGTTTGAAATATTTACAGTGGTTAATTTGCTGTAATTTCAGTGGTATATTTGCAATACTTACAGTGGAAAATTGGCAATATTTACAGTGGTTAATTTGCTATATTTCAGTGGTTACTTGCCTATAATTTCAGAGGTAAATTTGCAATGTTGACTGTGGAAAATTTGCCATAATTTCTGTGGTAAATTTGCAATATATACAATGGAAAATTTTCTATAATTTCAGTGGTTAATTTGCAATATTTAGAGTGGAAAATTTGCACTATTTAGAGTGGAAAATTTGCAATATTTACAATGGATAATTTGCAATAATTTCTGTGGTAAATGTGCAATATTTAAAGGGGAAAATTTGCAATAATTAGAGTGGTTAAATTGCTAAAATTTCAGTGGTTAATTTGCTATAATTTCAGAGGTAAATTTGCAATATTTACAGTGGAAAATTTGCAATATTTACAGTGGAAAATATGCAATATTTACAGAGGTTAATTTGCAATAATTTCAGTGGTAAATTTTCAATATTTAAAGGGGAAAATTTGCAATAATTAGAGAGGTTTATTAGCTATAATTTCAGTGGTTAATTTGCTATAATTTCAGTAGCTAATCTGCTATAATTTCAGAGGTAAATTTGCTATGTTTACAGTGGAAAATTTTCAATATTTAGAGTGGAATATTTGCAATATTTACAGTGTTTAATTTGCAATAATTTCAGTGGTAAATTTGCAATACTTACAGTGGAAAATTGGCAATATTTACAGTGGTTAATTTGCTATATTTCAGTGGTTACTTGCCTATAATTTCAGAGGTAAATTTGCAATGTCTACTGTGGAAAATTTGCCATAATTTCTGTGGTAAATTTGCAATATTTACAATGGAAAATTTTCAATATTACAAGTGTTAGTTTGCAAAATTTACAGTGGTTAATTTGGAAAAAATTCAGTGCTAAATTTGCAATATTTAGAGTAGAATATTTGAAATATTTACAGTGGTTAATTTGCAATATTCACCGTGGTCTATTTGCAATAATTTGTGTGGTTAATTTGCTATAATTTCAGCGGTAAATTTGCTATATTTACAGTGGAAAATTTGCAATAATTTCAGTGGTAAATTTCCAATATTTAGAGTGGAAAATTTGCAATATTAAGAGTGGAAAATTTGCCATATTTACAGTGGAAAATTTGCAATAATTTCAGTGGTAAATTTGCAACATTTACAGTGGAAAATTGACAATTTTTACAGTGTTTAATTTGCTATATTTCAATGGTTATTTGCTATTCTTTCAGCGGTAAATTTGCAATATTTAGAGTGGAAAATTTGCAATATTTACAGTGGAAAATTTGCAATATTTAAAGGGAAAAAATTGGAATAATTAGAGTGGTTAATTTGCTATAATTTCAATGGTTAATTTGTAATAATTTCAGTAGTAAATTTGCTATAATTTCAGAGGTAAAATTGCAATATTTACAGTGGAAAATTTTCAATATTTACAGTGGTTAGTTTGCAATATTTACGGTGGTTAATTTGCAATAATTTCAGCGGTAAATTTCCAATACTTACAGTGCAAAAATTGCAATATTTACAGTGGTTTATTTGCTGTAATTTCAGTGGTTACTTTGCTGTAATTTCATAGGTAAATTTGCTATATATGCACTGGAAAATTTGCAATAATTTCAGTGGTAATTTTGCAATATTTACAGTGGAAAATTTTCAATATTTACAGTGGTTAGTTTGCAATATTTACGGTGGTTAATTTGTTATAATCTCAGAGGTAAATTTCCAATACTTACAGTGCAAAATTTGCCATATTTACAGTGGTTAATTTGCTATAATTTCAGTGGTTACTTTGCTGTAATTTCAGAGGTAAATTTGCTATATGTACACTGGAAAATTTGCAATAATTTCAGTGGTAAATTTGCAATATTTATAGTGGAAAATTTGCAATATTTAGGGTGGAAAGTTTGCAATATTTACAGTGGTTAGTTTGAAATATTTACAGTGGTTAATTTGCTATAATTTCAGTGGTTACTTTTCTATAATTTCAGGGGTAAATTTCCTATATTTATAGTGGAAAATTTGCAATAATTTCAATGGTAAAATTTCAATAATTAATCCATGGAAATATTTCAATATTTACAGTGGTTAATTTGGAAAAATTTCAGTGCTAAATTTGCAATATTTATAGTAAAAAATTTGCAATATTTACAGTGGTTAATTTGCAATATTTACAGTGGTCAATATTCTATAATTTCAGTGGTTAATTTGCTAAAATTTCAGAGGTAAATTTGCTATATTTACAGTGGAATATTTGCAATATTTAGAGTGGAAAATTTTCAATATTTACAGGTGTTAGTTTGCAATATTTACAGTGGTTAATTTGGAAAAATTTCAGTGCTAAATTTGCAATATTTAGAGCAGAATATTTGCAATATTTACAGTGGCCAATTTGCTGTAATTTCTGTGGTTAATTTGCTAAAATTTCAGAGGTAAATTTGCTATATTTACAGTGGAAAATTTGCAATATTTAGAGTGGAAAATTTGCAATATTTACAGTGTTTAATTTGCAATAAATTCAGTGGTAAATTTGCAATACTTACAGTGGAAAATTGGCAATATTTACAGTGGTTAATTTGCTATATTTCAGTGGTTACTTTGCTATAATATCAGAGGTAAATTTGCAATGTTTACTGTGGAAAATTTGCAATAATTTCACTGGTAAAATTGCAACGTTTACAGTGGACAATTGACAATATTTACAGTGGTTAATTTGCTATATTTCAGTGGTTACTTGCTATAATTTCAGAGGTAAATTTGTAATATTTACAGTGGAAAATTTGCAATATTTACAGAGGTTAATTTGCAATAATTTCAGTGGCAAATTTGCAATATTTAAAGGGGAAAATTTGCAATAATTAGAGTGGTTAATTTGCTATAATATCAGTGGTTAATTTGCTATAATTTCAGTAGTTAATTTGCTATAATTTGAGAGGTAAATTTGCAATATTTACAGAAGTTAATTTGCTATAATTTCAGTGGTAAATTTGCTATATTTACAGTGGAAAATTTTCAATATTTACAGTGGTTAGTGTGCAATATTTACAGTGCTTGATTTGGAAAAATTTCAGTGCTAAATTTGCAATATTTAGAGTAGAATATTTGCAGTGTTTACATTGGTTAATTTGCAATATTTACAGTGGTCAATTTTGTATAATTTCAGTAGTTAATTTGCTATAATTTCAGAGGTAAATTTGCTATATTTACAGTGGAAAATTTGCAATAATTTCAGTGGTAAATTTGCAATATTTGGACTGGAAAATTTGCAATATTTAGAGTGGAAAATTTGCAATATTTACAGTGGAAAATTTGCCGTAATTTCAGTGGTAAATTTGCAATACTTTCAGTGGTTAATTTGGAAAAATTTCAGTGCCAAATTTGCAATATTTAGAGTAGAATATTTGCAATATTTAGAGTAGAATATTTGCAATATTTACATTGGTTAATTTGCAATATTTACAGTGGTTACTTTGCTATAATTTCAGAGGTAAATTTGCAATATTTAAAGTGGTTAATTTGCTATATTTCAGTGGTTAATTGCTATAATTTCAGAGGTAAATTTGCAATACTTACAGTGGAAAATTTGCAATATTTACAGAGGTTAATTTGCAATAATTTCAGTGGTAAATTTGCAACATTTACAGTGGAAAATTGACAATTTTTACAGTGTTTAATTTGCTATATTTCAATGGTTATTTGCTATTCTTTCAGCGGTAAATTTGCAATATTTAGAGTGGAAAATTTGCAATATTTACAGTGGAAAATTTGCAATATTTAAAGGGAAAAAATTGGAATAATTAGAGTGGTTAATTTGCTATAATTTCAATGGTTAATTTGTAATAATTTCAGTAGTAAATTTGCTATAATTTCAGAGGTAAAATTGCAATATTTACAGTGGAAAATTTTCAATATTTACAGTGGTTAGTTTGCAATATTTACGGTGGTTAATTTGCAATAATTTCAGCGGTAAATTTCCAATACTTACAGTGCAAAAATTGCAATATTTACAGTGGTTTATTTGCTGTAATTTCAGTGGTTACTTTGCTGTAATTTCATAGGTAAATTTGCTATATATGCACTGGAAAATTTGCAATAATTTCAGTGGTAATTTTGCAATATTTACAGTGGAAAATTTTCAATATTTACAGTGGTTAGTTTGCAATATTTACGGTGGTTAATTTGTTATAATCTCAGAGGTAAATTTCCAATACTTACAGTGCAAAATTTGCCATATTTACAGTGGTTAATTTGCTATAATTTCAGTGGTTACTTTGCTGTAATTTCAGAGGTAAATTTGCTATATGTACACTGGAAAATTTGCAATAATTTCAGTGGTAAATTTGCAATATTTACAGTGGAAAATTTGCAATATTTAGGGTGGAAAGTTTGCAATATTTACAGTGGTTAGTTTGAAATATTTACAGTGGTTAATTTGCTATAATTTCAGTGGTTACTTTTCTATAATTTCAGGGGTAAATTTCCTATATTTATAGTGGAAAATTTGCAATAATTTCAATGGTAAAATTTCAATAATTAATCCATGGAAATATTTCAATATTTACAGTGGTTAATTTGGAAAAATTTCAGTGCTAAATTTGCAATATTTATAGTAAAAAATTTGCAATATTTACAGTGGTTAATTTGCAATATTTACAGTGGTCAATATTCTATAATTTCAGTGGTTAATTTGCTAAAATTTCAGAGGTAAATTTGCTATATTTACAGTGGAATATTTGCAATATTTAGAGTGGAAAATTTTCAATATTTACAGGTGTTAGTTTGCAATATTTACAGTGGTTAATTTGGAAAAATTTCAGTGCTAAATTTGCAATATTTAGAGCAGAATATTTGCAATATTTACAGTGGCCAATTTGCTGTAATTTCTGTGGTTAATTTGCTAAAATTTCAGAGGTAAATTTGCTATATTTACAGTGGAAAATTTGCAATATTTAGAGTGGAAAATTTGCAATATTTACAGTGTTTAATTTGCAATAAATTCAGTGGTAAATTTGCAATACTTACAGTGGAAAATTGGCAATATTTACAGTGGTTAATTTGCTATATTTCAGTGGTTACTTTGCTATAATATCAGAGGTAAATTTGCAATGTTTACTGTGGAAAATTTGCAATAATTTCACTGGTAAAATTGCAACGTTTACAGTGGACAATTGACAATATTTACAGTGGTTAATTTGCTATATTTCAGTGGTTACTTGCTATAATTTCAGAGGTAAATTTGTAATATTTACAGTGGAAAATTTGCAATATTTACAGAGGTTAATTTGCAATAATTTCAGTGGCAAATTTGCAATATTTAAAGGGGAAAATTTGCAATAATTAGAGTGGTTAATTTGCTATAATATCAGTGGTTAATTTGCTATAATTTCAGTAGTTAATTTGCTATAATTTGAGAGGTAAATTTGCAATATTTACAGAAGTTAATTTGCTATAATTTCAGTGGTAAATTTGCTATATTTACAGTGGAAAATTTTCAATATTTACAGTGGTTAGTGTGCAATATTTACAGTGCTTGATTTGGAAAAATTTCAGTGCTAAATTTGCAATATTTAGAGTAGAATATTTGCAGTGTTTACATTGGTTAATTTGCAATATTTACAGTGGTCAATTTTGTATAATTTCAGTAGTTAATTTGCTATAATTTCAGAGGTAAATTTGCTATATGTACACTGGAAAATTTGCAATAATTTCAGTGGTAAATTTGCAATATTTACAGTGGAAAATTTGCAATATTTAGGGTGGAAAGTTTGCAATATTTACAGTGGAAAATTTGCCGTAATTTCAGTGGTAAATTTGCAATACTTTCAGTGGTTAATTTGGAAAAATTTCAGTGCCAAATTTGCAATATTTAGAGTAGAATATTTGCAATATTTAGAGTAGAATATTTGCAATATTTACATTGGTTAATTTGCAATATTTACAGTGGTTACTTTGCTATAATTTCAGAGGTAAATTTGCAATATTTAAAGTGGTTAATTTGCTATATTTCAGTGGTTAATTGCTATAATTTCAGAGGTAAATTTGCAATACTTACAGTGGAAAATTTGCAATATTTACAGAGGTTAATTTGCAATAATTTCAGTGGTAAATTTGCAATATTTACAGGGGAAAATTTGCAATATTTACAGTGGTAAATTTGCATAATTTCAGTGGTAAATTTGCAATATTTACAGTGGAAAATTTTCAATATTTACAGTGGTTAATTTGCAATATTTAGAGTGGTTAATTTTCAATCATTTCAGTGGTAAATTTACAGTATTTACAGTAGAAAATTTGCAATATTTACAGTGGTTTATTTGCAATATTTAGAGTGGTTAATTTGCAATAATTTCAGTGGTATTTTTGCAATATTTAGAGTGGAAAATTTGCAATATTTACAGAGGTTAATTTGCTATCATTTCAGTGGTAAATTTGCAATACTTACAGTGGAAAATTGGCAATATTTACAGTGGTTAATTTGCTATATTTAAGTGGTTACTTTACTATATTTTCATAGGTAAATTTGCAGCATTTACAGTGGAAATTTTGCAATAATTTCAGTGGTAAATTTGCACTATTTACAGTGGAAAATTTGCAATATTTAGGGTGGAAAATTTGCAATATTTACAGTGGTTAATTTGCAATAATTACACTGGTTAGTTTGCTATACTTTCAGTGGTAAACTTGAAATATTTACAGTGGAAAATTTGCAATAATTTCAGTGGTTAATTTGCTATAATTTCAGTAGTAAATTTACAACATTTATAGTGGAAAATTTTCAACATTTACGGTGGAAAATTTGCAATATTTACAGTAGTTATTTTGCTATAATTTCAGTGGTAAATTTCAATATTTACATTGATTAATTTGCAATAATTTCAGAGGTTAATTTGCTACAATTTCAGTGGTAAATTTGCAACATTTATAGTGGAAAATTTTCAACATTTACGGTGGAAAATTTGTAATATTTACAGTGGTTAATTTGCTATTCTTTCAGAGGTAAATTTGCTATATTTACAGTGGTTAGTTTGCAATATTTACGGTGGTTAATTTGCAATAATTTCTGTGGTTACTTTGCTGTAATTTCAGAGATAAATTTGCTATATGTACAGTGGAAAATTTGCAATACTTGCAGTGGTAAATTTGCAATATTTACAGTGGAAAATTTTCTATATTTAGTGTGGAAAAATTGCACTATTTACAGTGGTTAATTTGAAATATTTACAGTGGTTAATTTGCTATAATTTCAGAGGTAAATTTGCAATATTTAGAGTGGAAAATTTGGAATAATTTCACTGGTAAAATCCAATAATTACAGTGGAAAATTTTCAATATTTACATTGGTTAGTTTGCAATATTTACACTGGTTAATTTGGAAAAATTTCAGTGCTAAATTTGCAATTTTTAGAGTACAATATTTGCAATATTTACAGTGGTTAATTTGCTATAATTTCAGTGGTTAATTTGCTATAATTTCAGAGGTAAATTTGCTATATTTACAGTGGAAAATTTGCAATAATTTCAGTGGTAAATTAGCAATATTTACAGTGGAAAATTTTCAATATTTAGAGTGGAAAATTTGCAATATTTACAGTGGTTAATTTGCTATAATTTCAGAGGTAAATTTGCAATATTTATTGCGGAAAATTTGCAATATTTAAACTGGCGAATTTGCAATTTTTACAGTGATTATTTTGCAATAATTTCAGTGGAAAATTTGCAATGTTTACTATGGAATATTTCCAATTTTTACAGGGATTATTTTGCAATAAATTCATTGGTAAATTTGCAATCTTTACTAAGGAATATTTCACAAAATTTACAGTGCATAATTTTCTAGATTTACAATGATTAATTTGCAATATTTACAGTGATTAATTTGCAATAATTACAGTGGCAAATTTGCTATAAATTCAGTGGTAATTTTGCAATATTTACAGTGGTTAGTTGGCAATATTTACATTGATTAATTTCCAATATTTACAGTGGTAAATTTCCAATAATTTCAGTGGTATATTTTCAATATTTACAGGGGTAAATTCGCAATATTTACAGTGACTGTTTTGCAATAATTTCAGTGGTAAATTTGCAATATTTACAGTGGAAAATTTGCAATATTTACAGTGATTAAATTGCAATAATTTCTGTGGTAAATTTGCAATAATTTCAGTGGTAAATTTGCAATGTTTACTATGGAATATTTGCAGTTTTTACAGTGATTATTTTGCAATAATTTCATTGCTAAATTTTCAATCTTTACTATGGAATTTTTGACAATATTTACAGTGCATAATTTTCTAGATTTACAGTGATTAATTTGCAATATTTACAGTGATTATTTTGCAATAATTTCAGTGATAAATTTGCAATATTTACAGTGGTTAATTTGCTATATTTACAGTGGAAAATTTGAAATAGTTACAGTGGAATATTTGCAATACTTACAGTGGTAAATTTGCTATAAATTCAGTGGTAATTTTGCAATATTTACAGTGGTTAGTTTGCAATATTTACATTGACCAATTTGCAATATTTACAGTGGAAAATTTGCAATAATTTCAGTGGTAAATTTGCAATATTTACAGTAGCTTACTTGCAATATTTAGAGTGATTAATTTGTAATAATTTCAGTGGTAAATTTGAAATAATTTCAGTGGTAAATTTGCAATAATTTCAGTGGTTAATTTGCAATATTTACAGTGGTAAATTTGCTATAAATTCAGTGGTAATTTTCCAATATTTACAGTGGTTAATTTGCAATAATTACATTGATTAATTTGCAATATTTACAGTGGAAAATTTGAAATAATTTCAGTGGTAAATTTGCAATATTTACCGTGGGTAATTTCCTATATTTACAGTGATTAAATTACAATATTTACAGTGTTTACTTTGCAATAATATCAGTGGTAAATTTGCAATATTTACTGTGGAAAATTTGTAATATTTACAGTGATTAATTGGCAATATTTACAGTGACTATTTTGCAATAATTTCAGTGGCAAGGTTGCAATATTTACACTGGTAAATTTGAAATTTTTCAGTGATTATTTTGCGATAATTTTACTGGTAAATTTGCAATATTTACAGTGGAAAATTTGCAATATTTACAGTAATTAATTTGCAATAATTTCAGTGGTACATTTGCAATATTTACAGTAATTAATTTGCAATATTTCCTTTAATAATTTGCAACATTTACAGTGATTAATTTGCAATATTTACAGTGGTTATTTTGCAATAATTTCAGTGGTAAATATGCAATATTTAGCGTGGAAAATCTGGCATATTTACAGTGATTAATTTGCAATAATGACCTCTGTAAATATTTTACTACTTTTTTTAAATTTTTACAACTGTAAATATTGCAAATTACACACTGTAAATATTGCAAATTTTGCTCCGTAAGTATTGCGGATTTCCCACTGAAATTATTGCAAATTAAGCACTCCAAATATAACAAATTTACCACTGTAAATATTGCTTATTTTCCAGTGAATTTCTTACAAATTTTCCGCTGAAATTATTGCAAATTTGCCTCTGAAATTATTGCAAATTTTCCACTGTAAATATTGCGATTTAACCACTGAAATTATTGCAAATTTACCAGTACATTTATTGCAAATTAACCTCTGAAAATATTGCACATTTACCACAGTAAATACAGCAAATTAACCACTGTAATTATTCCAATTTTACCACTGAAATTATTGCGAATTTTCAACTATAAATATTGCGAATTTACCACTGTAAATAAAGTAATTTTTCCACTGAAATTATTTCAATATTTCCACTGTAAATACAGCAAATTTGCCATTGTAAATATAGCACATTTAGCACTGAAATTCTTGCAAAATAATCACTGAAAATATTGCTAATTAACCACTGAAAATATTACAAATTTTCAACTGTAAATATTGCAAATTTACCACTGAAATTATATCAAATTAACCACTGTAAATATTGCAAATTTTCCACTGTAAATATTGCAAATTTTCCACTGTAAATATTGCAAATTTACCACTGAAATTATTGGAAATTAACGACTGTAATTATTGCAAATTTTCAATCGTAAATATTGCAAATTTTCCTCAGTATATATTGGAAATTTACCACAGAAATTATTGCAAATTTTTAACTATAAATATTGTAAAATTTCCACTGTAAATATTGCAAATTTACCAGGAAAATTATTGCAAATTAACCATTGCAAATATTGCAAATTTTCCACTGTAAATATTGCAAATTTACCACTGAAATTATTGCAAATTAACCACTGTAAAAAATGCAAATTTACCACTGTAATATAGCAAATTTACCTCTGAAATTGTTGCAAATTTACCACTACAGTTATTGCAAATTAACCACTATAAATATTGCACATTTACCACAGTAAAAACTGCAAATTAACCACAGTAATTATTGCAATTTTACACTGAAATTACTGCGAAAATTCAACTGTAGATGTTGCAAATTTACCTCTGAAATTATTGCAAAATAATCACTGTAAATATTGCAAATTTACCACTGAAAATTTTGCAAATTTTCCATCTTAAATATTGCAAATTTTCCAATGCAAAAGTTGCCAATGTACCACTCCATATATTGCAAAATTACCACTGAAATTATTGCAAATTAACCGCTGTAAATATTGCAAAATTACCACTGCAATTATTGCAAATTTTCCATTCTAAATATTGCTAATTAACCTCTGTAAATATTGCAAATTTTCCATTCTAAATATTGCAAATTAACCTCTGTAAATATTGCAAATTTACCAATGAAATTATTGCGAATTTTCCACTGTAAATATTGCAAATTTACCACTGAAATTATTGCTAATTAACCACTCTAAATATTGCAAATTTTACATCGTAAATATTGCAAATTTTCCACCGTAAATATTGGAAATCATACTCAGTTCATATTGCAAATTAACCACTGTAAATATTGCAAATTTGCACTGAAATTATTGCAGATTAAGCACTGCAAATATTGCAAATTTACCACTCTAAATTTTGTAATTTAACCACAGTAAATATTGTTTAATTTCCACTGAAATTATTAAAAATTTTCCACTGTAAATATTGCAAATTAGCCACTGAAATTATTGCAAATTAAATACTTAAAATATTGAAAAATTTCCACTGTACGTATTGCAAATGAAACACTGGAAATATTTCAAATTTTCCATAGTAAATATTGCAGATTTACCACTGTAAATATTGCAAATTATACTCAGTATATATTGCAAATTAACCACTGCAAATATTGCAAATTTACCACTGTATGTTTTGCAAATTTACCACTGAAATTATTGCAAATTAACCGCTGAAAATATTGCAAATTTACCACTGTCAATATTGCAAATTTACCACATTAAATTTTGCGTATTTTCCACAGAAATTATTGCAAATTTTCCACTGAAAATATTGCAAATTTGCCTCTGAAATTATTTCAAATTTACCACCGTAAATATTGCAAATTAACCGCTGCAAATATTGCAATTTTACCACTGTATGTTTTGCAAATTTACCACTGAAATTATTGCAGATTAACCACTGTAATTATTGCAAATTTTCCATCGTAATTATTTCAATTTTACCACAGGAAATATAGCAAAATAAGCCCAGTAAATATTGCATTTTTACTACTGTAAATATTGCCAATTTTCCACTGTAAATACTGCAAATTCACCACTG
Organism: Podargus strigoides; assembly: GCA_028020825.1. Classification (NCBI taxonomy): domain Eukaryota; kingdom Metazoa; phylum Chordata; class Aves; order Caprimulgiformes; family Podargidae; genus Podargus; species Podargus strigoides. The sequence continues at coordinate 46,090,212 of CM051624.1, read as the reverse complement.
TAAGTATTCCTGATTAATCACAAAAATTATTGCAAATTTACCACTGAAATTATTGCAAATTTTCAACTGTATATATTGCAAATTTACCACTATAAATTAAGCAAATTTTCCACTGAAAATATTTCAACTTTTCCACTCTAAATATTGCAAATTTTCCATTTTGAATATTGCAAATTTACCACTGAAATTATTGCAAATTAACCATTCTAAATATTGCAAATTTACCACAGTAAATTTTGCAAATTTTCCACTGAAATTATTGCAAATTAACCATTCTAAATATTGCAAATTTACCACAGTAAATTTTGCAAATTTTCCACTGAAATTATTTCAAATTTTCCACAGTAAATATTGCAAATTAACCACAGTAATTATTGCAAATTTACCACTGAAATTATTGCGAAATTTCAACTGTATATATTGCAAATTAACCACTGTAAATTAAGCAAATCTTCTACATAAAATATTTCAAAAATTCCACTCTAAATATTGCAAATTTTCCATTGTGAATATTGCATATTTACCCCGGTAATTATTGCAAATTTACCACTGAAAATTTTGCAAATTTTCCATCTTAAATATTGCAAATGTACCACTGCAAAAATTGCAAAATTACCACTGAAATTATTACAAATTCACCACTGTAAGTATTGCAAATTTTCCAGTGAAATTATTACAAGTTAACCTCTGTAAATATTGCAAATTAACCACTGTAAATATTGCAAATTAGCCACCGAAATTATTGCAAATTAAGCACTTTAAATACTGTAAATTTTCCATTGTAAATATTGCAAATTCACCACTGGAAATATTGCAAATATTCCAATATAAGTATTGCAAATTTACCACTACAAATATTGCATATTTGCCACTGAAATTATTGCAAATTAATCATTGTAAATATTGCAAATTATCCACAGTAAATATTGCACAAAAATTAAGCACTGTAAATATTGCAAATTTACCACTGTAAATATTGCAAATTAGCCACTGAAATGATTGCAAATTAAGCACTGTAAATATTGCAAATTTTCCACTGTAAATATTGAAATTTTTCCACGGTAAATATTGCAAATTTACCACAGTAAATACTGCAGATTTACCGCTGTACATATTGAAATTTTTCCACTGAATATATTAAAAATTTACCACGGTAAATATTGCAAACCTGCCGCTGAATTTATTCCAAATTAAGCACTGTAAATGTTGCAAATTTTCCATTGTAAATATTCCAAATTTACCACTGTAAATATTGAAAATTTACCACTGTAAATATTGCAAATTTACCACTGTAAATATTTCAAATTTTCCATTTTAATTATTTCAAATTTTCTATTGTAAATATTGCAATTTTACCACTGTAAGTATTGCAAACTTGCCACTGAAATTATTGCAAATTAACCACTGTAAATATGCAAATTTTCCATTGTAAATATTGCAAATTTACCACTGTAAATATTGCAAATTTTCCATTGTAAATATTGCACTTTAAGCACTGTAAATATTGCAAATTTTCCACTGTAAATATTGCAAATTTATCACTGTAATGTGACAAAGGACATAATGTGTAAAGGACATAATGAGTCCTTTTGCTGTCCAGGGATTGTCCAAAACAAACATCTTAGCCCTTGTCCTGCTCCCATGTGGCCCACCCAGGTTCTCCTGGCTGGAGGGGGGTAGGAGGCAGGGTTTCGACCAGATGCAAAGACTAACTCGAGGGAACATTGCCTTCAGATTAAGCCCATTCCTTAGCACCACTCATGGTGTCCACTCCTGCATGCCACCTCCTGCTCATCACAACCTGCTTTCAGGGCAGGGCTGGGGGGAGTTTGCCCCAGCATACCCTATTTGGGGAAGCACACGGGGTCTGGTCACACTGGCATCCTTCACCAGCCTGCTTCGGAGCCCTTTTGCTGGCAGACACCATCCTTAGGGCACCAGGCAGTGGACACACACACGGTGCCCACTGTGCCCGGAGTGGGCACTGCGTGAGTGCTGGCTGGGAAGGAGTTTCTGCCAGCCCAGCTGGCGGGGCATGGCTGGCAGCTGCCCCTCCTGTTTACCCACCTAAGAGCCAACACACTTAGCAGCATTTCCAGTCCTGCTGCTGAGCATGCTTCATGCCTGGTTTTGTTGTTTATTCTCCTGGGTTTTGATGACTCACAAGCATCTCGGATTCCGTTTCTCCCCAACTTCTCCCACTGTACCCAGGGCAGCCCCTGGCAAGGGCATGAGACACCCAGGTGGGACCCCAGGGGAGGTGATGGGGCTTGGAGCATCAGAGATCTCTACAAGGCTAGATGATCTCCTGAGATCCCACCAAATCTCATCTTCATCACAGGCTGCTTTCCTGTGTGTTAGGTCAGACCTGGAGTGGTGGCACCCCATGATCATTGGGCCAGCCATAGTCTCTGGCACGATGCTGGAATCTGCTGTGCCTCTGCCTTGTAGCAGTGCTTTTCTATCTGGTGGAGCATGTTCAGAGAAGTGCAACAAAGCTGGGGAAGGGTCTGGAGCACAAGTGTGATGGGGAGTGGCTGAGGGAACTGGGGGGTTCAGTCTGGAGCAGAGGAGGCTGAGGGGAGACCTCATTGCTCTCTACAGCTCCCTGAAAGGAGGGGGTATCATGGCAGGGGTCGGTCTCTTCTCCCAGGTAACAGTGACAGGACGAGGGGTAATGGCCTCAAGTTGTGCCAAGGGAAGTTTAGACTGGATATTAGGAACAATTTCTTCTCTGAAAGGGCTTTCAGGCACTGGCCCAGGCTGCCCAGGGCAGTGGGGGAGTCCCCATCCCTGGAGGGATTTCAGAGCCGTGGAGATGCGATGCTGAGGGACACGGTTTAGTGGTGACTCAGCAGTGTTGGATTAACGCTCGGACTTGATGATCTTGGAGGTATTTTCCATCCAAGGCTATTCTATGATTCTATCTCTTTTTCCCCCTTTGGAAAATTTGATGGGACTCTGAGCACTTGCCCTTTCCCCTTTCAATCCATTGGGTGAAGCTGCTGCTATGGGAAGGCTGGAGCCAGCTGTGGGTCCACAGCAAGAGCCAGCACTGCACCATTTCCTACACACTTCCGGGTATCACCCTGCCCCAGCAGATGTGCCAGCATCACCCCACTCCCCTGGTTCAGGACTGAAATGCCATGAATTAAAGCTGTCCCTGTGCTCCTGTATGTTACCACTGACTTCTCAACCAGTGCTAATCCCTCCCTGCAGCAATGCTGGGAGAAGGCAACCTTCTCCCCATGTCACCATATGCAAGCTGAGTTCAGAGGCAGCTCTGGAGACCTGGAAAAAGTCAGCTATGCTGCCAGCTTGAAGGCATCTCCTGTGTCAGCCCAGAGTTTCTGAACCTTGTTCGTCACCATGGCATCTGAGCACATCTCAAATGAACGCCTCAGCCTCCGTGCAAAAATGGCATCTTTACAATGTGCGGCGTGTTCTGTGAGCTCCCAGGAGCAAACCTCCAGTGACACTGCATGGCAGGTGCCCCAAACTGGGGTTAAAAACAATGCAGGTTTTACCACAAAGCTGAAAAATTACCCATTATAAATGTCTCTGCTGGCAGGTGGTTGTTGGAGTGGTGCCCAGGGACTCACCATGGTCAGGCACCCTTTTTTGCAAACCTTGCCTGAAGATGCTCATGCTGCAAAGGAAACAGGGGGGCTATTTTCTTCTTCTGGCAGAAGGGAACTGAGGCACAGAAGCCCAGTGATTTGATCACATTTTCCATGTGGTATTTGCAGAGCTGAGGCTTGAGCTCAGCTCTTCTGTGAGTTGAGCAGCTGTTGCCTGTACAGGATTAGATAGGCCAATTCAGCCCGGACACAACATGCCTGCCCATGCAGGTGGTAGATGTGAAGGTGTCTGGACCTGTGCTGAACCTCCCGGGGTGCATGGGAAGCCGGCCTGAGCCAGAGATGGCATCAGACAGGGAGGATGGGCAGCGGGTTTGCTGTGCTCAGCAGCTGCCAGGGACACACCTGGCAGCCTCCCCCAGCCAGAGCCCACCGGGTCACAGGAGGCAGGGGCAAACCTCTCGTCCCCAGTCCCCACCACCACAGCCAGCCTCCGTCCCACCCGCCACCAGGAGCAGATGGACAGGAGCAGTTGGTGTCACACGCCACAGCAAGGCTTCGCTGGGGCCAGGTGGCTCCTTCTGCTGGGCTGGGACCCTGCTGGTGGAGGAGGATGGGGGGATCACTGCAAAGCCCTCCTTGCTGAGCACAGGCAGGCTCACGGCTGTGATGGGAGCTGGTGGGACGCACAGCCTGCAGGCAAGACACAGGCTCCCCCACACAGCACTCCACCCGTTATAAAACACACTATTCTCATTCCAAGAATGGGACTTGTGGGCTTAAACACCTTTTATAAACTCTCCCATGACCTTCCTGCCCATTTTTCCTTTTTTTTTTTCTCCTCCTTTTGCTGTCACTGCATCTGTCACCCGCCTGGCCCTGACAGCCCTGTGAGACCACGGAGATGGAACCCACAGCTGCTAACCCTGACAATTACCCATTGCATTAACGCCCATCTAACAACCACATACAGACCATGCTATGCTGTCTACATTTAGCCAGTACCCAGGGATAAACTGCAGCAGTTGTTCTACCACCCAGTGCCCCCTCCTCAGCTGAGAAGGGGAATTGGGGAAAAAAGGGAGAAGCTCTGTGAGCTGAAGTAGAAACAGGTTTAATGAAATAATGAAACTAATGCAACTGACATCACAAAGTAGGCAAAGTTCTACTCAGCCTGGTCCTTGAGGTCAACAGCAGGAGCAGAAGGCCAGGAGGAAAGGGCCCCAGGAAAAGGAACTCCATCCTCAGTGAGCTCCCTCCTTTTATCATGAGCATGAGGAGGTGTGGGATACCCCTGTGAGTCAGCTGCCTTGAGTGGAACTCTCAGCTGGCTTGGGGCTGCTCATGGCTGCCTGCATGGCTGGGCCATGCGGCTGTGCCTGGGGAACCAGGACATATGCACAGAATGAGCCACTGCAGTGCCTGGCAGGCAGTGCTGAGGGAGAAGCCTTCACAAGCACACTCGGACGCAGTGGGGGGAAGGAAGATGCTCCAATACAGGACAGCTGAGATGCAGCAGGATAAGAAACCTGCATGTTCCCCACTGCCCTCTCCTCCTTGCAATCACAACAACTGCCTTGCACGACGCTCAGGCTGGGCTTACCACCAGCGAGATGCAAAATGCATTTTTCCTGAATCTGAATGCAGCTTGTGGAGGTGGAAGAAAATTATAAAAGGTTATAATTCTCTCATTGATCCTGTGAAAAACAGGTTCAAAATAGCATTATGTCATGAAATGTATTAAAAAGGTTATAAATACCGTGACATTATCAAGGGAAAATGCCAGGGACCATCACATGGTTATGGCTTTCTGCTGGACTGAAATCTGTTTCCATTAGAGGTGCGGGTGGCTGCGGTGCCTCTCCATCCCGTTGCATTAAGGAGAGCCCTTCCCGTGCTCCAAGCTACAAGTGTGGAGTAAAATCTCACTTTCATATTGTCCTGGGTTACAATGTATTTTATGACCACGAGCTATTGAAGCTAGGTGCCGATGTTCCTTGCCTCCTCCCTCGGGACCAGCTTCTGTGAATAGCCCCAACAATGCCTTGCCGCATGACCCAGAGATAACCTGCACCTGGACTGTTCTTCTGTCAATGGCCCATCAGTGCCTTGCCCCAGGACTCTCCATCCCTTTGGGAGATGCTCCGGCCAGGGGGGAGGGAGCCAAGCATTCCCACTGGGGATAAAAATCTGGGGTTTGGAACAGCACGAGCAGCCTTACCTGCTGGGATCCCAGAGGACAAGGACTACACCACCACCGGATTTTTGGAGGAGGACCAGACTTTTTCTTCTACAAGATCACCGCTTCAACAGGACCATTTCAGAGAGAACTGCAGCTGCCACTACATCGGACTGCTACCAGCACCCTGCCCGGCAGGGGGCCAGGTTGTATCCCTGACTCTGTCAGGCCTTTAACCAGTTCCTCTGTATTATTGTTTTGTCATATATATCCCTGACTCTGTCAGGCTTTAAACCAGTTTCTCTGTATTATTGTTTCGTTATATATATATATATTAGTAAAAATTGTTATTCCCATTTCCTCATATCTTTGCCTGAAAGCCCCTTAATTTCAATTTTATAATAATTCAGAGGGAAGGGGGTTGTATTTTCCATTCCAAGGGGGGCTCCTGCCTTCCTTAGCAGACACCTGTCTTTCAAACCAAGACATATATTTAAAAGAACTAGAAAATTTGGTCCAAAATTTGACCTGTCTCCACTAAGCCACAGCACCATATCAAGCATACTTTGGAGTGTGTTAAAAACACAAGCAAGCCTATGGCTATTTAATGGTGGCCAGCTTGACGATAATTAAAATGGTGGGGTTTGTAGGCAATGAGGGTGTTTTGGGAAACTTTGTAGCACCTGTTAGCAAGTAATGGGTTTTTCTAGGGCACACTGCTGTGATCATCCTCTGGTAAAGATGACACGTGGGAGGAGTGTAACGGAGTAAGTAATGTCCTCCAGGAGAGTGGCAGGAGAAAGGTTGGCAAATGCTGGTCTAGCAGGAGGCAGCACTGTGACTGGTGGAAAACACAGGTTGGTTTCAGGCTTCTGAGAGGAGAGTTAGGGAGTTAGGAAAAATAATGACGGCTTCTAAAAAGAGACACGAGCGGTGAGGTTTTGTTTAAGCTGAAGTGGCGTTTGCTCACGCTGCCAGGGCTGTAGAACTCTCACTTGCACTGAGTTAATTTCCTCTAATGGAATAGGATCAAGGCATTGACACTTCTTTAGAAGTACTTCTTACATTATAGGTACTCTTTTTTTTTTTTTAAGTCTCCGTTTTGCAGCATTCCACTTAAAAACTTGAAACTAATATGGCACCTGTGAGTGAGTTTGTTGAGATGCCACAGAGGCTTTTAAAGGCATCCCCTGGTGGGTGTTTCATGGTCCCTCTGCCAGCCCTGCACAGCCACACCATCCTCACCCCTTCTACACCCAGCACCCTGCGAAGCAAAACCACTGCAGCTTTTTGCACTGGGTCTCTCTGCAATAATACTTTCAGGACTTTATCATTTCCTTGTTCTGTTCACAGCAAAATCACCACTTTACTCGGAGTCCTCTGTCCTGAGGACGTTTTCCTGAAGAGCCACAGAAATCCTGCAGGGCTGGCTCAGCAATGAGGTTTTGCATGGGGCTCTCACTGATTGAGATGTCTGCTCTGTTTTTTCCCTACACAGAGCTGTTATGGTTACTCTTCACAGAGCACCCAGCAGGCACTTTTGAGGAAGAAAAGCATAAGCCATGCCAAACCTAGCAAAACTCATCTCAGCTAATGGCAGCTTGGCTCCAGTTCGTGCCATGTGGGTCATTTTTTGCTGCCTCGTTTTACTTTTGATTAGCTTTTGTTTGCAACATCTACTTCTGCTGGACTTTAAAAAGTGCCCAATAAAGGCTGAATTTACGTAACTTGAAGATTGAAGGCAGTGGCTCCTGGTAGTGCTCCAGCTTGGTAAAGCATGTCCGTGGGATTTATTTTGTGTGTGTTCAAGACCATATGCTGAAATGTTTTGCCAGAGCTAAGAAAGGATCTGAAACTGTTGAGTTTTACATGTTCTTAAGCCGTTCCCTGACTCAAGCCCGAAATGGGTTAGTTCACAGCCTACCCCACCTAGGAGCAGGGATCCTGCTGGGATAAAGAGGACAAGAAGTCTTGCAAAGTCTATTCTTCTTCACTTAAATGACTGACTTTTAATGCTGACTTTTCAGCATTAAAAAAAATACTTCAGCTTACCAAATCTTTACATTAAGATTTTAGTTTGATCAAAAATTTTGGGCTATAGTAGGTGAAGAAACACAAATAATTGGAAATTCCACAGTGGTAGCACATCACCTCACTGCTGTCCATGTGCCCATCCTCTCCCAGAGAGCTGGGTGGGGCTGTATCTGCCTTGATGCTTTGCACAAGCTATGGTGGTGCATAATGGCACATGTGGTCCCACTGGGATATAGCGACCTTAGAGACTAGAGGAATGAAGCACCCATGGGGTAAACCTAGGAGGACCCAGATGGCATTTCTAAATCAACATTTCTGCGTCTTTATGTTATTTGGGTTTTGATAATTGGATATTTATGTCATGGGGAGGCCATGGTGGGAGCAGAGACCAGGGGAAAACCAACCCACAGAGCGACTCCAGTGCAGGGCTTCTACTTCTGCTGCAGGTGGGATGCACAAAACCGGTTCTGTGATGTGCTTGTCACCAAACCCAAGGGGACCTGCAAGGGCGAACATTGTCAGTTGGGTCACACCTCATGTGGGTGGGTTTTCGAGTCACTTGGCCAACCATAGAATCATAGAATGGTTTGGGTTGGAAGGGACCTCAAAGCTCATCTCGTTCCAACCCCCCTGCCATGGCAGGGACACCTCCCACTGGATCAGGTTGCTCAAGGCTCCATCCAACCTGGCTTTGAACTCTTCCAGGGATGGAGCATCCACAACTTCCTTGGGCAACCTGTTCCAGTGCCTCACCACCCTCAGGGTAAAGAATTTCCTTATATCTAGTCTAAACCCACCCTCTCTCAGCTTCCACCCATCACCCTTCGTCCTATCATTACAGACCCTCCCTAATCTATAATAAAAATAACCAAATGCTGCAAAGCAGCATGACCCCTTGCTATGTTGCCTTCACTGAACTTGCTCTGGCTTTTCTGAACACAGGCACTTCTGGAGTTAGAAACTAAGCATGAAAATTGGTTTCTTGAGTTTGGTATGTAAAGTTTTCTGAGCTGTGGGAGTCCTTAATGCAGGAACTGAGAGCAATGACACACTACTGCTTCTTAAAACGGATGGCCAGCCGTAGAATCATAGAATCATTGAGGCTGGAAAAGACCCTTAGGATCATCCAGTCTAACCACTAACCCAGCACTGCCAAGTCCACCATTAAACCATGTCCCTCAGCATCACACCTACACGTCTTCTAAATCCCTCCAGGGATGAGTACTCCCCCACTGCCCTGGGCAGCCTGTGCCAGTGCCCGACAGCCCTTTCGGTGAAGAAATTTTTCCTAATATCCAATCTAAACCTCCCCTGGCACAACTTGAGGCCATTACCCCTCATCCTATCGCTTGTTACTTGGGAGAAGAGACCGACCCCTGCCTCACCACACCCTCCTTGCAAGTAATAGTAGCAAGTGACAAGGTCTCCTCTGAGCCGTATACAGTAAGAAGATAGTTCCAGGACAGGACAGGAGCCTTGATGATGGATGGTATTTGTTTTAGGAAGGATCTGTTTGAATCCACTCCTGGCTGTCTTTCTTGTGATCTAAGATTTATTAATGCTATTAAATATAAGCACTTAATTTTTGGACCAGACCATACTGGGGTGGAATAGGATCATGAGGAGGAGTCATGAGCCTCACTATGATGATCAGATCCGACCATGCCTGCAGTCTGGTCAGCACAGAGCAGCTGCAGGGCTGCTTTTAACTGGGCTGGCTTATGCTGTCCCGTTGGTGTGTCCTGGGGTGATGGGAAACCTGGAGAGGGTGAGCAGGAGTGGGGGGCATACTGCCTGGCTGGATGGTGCTGAGTTAGTCAGCATGGTCCTTTGGGGCTCCTCTCCCCCAGAGATGTGCAATAATTCTGGAAATATCAGGCGACATGACAACATGGGTCATGAAAATACTGGCAAGTCCCTAATGCACAATGTGCATCTCTGCTTTCTGCCCCGGGCTCTGCACAGCAACGTGCACACAAGTGCGGGAAGTCATGGCAAGCAATCACACAGAGACTTAATAAATCTCGTGAAAGGCACTTTAATGGCATTACAACCCGGTTTATATAGACAGAGCACTAAGTCACAAGACTCTTCACAAGACTCTTCTAACTACTAATTGGTTAACAGCACTAGCGTGGCATAAATTGATTTGCGACCTTAAAGCATGCATTCACACCGTCACACCTTTCCCAGCTTCCCATCCTGCTTCAGCATCCAGGTCAGGCTCGAAGGTTGGATTGCTCACATGACCATTGCTTGCTAAAAACCCCCCAACAAATCCCCCTTCTTAATTTTGAGCAATCCAAACCAATGATGGGAACAGCAAGGAAATTATGATGGTGAGGTTCTTCATATTCTTTCTTAACTGCTACAGTTGCTTATGAATAGAGTGATTAGACAGATTCATACAACTCATTTCATCTAAAATCTTACAACCTTAACCTAGGCTAATAACAGAGAAATTTTTAACAGCAATTCTTATTTTACTACACAGCATGAATAACATTATCTAAATCTTCAGTTAATTCTAACTATCCCTTTTTAAACAAGTTTTCTATCCCTACGCGTGGCCACGCATTATCTAATTTGATAAAAGTCTCTAGCATGAGGCAAATATGCAAGTCAGTTCAGCTCTCGTTGTTTCTTGAGTTCTTCTCACGCAGCATCCAATTGGTCACTCTTATCTGTTCACTCCTACAAGCTGTCACTGTTCTTTCTCATTTTTTCTTCCTCTGAAGTAACTTCTAGAATGCGGCTACGTGCCTAGGCCAACATCCCGTATGGCTGGTTCACTATATGGTTATTTTCTTTTAAAATACATTCCTACAATTCCCCCTTTTTCTTCTTGAGCCAGCCATACGGTCTTCATGGTGTATGTAATCATGCTTGTTACCTTTTCGAAAACATAAAGTACAATCATTAATACAATAGCGACCAATAATAGGTGGAATTCAATGACAGGTGGATTTAACAAAGAAACAAAGTCTCCCACAGAAGGAATGGGAGACAACCAAGTCAATAGGCTGATTATATAGAAGTAGTCCCATATGGTTTTCCCATGAAGCCCTCATTTGCAAATGCCAAGCCTGACCAGGGCCTAGTTGCATGGAGGGTCAGGAGGTCCTTCCCCAACAGGAAATTTCTGCAAGGTGCGTCCACCTCACAGACAGACACTCCACCCTTCCGCAAGTGGCCCCAGCCCCTGTCCCCAAAACAGGACACCTGGCACTCATTTATCCAATGTGGGGCACCTGGGGCTTGTTTACCCAAGGGCTCCCCCCACAAGGCCGGCCATACCTTGAAGGAAAGCCAAAAGGCAAACTTGTCCCCTCGACCTTAAAGGACCATGGGAACCACCCATATGTCAACCTAGGACATCTGCGGATCTGGTTCTGACATCAATGGTGTTAAAATAGCCTCTTATTATTACTTGACTTCTTATCTGGGGGTGGGATCATTACCTAATAACTATCATTCAGTAACAAATTCAATATAAACTTATTTTATATAAACCTCTTAGCCTATTTTTACAGATTCTAAGACTCTAATTAAACATGTTCAAAAAAGAAAGTCGCCAGACGTGGCCATTGATAAACAAAAGGATTATTTCCCATTCAATTTGCCCACGTCACCCACATGTTCTGTGTGAGATTAATAGTGTGGGGCTTCTAACAATTTATTTTGATGATAAAGCCTTTACAGATGAGTCTTGGCACTGAGGCTCCTTCCATGGTTTTACCCATCTAGAAGGAATCCAACGGAGACCTTCACCTGTGAGCAAACACATATATCCTCTTCCAGTTAGTTTCACTTCAGCTGGTCCTTCCCAAAGTCCCGTGCTGAGATTTTTATACTGCACCAAAATTTTCTGTTGTTCATCTAAGCCGGTTTTTAAAACTGCACTATGAATTACCATAGGTGGATCTTATCTTTCTCCTGTGAGATGCAGGTAATTTAGCACATACACAGCTTTAGCTAATCTTTCTGCTGGGGTACTGGGCTCTCCCCCTTTTTGTTTTTGAAGCAAATCTTTTAGAGTTTGATGGGCTCGTTCGACCATTGCTTGACCTGTGGGGGAGTGAGGAATACCAGTGGTGTGCTGAATACCCCAAGGGAGACAAAATTGTTGAAATCTAAGAGAGGTATATGCAGGGCCATTGTCAGTCTTGAGGGATAATGGGACTCCTACAACTGCAAAACTGGAATATAGATGTTTTTCAACATGCTTAGCAGTCTCTCCAGTTTGAGCTGTCACCCATACAGCCATAGAAAATGTATCAATTACAACATGGACATATTTCAGCCTGCCAAACTCTACAATATGTGTCACATCCATTTGCCACAATTGCAAGGGCCGCAGTCCTTTAGGGTTGACCCCGAGGTCAACTCCAAACCCTATTTTTTGACAAGCTGGACAGGACTTCACGATCCCTTGTGCATCTGTCAAGGGCAAATGACATTGTCGTGCTAACATTTTTGCTGATTGGTGGAAAAATGCATGGGAATTTTTTGCTTGCTCAAAAATATTTACAGGTGGACCAGTCCAAGCTGGAGCTACCAATTGATCAGCCTTGTTGTTTCCAATAGCCAATCCTTCAGTCATTAAGTGACTGCAAATATGGGTGATGAAATATGATTGACGTCTGTCATTTAAGGTCAATAACAATTCTCGCAACAGCTCAGCAAGCAGCTTATTCGAGACCTCACGAAGCATAGCCCTTTCGATGCACCACACCACTCCAACCACATAGAGAGACTGACACAATATTCAGTGGTTGATCATTCCAATGTTGAAATGCCCATATTACAGCTCGGAGCTCTAATGTCTGCAAGGAGTCTATAGTCCCTCCCTGGATGATGTGACTATCCCATTGACCAGGCTCCTTTTCCCAGGTGACTCCTGCCTTTTTAGTTTTCTTTCCTGCATCAGTGAAAACAGTGATACCATTTACCAGTGTTTCAGAGCGATATGGGTGTTCCTCAAAGGTCTGGTTTTGCAACATAGGGATCATGCGGTGAGCAGGATAAACATTTGTGAGGAGACCCGTGAAATCTGTGCAGGCAAGTTGCAAAGCAAGAGAATTTCTAATGAGCCACTCTAAATATTCCTGAACCAATGGCACAATAATTGTGGATCCGCTCCTGCTATTTCTTGAATTCTAGATCGTCCTTTCATAAATAATTGCGCAAGTATTTCAATTCAGGTCACAACGTTTATTTCTCTGCCTTATTGGAGAAAATATCCACTCTAAAATGCGTAAAGGATTCAACCCTTCCTGCATCCATTGGATGATGAGGGCAAGTGGCTGTTTCGCCAATTAGTAGGCCCAGTACAAAAGACACAGTCAGCAGCAGAACAACAATCCAGTAGGTAGGTTCTATTTCACCTAAAGGGGTCAGTATATAGAGGATCACTGGGGGTACAAACAAGTCAGATAGATCACAAATAACAGACATCAACCCCAGCGACCCCAGGAATGACACAGTATCGCTCATAATAGATGGAACAAGCAGAGACACGAGGCAACCCACAGAGAAAATGGGAGACAACCAGGAGAACAAGGTGGTTACATATGACAGAAGTAACCCCATGTTGCCTCCTCACAAAGCCCACGTTTGTACGTGCCAGACCTGACTGCAATCCAGTTGCATGAGTGGTCAGGAGGTCCTTCCCCAACAGGAAACTCTGTGAAGTGCGTCCACTCCACAGACAGACTCTCCAACCCTTCCTGCAAGTGGGCCCAGCTTTTATCCCCAAACAGGACACCTGGCACTTGTTATCAAAGTGCAGGGCACCTGGGGCTTGTTTACCCGAGGGCTCTCCTTGCAAGGCCGGCCGCACCTTGGAGGAAAGCCAAAAGGTAAACTCATCCCCTCCTCTTAAAGGGCCATGGGAACCACCCGTATGTCAACCTTAATTCAGGGCTGGGGGTTCAGACCCCAGCACTTCAGTGGCCACTCTTTACCTTGTTATGAATTGACAATCATAAGGACAATAGGATACTGAGGATTAAACCGAGCTGCATGACATTGGGATATTTTTTCACTGATTGTGCTCAATGCACACTGCTGTTCAGGACCAAGCCCACGTTCCTTGTCAGCTTGAGCAGAGGTGCCTAATAACTGAATTAAAGGTTTTAAATCATCATTTGTTATGCCACAGATACCTCTTACCCATTGAATATCGCCAACCAGCTTCTGGATATCATTGAGAGTTTTGATGTCTGATTTGATTTCCAGTTTTTGTGGTCTGACACTACTTCCTGTGATGATCCAGCCCAAATATTTCCAAGGTGATTGCTGTTGAATTTTTTCAGGGGCAATTTTTAACCCCCTCTTCTCTAATTCTCTGGTCATCGCTATTAAAATGGTTTCTTTTTGCAAATGTTTCCCAGCAATTAATATATCATCCATATAGTGATAAATTATCAGTTGCGGATATTTCTTTTGAATTGGTCCTAAGGCCCAGGCAACAAATGCCTGGCACATGATAGGAGAATTTTTCATGCCTTGAGGCAAGACCAGCCAATGATATCTTTCTGCCAGTTCGGCCTTGTTAACAGAGGGAACCGAAAAGGCAAACTTTTCTACATCATCATTACACAGTGGAATTGTGAAAAAAAAATCTTTCAAGTCAATAATCAGTAAATCCCAATCCTCGGGTAGCATAACAGGTGATGGCAAACCCAGCTGCAAGGATCCCATATTTTCCATAACTGCATTAACTGCCTGTAAATCATGCAACAATCTCCATTTCCCACCTTTTTTGGGAACAGTAAAAAATGGTGTGTTCCAGGGGCTGTTTGAAGGAACAATATGTCCTGCTTTTAATTGCTCCTCTACTAGTTCTTCGACTTTTAGCAGCCTTTCGTGTGTAAGCGGCCACTGATCTATCCATACTGGTTCTTCTGTTTTCCATTTCAATTTCAGGATTGGCTGCTCAGCAGCGGCCGCCACTAAAAAGGCTGAGTTACAAGTTGAGCTCCCATTTGACTTAGTAAGTCTCTGCCAATTAGTGTAATAGGCACATTCATGATGTAGGGTCTGGTAGTAACTATTACACCGTCAGGAAACTGAAATGCAATCACCTCTTTGCTAATTTGGGTTGACTGTGTTCCGCCAATTCCATAAATACCGGATGGAGCAAAAACTGTAGGCCATGTATCAGGCCACTGTAATTTTGAGATGATTGTCACATCAGCCCCTGTGTCGATTAGCATTTTTGCCTGTTTTTTCTGGACATTTTTTGCTATCATGATTATCACACATTCAGGTTTTGCTTTTGCTATGTCTAAAGACAAGTATACTTGCAGCGATCCTGTTGAGCCGAATCCCCTGTCTCCTCGTTCTGCTATACCCGGTCGAGGAACACAAGATTTAAAAGGAACCAGTTGAGCTATGCGGCTACCTTTTGGAATGAAAACAGGTGGCGTTAATGAGTAAACCATTATTTTTACAATCCCTACATAGTCAGCATCAATTACTCCAGGCAAAACAAAAATACCCCGTCTAGAGGTTGAAGATCTCCCTAACAATAAGGCACTAAGACCATGACCTAATGGACCTTGAATATTGCTATCTATTAGATGCACTCCGGTGTCTTGTAGAGTGACGTCTACAGCTGATTCCACGTCCACTCCGGCACTTCCTGCCGTGGCGGAGGGAATGGTGTCGAGGCATCCCTTGCTGTTGGGATGCTGCCCAAGCCCCCTGCATTTGTGTCGTCGCGCAAGAGGGCGAGGCGCTCTTGTTCCAGTTTCCCTTACGTTTAGTATTGCATTCTGATGTGTCATGAGTATTCTTTTGACAATGAACACACCATTTTGATTGTTTTGAAGCTTTACATTGACTTTTCCAGTGACCTAGTTTGCCGCAATTAAAACACCTCTTTTCTTTATTTTCTTTGCCCCTTTTTTGTTTTAACAAGGGTGCAATGGCTCCTTTCATAGTAGGAGCAATAGCTCCTTTCAAGGCAGCAGCAACATAGGCCGCATTGTTCATCTGTGTGGTGCGTTCAGCCAATTCAATCATATCAGCTACCTCTGAATTTTTAGGTAGTGTCCCTAAGACTCGTTTGGTTTTTTCATTGGCATTATCAAAGGCCAGCATTTTGAACATTTGCTGCTTCATGGCCTCATTAAGATCAGGGTGACTGTCAATGGCAGAATATAATTTGTCTACAAACTCTGTGTAGCTATCATTTAGCCCTTGCTTGACATGCGTGAACCCATAGGGCTTCCCTGGCTCATGCACTGAAAAAATGGCCTGCAGTGCTAGTTGTTGAGATAACTGCAGAACTTGTGTTGAAAATTGAGATTGCATTTGTACAGAGGCAAAAGGGCCCATACCCAATAGCATTTGGGCCTGAATTCCATATAATGGGTCAGTTTGTTGGCGTGGTTTAGCTTGCTCCGCATCACACAATCTCTGCCAAGTTCTTTGGAACATGAGCTGTTGTGATGGAGTAAGCAAAACATTTGTAACCTGTATACTATCAGCTGGAATCAATAAATCAGAAGTGAAAATATAGCGAATTATTTGTTGAGTGAGCTGTGACTGCAACCCATACTGCGCAATGGCAGACCGAGCTTTTTCTAGCATTTTCCAATCAAAAGACTCCCACTTTTGACCTGTTGGGGATAAAATAACAGGAAAAGCCTGTGGAAGAAAAGACCCCTCAACAATTGCATCTTTGATGATTCCTCTCCAGCGCTGAGTGGATTCCTGAGGATCTTTGGCTCCGTCGAAAAGATGCTCTGGAGGCGGCAGCTGCAGGGCAGGCGGTTGCAGAGCTGAGGCTTGTGGAGAAACGCCTCCTGGCGTGAAGGGGTTAAAAGTTTTAGATCTGTCCAGTGAAGCAGCAACCGCTGTTTTTCCAGCTAGGGTGTGATGCTGTAATTCCAGCTCGCTGAGGCCTGCCATCACATCTCTCATGCATTCGTCCACTGATGGGGAGGGCCGGTCGGGGCTGTCCTGGGGGCTGGTGTCGTCACCCGAGGGCGGGGATGACAGGGCCGGCGAAAAAGGGAGCGGTGGATAAGTACCCGCCCCTGATCTGCATAATGGACCACCCACTGCTGTTTTTTCCTCTGTTGTTACTTGCGCATTCGCCTTGGTCTGTTTCAGGCTCAGAGGCGAGGCGCTGCCTGGCAGAGCTCCGCCAGGTGAAGCAGGGGGCGGCGCAAGCGGCGCAGGCAGCGGCGGCGCAAGCGGCGCAAGCAGCAGCGGCGCAGGCCGGGGGGGGGCGGCGGCGGGGCAGAGGTGGAACGCCCAACTCGGGAGGTGAAGTCCCGAGGACCTGGAATCGCGAAATTCTGCGCGAAGGGATTAAAAGGAGACGAAACCGCCATGGGTGCAGGGTCGGCCCCCCCCTTTTTCTCCTCCCCGGGAGTCAAAGCCGCATGTGCAGCAGCAGCAGCAGCCCGTTCCCCTTTCATTGTGCTCAAAGTCTCTCTTATTTGTTTCCACAGCGCTGAACGTTTATAGGCTTCTTTGCCACTCTTTCCTCCGTTACTAACTTCATCCCACAGACTCGTGCCTATGGCTTCCCAGGTAGACAGCTCAAACGCTGTGCTCACCCCGGATATCAGGCTTCTGTCCCGTGCCCACTGCAGCAGAGCCTTCAGGGCTTGTGCGTCATAAGAAATTCCTCTCGCAGAGAGCATATCTTGGAGGAGCTTAACTACTGCTTCCTCTTCTTTGGTAAGCGTAGACCCCATCTCCTCCCCGACCGCTCACTAACCTTTTTTAGTGAGAATTCAGAACAGGACCAGTTGTCCTTCGGTGCGCACCGTCTCCGTCCACTGGGCACTGCGGGACGACTGTCGCCGGGGCAGCAACAACTTTCGGTCGGCTTTTCCACCCTCTCCGTCTGCTTTTCTTCACGCTGACAGCATCAGCTTCTAACAGCAGTTCTGAGGGTCCCTGTTCGGGCGCCACTTGCGGGAAGCCATGGCAAGCAATCACACAGAGACTTAATAAATCTCGTGAAAGGCAGTTTAATGGCGTTACAACCCGGTTTATATAGACAGAGCACTAAGTCACAAGACTCTTCACGAGACTCTTCTAGCTACTAATTGGCTAACAGCACTATCGTGGCATAAATTGATTTGTGACTTTAAAGCATGCATTCACACCGTCACACCTTTCCCAGCTTCCCATCCTGCTTCAGCATCCGGGTCAGGCTCGAAGGTTGGATTGCTCACATGACCATTGCTTGCTAAAAACCCCCCAACAGGAATCCACAGTCAACACCAACCTCTCATTCCCAAGAAGGTTCGGAGTTCTTTTACCATCTTGGGTTTTGGTGATTGACAGATAGCCTCTTTTCGGCTGCTCCCCAAGGCTCTTTCTCCTTCCGCCACTTCATATCCCAGGTACGTTACCCTTTGCTTGACCAGTTGTGCCTTGGCCTTAGAGACCTTATATCCTCCCAGTCCCAAAAAGTTTAGGAGGCTAACAGTCCATGTCTCACATTGTTCTTTGGTCCTGGTAGCTATTAATAAATCATCCACGTATTGGAGTAGTGTTCCTTCACCTTCTGGGGCCTGCCATTCTTCCAGTTCTTTAGCTAATTGATCCCCAAATATAGTGGGGCTGTTCTTAAATCCTTGGGGTAGAACAATCCAAGTCAACTGACTTTTTTGGCCTGTGCTCGGATTCTCCCACTCAAAAGCAAAACTCTTTCGGCTTTCTTCTGCTAAAGGCAGGCAAAAGAGGGCATCCTTTAGATCCAGGACAGTAAACCATCCCCACTCAGACTGAAGTTTTGTTAACAATGTGTAAGGGTTAGCCACCACTGGGTATAAAGTTTTAGTGATCCGATTTACTGCCCTAAGATCTTGCACCAATCAGTAGCTGCCATTTGGCTTCTTAACTGGTGGTATGGGAGTGTTGTATTGTGATCTGCATTCTACCAGTAGTCCCTGATCTAAAAATTTGGTCATAATTGGTTTAATCCCTTTCCTATCTTCCAGTCTTAGTGGATATTGTTTGTGACATACTGGAGGAGCATCATCTTTCAATTCAATTTTTATAGGGGTTGCCCTTCTGGATCTTCCAGGGGTCTCAGTTTCCCATACCATGTGGAATACTTGATCAAAGATTCTTTTCTCTATTTCTGGATCATTTCCAATCGCTAACTGTGGTGTGATATTTCGGATGCTTAAAGCTAATATCAGTTTTTCTTCGGGTATTTTCATAGTCATTCCTCCACTGCCAAATTCAATCTTGGCTTCTAGTAAGGTTAACAGATCTGTTCCTAATAAGGCTTTAGGTGAATTTGGTAAATACAAAAACTGATATGTTCCTATTATCTTTCCCAATTTAAATTTCAATGGCTGTAAGAAAAATGCCTTTTCCTTGGCGCCAGTTGCGCCTGCTACACAAACAAATTCCTTCCCTATCGGGGTCAGAGTCTGGTTCAAAGCTGAGTATGTGGTTCCGGTATCTACTAAAAATTCTACCTGTTTTCTTTCTCCTAGCTCTAGTGTAAGCAGCGGGTCCGCTAGGGGAGAGCCAGCCGGTCCCCGACAATCCAGTGCTAGTTGGTTCTGAGGGGACCCTTGGCTTGCTCTCTCTGTTGCCGAGTTAACATTTTCTGCAGACAAACAGTTTCTTTTCCAGTGACCTGTGCCTTTGCAAATAGCACATTGATTTCATCCCAGGCGCTTTCCTGCGCTCGGAGCACGCGCCCCCCCCAATGGCCACGACCTCTTCCCTGTCCAGGGAAACCCCCCTTTTGCACCGCTACAATGGTAACAGGCTGAGCTCAAGTTTCAAACACTTTTGTCCTATGCCACAAGCTGAGCAGCATCTTTTGAGTCTACCTTCTTTCTTAGCCTCCTTTTCTAGCGCTAAAATTAAAGTATCCTGTGGAGCCAAATTAATCCCACACTGGTTTTGCCATTCTGGCTTGTTTCTAAGAGAAAACAAACAAACAAACAAACAAACATATCTGCATAAGCCGTCTCACCCCATTTTTCCTCTCTTCTCAAAACCAACATGAGTTGCAAAAGAGTATTATAATTCAAAGTGCCATTTGCTGGCCACTTTTCTTTACTGCCTAATTTATATAAGGGCCACCACTGATTGCAATATTTGATTAAATCTCTTTTTACTAAGGTACCCCCAGGGATTCCTCCTAATTCTTTCCAGTGGGCTAATACATATCCCAAGGGGGTCTTTCGGGGTAACATTTGTAACATTTGTCAATTGTTCCTTTTCTTGCTCTCTTTAGTGTTCTACTTAAGTAACTTTTAAATTTGCTTCAATAAATTTTTGATACTAAAAAATAAAAACAGGGAAGAAAAATAACCTCATTTTAGATTCTGCTAAGCCATTAAAAACTGGAACTTGTGGGTTGAAAACACTTGCACCAATTCATTAACCACATCCTCACATTTCAGCCAACTTTTCCAGGAGCAAGTAGCATTTGAATAACATCTGTTCCCAGCAGTACTGATCCATACTGGTATGTAGGCATTTTTTCTTTTTGCTTTACAAAAAGGGAACTCCTAAGTTATTCATCCAGTTGGGGAAAAAAATTTAGCCCCAAAGACACAGGCAAGTATTCCAAGTGAAGTTATTGGGAGCTGTATTCCCTAAACTTAGACTGAATTGTAACCTTAATTATAACCATTTTCTCCCAGTGCTTAGCATTTTTATGGCATTAGCTTAAAAAAACCCACAAAATAACCTCCCAAAAAAACCCCACACCGTATCACACTTCCCATCTACTCTGCTGAAATGAGTGTGTCAACAACAGCTCCAGTTGTGTTCAGTGCTTTCCTTGGAAGACTTTAAAAGCTGTCTCACAAAAGCAGTCTTTAAAAGTACTGCCATGTAACAGTCATACAGGACAATGCCATCAGAACATGGCCGCTTGTTGCCAGAGGAACTTTACAACAAAGGAGAATAAAATGCTAGAGATTGGAGGACACACATTAAAAGAAATTCAGTCAGGGAACTGAACAGAAACAGAGTGGCCAGTTTCAGAGGCTTTACTTCAAAACACTGAGTAATACTGTGGATGAAGTCACCATTAGATAGCTATGCAAGAAAAACAGCAAAAGACTCCTTTTTTAATATCACAAATTGGTGATTTATTGATCCCTCACAGAATCTGATGGAGAAGGAGAAGCTTTTAATTAAAAAGTGATTAAGTGCAAATCCTTCCCAAGCCTGTTATGAAAATCATGCTTCAGAGCATGATCTGAAGAGCCACAGCAAGGCTGAGTCTGTATGCTTAGAAAGAAAAGGTGTATTCATAGCCTGATTTGTTGCACTGAGTTAAGATTCTACTGAAGATAAAAGCAGTTCCTAGTTCTCAGTTAGGAAAGAGCTGACAAAACTACCACTGAAGAACACTTTTCTCCTCGTAATAATAGCAGCTTTGCTACTTTTGCAAGTCTTTCAGAGAATTTTAGTGGATTCAAAATTACTGTAATGCTTCCCTTTGTTCTATTCATTCTAATGACAGAATTGAATCTTGCTTAAATGGGGCTGTGTTTCCACAGCTCTAGCAGGGGCAAGAGTAACAGAAACAGATGAAAGTGAATACTGCATTGTACTAAAATGTGACACCTTGGCACTACAGAGAGGCCGCCTGTTAGAGGAGGTTCAGCCCAGTCAGTTTTTGATGTATTTACATCACTGATGTAGCCTCCTCCATTTCAAGGAATGAGCTGGAAATGCTTTTTTTTTTGTTTGTTTCGTTTCTGTACCATTTTCTCAGAAGTGAACCAACAGAAAATAATCTAGCATCATAATTTCTCATTCCTATTAAAACAACCATGACACAATGGGACCTATGATTTTCTTAATGAACTTTTCCTAAGTGTTCTTTTTGCCCAGTGGGGCTTTCTTGAAATTCATCTTGAAACATGTGTTTGTATGCATCTGTATACACTTTTTCCTATTTCAATCTCATTACTATTTACATAGCAATTGGTATAAAACATCAAATCAAAAAATAAAATCCCAGACACAAATTTCTTAATGTAAAAGCTCAAGCAAGAAGGGGAAGAAAAAAAAAAAAAAAAAAAAAACACAAAAAAACAACCCATAGAAAATTAAGCCAGAAGGGATCTTAAGAAACCACTTAATAAATCTACTTCTTCAAAGCCAGAAACAGACGTAGAATCACCAAATGGTTTGGGTTGGAAGGGACCTCAAAACTCATCTTGCCCTGCCATGGGCAGGGACACCTCCCACCAGACCAGGTTGCTCCAAGCCCCATCCAACCTGGCCTGGAACACTGCCAGGGAGGGGGCAGCCACAGCTTCCCTGGGCAACCTGGGCCAGTGTCTCACCACCCTCACAGGAAAGGATTTCTTCCTAATATCTAATCTAAATCTCCCTTCTTCCAGTTTAAAGCCATTACCCCTCATCCTATCTCTACATCCTCTGCCTAACATGAAAAGACAGAGGGTAGAAAGTAGAACCTATGCCATAAATAGCAAACTGACTGAAACAAAACTGACATTCAGAAGTGATATTAAGGAATTTATGGCCTATGCTGGGATGAGGAAGGAGATGTTCAAGTGTAAGCAACTACATGGAAAAGCCTACAAAGCTGGGAAGACTGAAATACCAATCAGTAGAAAAGAAAGCAGCGTGCAGAGGAACAGCTGGGTAAAAGTCAGATCCAAAAGGAAATCAGTAGAAACCTATGGGCTTCGTGTCACTCAAATATGTAGCAGATATCCATTCGATGAGCTGATTGCCCCAGTGCTTCCCAGCAAACTGCTTTTAGATCAAAACATGCAGATATGAAGTGAAGGTTTAGGAAGTGAAGTTCAGAAGAAACAGAGTAAGTCACCTTAGTAACACAGTAAGCAACACAACGATAAAGAGCATGTGGAATAAATGATTTCCTTCAGTATCTCCAACACACCATGCTGCTATCAGTTCCCAGGCTAGGTACAGCGAAATCAAAGTCATGTTTAACATATCCCATGTGCTCAGCTGCCTCCCAGGCAGCAGGCACTCTCACACTAGGAACACAACTAAGGTGGTATTTTAAGCACACTATCCACAACCTCGTGCACTCCCGTGGCGTGGGTCCCCTGGAGCTGTTCTGTGTGGTATAAATAAATCAAAATCCCTTGGAGTAATACTGCAAATTAATGGATTACTCATCTACTTGTTATTCAGGAGTCACTTCTCTTGTTCTGACAAGAGTTTTGACCCTCAGCCTATGAATACAGCAAACTTTTTTGATGTTCTTACACTCCTATAAAAATTGTTTTCACATAAAAATTCTGCACTGTCTCTAGCTAATACCCACTCTATTGGGCATAATGAAATGTAAAACATTTTTATTGGTAAAAGTTCCAGTATTCCAGTCCGAAGAACTCTGGAGAAGTACAATGAGTTATTAGTGATAATTGCATTTCATAGCAATTCTGCAGTATTAAATTACTCAAGTACAATTTTGTTTGAACAAGGCAATGCTGAAACTAAAAAACTCTTCTTGTTTGCATACAATTTACAACAGGGTGACTTCACAGATTTCTATTGAGTCAATCCTGATTTACATATTAAGAAAAGAAGAATGGAAAAAATCGCCCTGTGAGGGCTACTGCCTAGTTCAGGTGCACAGCTAACAGCACGTTCTCAGAAAGAAGACTTAAAAGCACCTACCAACAATGTCTGCAGTTATTCTGGAAAATTCAGCATGATGAAGTAAAGAACTCTAGCGTAGTTTGGTGAATATGAATTCACAGAAGGAAAATCACATCAGATTACATGTTTTGGGGTAGGCTGGGTTTTTTTCTTTACTGATTTTTCAGGAGAAGAGATATGCCATAAAACTGGAACTGCAAGGGAATATGACATGAAGCTGCACAGGATCTTATCACTTCAGCTACAGAAAATGAGGATCAGTAGAAGAGGGCAAGAAATTGGCTAATGGGTACACAATATTGATTTGTACCAAACTGAAGGAAATGCTACTAGCATAGATCCTCAGGGATGAGTGCTGGGACTAGTCTCAATACCTTAATTAATAACTGTCATTAGTAAACTTTCTCTCATGCTGCAAAGTTAGAAGACATTATCAAGACAGAGATGGATATCTTATGGAATTCAACGCATAGCTTTAAGGAATGAAATAACAAAAATAGGATGAAAATCTACAGTACTAAAAGCATGACAGATGCATTTGAAAATATAAAACAAAAAAAAAATGTGCAATATGCAGGGAGCTCATCAACTGCCAGTGCAAAATAAGAAGTACACAGGGATGCCAACTGGTCACACATCGTCACAGAAAGACAACAAAGTGGCAAAAATGATAAATGCAATCCAGTGTTGCATTCAGAGACACAAAGAGAAAAAGTTTTGTGTGAAAGATACAGACCCTCCTATGGAAGATTCCAGGCAGGAAAACGGCACTGAAAGGAAAATGTTCACAGATTAATGAGTAGGTATAAGTTATAATTAACTTAAGAGGGGAAATTAAAAGACAGTGTCTAGATATTAGAACAATTATGTTTTGTAATATCAGCCAAATAGGAGAGAGTAAAGGACAAAAAACCCCTGCTGTTACCTAAAAGACCAAGGCTAGTTAAAAGCTAGTAAAGGATTACACTGTCTGAGATAAAAGCTGTCATCAATTAGATGACCCAGA
The DNA here is from genome assembly GCA_028020825.1 of Podargus strigoides. Lineage (NCBI taxonomy): Eukaryota > Metazoa > Chordata > Aves > Caprimulgiformes > Podargidae > Podargus > Podargus strigoides. Next base: position 46,065,785 of record CM051624.1, on the reverse strand, counting down.
CAATCTTTTTCCTTCTCGTTACCTTGACAATGACTTCATAAACTAGAAGGTAAGAGTTGCACTCGCTACATAGCCAGAGACACACATTATTTAAAACATTCGTTGGCAGGAATTTTTGTTTCCAAACCAGACTGCATTCACAAAGTACAAAACTGTCCTACTCGTATCTTCTTACAGTATCACACAAACTAATACTGGAAAACATAAACCAGCTTATCAAGTCCCTTTCCTCCCATTTGGGAATACATTCACCATACATCCACCTATGAGGAAGGAACCTGAATCCAAACTCAACGTTCTGTTGGGTAACAAACCTGTGTTCCAGCACTGCAGACTGGGCTCTGGGAGGTGCAAGACTTCAACAACCCATCTGCTCTTCAACACAAGGTCAAGAGACTTTCTAAAACTGACAGCAAAAGAACAACCATTTACTAGCTATATAGTGGCAGCCCCTCTACAGGGATAGAAAACAAAAGTCAATTTTCTTTCTTTCTTAAGGCCCAATATTGCATGCCATGGTTCAAGTGACCTCTTCATTAGCTGTCATTTCAGTAAATTCTGAACAGCAATTAAATCAAACAGGACATGTTGCACACTCATTAATTCTCTTGAGATCTACACTCAATAGGGCTTTTTCCATAGTCAGTGCATAGTGCTGACACGTAGTTGTTATTTACTTAGTTTTTACTGGAGGACTGGTTATCAAACAAGTTTTTATCACTCTGTTCTGATGGGAAATTTTTATTACAAACTGTAATGCTCTACGGCTCAAAATAAGCTTATTATTTTTTCACATGACTATAACTAATTACAGCTTTTTAAAGAAAAATAAGGCTATAATAGTTGTGTGTTGCAGCTGGTTTTTTTGATTTATTTTTTCTGAGCTCAGGTAATAAAGTAGGTACTCTGGAAATACACTGAAATCCTGAATGTTAAATATCCACACTAGAAGCCAGATTTTCTTTGTTTTTACACAGCTTTCATCACTCAAGTAATAAAAACCAGAACTATTCAAGCACTGAGTTTGTTTGGGTTAGGGTTTGGTTTCTTTTTTTTCATAACAGAGAGAACGATCTAATCACTTTCCTGCTTCATTTTCCTCAGCTCTTTGCCATAATCATCATTAATTGTATTGCATTTATATAGTTTGCCATGCAAGGAGCTCGAGCACTTTACAAAGCATCAAAGAGGAACAGCTATTCTATCCTTTAGCTTGCTATGAGGTGTGCTTTACCTCTAGAAGGAATAGTTAACACATGAAACGAAGCCCATGCAAAACATTCTACTAGTCAAACGCCCTCAACTCTGGGTGAGACTATTTTCCACAATGATTTTCACAATAGAAAGAGTTTCTCTGAATGCAGATTTGTACCTATTTAACTAAATCAGTGCTGTAAAACCTGCTGTCCTTATACTAGATGAGAGCTTTGCCAATGATTTCAAAGGGTACAGATATATGCTCCAATTTGGAAAAAATAATTAAAATGTAATGTGAATGCATCTGTCTTGATCACATCACTTTTCCCCCTCATTTAAGTTGAATTAATTGACTAGCATCATGGTCAGACAATCACTGCAAAAACAGTGTGCGGGAGGGCAGGGTCAAGTCTTAACCCAGCACAGTTATTTCTCCAGTTAACAGCAGCCTATACCTTTAGTTCCTTAGCAATTAAGTACCAGGTACTGGGGAAAAAAAAAAAAAAAAAAAAACACCAAAAAAACCCCCCCCAAAAAACCCCCAAAAATAAATAATCAAAGGAGTGTCTACTCTGTTGTTCTGACTCTGAGAATACCAAGCAGCAAATGGGAAGGGCACACAAACTGAGCAGGAATGGAATGACCCTTCAGCTATGGTAGCATTCAGCACCCAGTGGTGAGGAACTGAACCAGAGACTGCATCCAGGTCTTTAATAGCTACAGCTATTTATTCCTCCATCAATTTCTCTAATCCCTCTGAAACTGTTAATACTTTAATTTCCTCCCTACCTGTGGCTGTGAGCTTGTACAATTTAATTGCACTCTGCACAAAAATTACTTCTTTTGCTCCAAACTTTCTATGCAATAGTTTCATTTTACACCTTCAGCTCTGGCACTAGGAAAAAAAAAAAAGAAAACAAAACACAAAACCAAAAACACCACAGAAAATAATTGTTCCTGGTTTGCCTTTTTTTTTTTGTAACAATTTTGGTTTTATAGGTTTCTACTGTGTTTTTTCTGTCATCTCTTTTCCAAGCAGAAGTTCTAGTCTATTTAGTCTCTTTGCATGGAAACGCTCCAAACCACTGCTAGTCCTTATTACCCTTTCCTCTACTTTTTTCCATAACTCCAGCTGTACAAAATTGACTCTGTGCTTCCCCTATCCAGTCAATTTGGTCTGACCCAGCTTTCATCTACCCCAGTCACAAATAAAACTCTCACTGAGTTCAACGATCTAAAGTCAACTCTTAACTATGTCCATGCTACAGTACACGTATTTGGAGTGTCTTAACAATTGATTAAATGACTTTTAAAATGCTAGGAGATACATACCTGGTGCTAGCATGAATGAGCACAACAACATCAAAATTAATGAGGAAATACCAAGGCTTACCAGCTGAGAATCTGTCACTAGCTGCATCTTACTTAAAAACACACAAGGCTTAATTATGCCTAGTTTAAAAGAATTACCTCCACCTTAGAATTCACCATAATGTTTTCACAAAGCACAATAATATTCTGCATGCCAGAACTGGTCAGCAAACTTATGAACATTAATAGAAAAAGTACACCTCTCTAAATTACCTTACATTGTCTCACATTCCGTTGTGAAGTATACACTACTGCTGTCTTGGATCTTACAAAAGGGTTGTATCATTTATAGAACTAGTCTTTCCTTGACTGTCAGGTTTTTTATTGTCTTACAATACAAGCAGACATTAAACTTAAAGCACATTGGAATGAAAATATTTCTGTTAGAAGTATATATATTGTACCACGTAGCACCAAGCCCTGAGTTTACAGAACTAAAAAACAACATGCAGCAGATACAGCCAACTGGGAAATTTTTGAGAAAACAACTTTTTGTCTCAAAATAAACACTCATTAATAAAACAAATTGTTTACATGAGAGATGAGGTTTGACAAACATGTTTTTTCTAAAATCTCTGAACCTGTTAAACTATCCCAACTCATCATTCTCCAAGTGAAATATTTCACATTGCAAGGATTTTCACTATTAAAGCATGAACTTCAACAGTCACATTTGAAGTAAAACATTTTAAGAGAATTTAAATGAAAATGCTTTGGTTGATCTTAGCTAGAATTTAGGGGCTTTTCTGAGAATTCGACGTTTTATCTTAATTTAGAACAATCTTTTAAAAATCTGCTTAATTTCCCAAGACAATCTTCTTTCCACCCAAGACCTACAGTAAAGGCACAACGGGTCCTGTGAATACAGCAGCTCAGCTCATCTTACTCTTCTGAAAACAACATACAGTGAGTCCAGCAGCTGTCTTTGAGGAGTGGGGGCAGAGTTGATCTTCTAGAGCTCCACAGGAGCAGACAACCTGCTGCTTTGGATCTACTGGGTCACAGGGAACCACCATTTTTGGGGGGGGTTGTTTGGGTTTTTTTAGTTTAAAAAGTGCAACATATTTTTAGCACCAGAGTTCCATTAAGTACCACATTAGATGGGATTTTTTAAACCCACATCAGCAGCCACAACTACAAAATAAATTAATTGGGAAGGGACAGGTTCTGCTCCTACTGAATTCCCTGGCCAGCTTCCCACTTATTTCAATTGGCCTGATAAACACGTGGGTCTCTCCAGCTTCTGTCCTGCCAGAGCACAAGGCTGGCAGACAACCCATCAACACAAGCTACAAAGCATCAGCCCTAGTGCTGCAAAAACTCAACTGCCATTCAAACCAAAATTCAAAGCCAGGAAATGACAGGAAAAGCCTGCCAGAGGCTTCAACTGCAACTGGATGTACAGCAATAGCTTCAATTTAAAAGCAATCCAAAAGCTACTATGAGTACTCTCTATGTAAAATTTAACGAACTGCATGCTCCTGTGGCCACTTTAAATTCTCAATTCTCTTTTTAATTATGCAAAGGCAGTGCTACACAAATACCGTTAATCATATTCCTCATGTTTAAGGTCAGAGTTGGATGGAAAGGAGAACCTGCTTCCATAAATTACTTCCATGTAATCCAACACAGCTATAATTTACAGAAATACGTAAGCCAAAAACCTTAACAACTGCCTGTCCTTCACTGTGATAAGGTACTGTCCCTTCGATGGAAGGGACAGCTGAGAGTTCTTTTCAATCTTTACATTACTTGGCAATAGATCAGATTAATTAATCTTGCTGGACACACTGCAAAATTCCCTCTCTCTGTAGAGATCAGAGATGGGAAACGTTCTGTAACGTACCAACAAGCAGGTGTACACACCAGAAATCTCTCCCCTTAATCTACTGTATTTTGCACTGGGCAAGATCTGCTACTGGGCTGTTGGTTTTTCTGTTTGTTTGTAGGTTGGTTTTTGGTGGTGTTAGTTTGGGGTTGGGTTTTTTTTGGAGAGGGGCAAGTATCCCTCCTCCTCTCCTTTTATCTACATTTTTCAACAACAGCACTTCGAGACTGGCAGAGACTATTTCTCGTATGTCACACACAAACACATTTGTTATTTGTCCAGGGAAATTACTAGGTAGAAATATAAGTAGCTCTTAAAGGTCGGTTACATCCAAATCTAAAACTGACTAGAAGTGAAAGCTGCTGAGAACTGACATGAAGAGAAGCTGATAGTCTTTTTACTTGTTTTCAGGTGGTTGGTTTGCTTGGTGGTTTTTTAGGTTATTTGTGGGGTTTTTTTCCTTTGTAAGACTTTGATTTTAAGTTTTACTCTCAACGCTGCTATTTTCTGCATAGATTTAGCTCCGATTAATGTCTCAGGATGTTCAAATGTAAAGCAAATCCACAAGCTTGCTTGGGATTTGTTATTTTGGATGCTGAAAAATCTGAAACCTATATGTATTATGTTTTCTCCTGTGTAAATAAACTGCCTCATTTCTTTGCTTCATATTCAATTTCTCCATAAATCAGACTTGGATGAGTTTTGCAAACAGGAAAGAAAAAAAAAAAAAAAGCCTCTTCTGTTTTCCACTTTCAGAAAGTAAAACTAGCCTATATATACATGTATACTCATAGATTTGAGATTAAACATAATGTTAAAGCTGCTGTGCAACTGCTAAAAATATCTTAAGAGCTGACCAGAGACATGCAGGGAAAATGCAGTGAAGAAAAAACAAAACCTGAAAGGCCACTATTTTCCTTGACTTCTTGTACCTTCTTAATATTTTGCTCTTTAAAGACTACAACTTTAAATGGTTTCCAGCATTCCTACACACATTTAACTGGATACAAACGTGAACATTTTGGTGTCTGGAATAAGGATGTTTCTCATCTCCTTATCTGATGTTAATTCACAGGAGGGGAAAAAAAAAATAAATAGAAGAGACTACAGGATACATTAAGAGGCCAGCAAGTGTATTTCCTAGCTTTAAGGCTCAGTCTGCTACACCTGACTCCTCACAGAACTTCATGTAAGCTGCTCTTGAAAGCCTCAACTGATGGAAAATAACAAAACCCTCCAAAAGGAATTTCTCTAAGTGCTTTACTACCTGTGCAAGCAGCAATGAATGTGAGTTTTTGTCTCAGAAGTTCCAGCGACATCACTACTGCTCTCCTACTCCAGTGGGGTTTTTTGTTGGGTTGGGTTGGTTGGTTTGTTTGTAATATCCCCTCAGTCTCCTCCACCATTATATTCCCATCCAACAGAAAGCCAGCTACACCCTGTTAGTGACTGTAAAATACAGAACTATCAGTGCACTGACACTGCACGAGATGAGAATCTACCATCCACACAAAAATAAAACAGCAACTGGTTTCGATGTCAACATATTTCAAAAGGGGACAAAAATAATTAAATTTGTGTGTACAAAAATAATTAAATGTATAATCACCTTTCTATTAGCCAAATGGTTAAAGATGGCTTGCTGCCCCATTCCAAATAACACACCTGCAGATACAGAATTTTTAAAAAAAAAAGATAAACTCCAAAAGCTATCAACCTGTGAAAGCAAACATCTAACAGAAAGTGGTGAGGTTAACAATGATTATGTCTGTTAAACGCTGTCCGTAATACTTCACTTGTGAGTGCACCTGTGTGTAATCTATACAATAATACCTACAGAACAACTGCTGACCCAGCACAGCAAAGCAGCAAGCAGCAGGGTCCGAGGCTGAATATTTACAGCTACTTATTTACCTCAAAAACAAGCTGAGGCATCCCAGATAACTCAACTGCGTGAATGGTATTGGAAATGGTGGTCATGAGGCAGCAATGTTGAGACAAACAAAGTACAGTTCCCTACACCACCCCATGGCTCAACATTGCTGTCTTCGTGGTGGTATGAAAGCACAGAGAGAGAGAGAGAGAGAGGAAAGCTAGAAACAAGAAGCAATGCAATCATAACAAGCAAAACTTATTGTTAACAATATTCTTATACAACAAGTATAACATGTTTAAACCTTACTAACATTATAAACTAGAGCATAACAAATATCTAACAAGTATAACATGTTTAAACCTTACTAACATTATAAACTAGAGCATCTTAGAAACTAATTTTGAGGGTCCGACCGATCAACAGAAAAACATGACCCCAGTTTACATCGATTACATTTATCAGGGCAAAAAACGAGTATCAAAAGAATAATTAAAACAGAAGCTACTAGACCCAAGGCTACAAGGTGAACTACAATCAATGCTAATACAACATCCATTTTTTTTCTCCCAATTTTAACGAAAATACCACAAATGTTCCAGGCCCTAGCAGTCCGCAAGGTCTGCTGTTCCCGCCGCTGGAATGGGGGTCAGCATGCGCAGGGGGGATAAAAACAGCTTTCCACACCCACCTTTTATCCTAAAGCGCATGCGTCATTCGGGTCTAGAAACTTCTGTTTTAAAATTAAACCAAAAACAAAACAAACAAACAAACAAAAACTTAAACAATACTATTGTTCGCCCTTATTCTTAAACAAACATATAAAAAGATAACCATAACATTATTAACAAACGGTTTCTAACGTAATACTTGTCTCAGGCTGGGTCGAGGGGCGTGCCCTCGGCCTTCGGGGACGGGGAGGGGAAGGAGATGGTGGTTGACAAGAGTAGGTACAGCTACAAGATGGTTTACATGGACTTTTACAAGAAAAGCACATACATACCGCGAGAGCAATTATTGCACAGGCTAACAGAGTGACCGCCAAAAAATTAAGTATCAGAAGCGTCTGCATTTCGGTTAATGGCGTTAAGGAAAATGGTGGTCTGGATCGCCTGAGTCGGGGGGGTCTAGCTATGCAGCAGGAAAATGGATTTCCACGCCCCCAGTCCAAAAGCGCATGTGTTGTGTAGGCCTATAAGCACCAATCCCAAATTTAAACAAAGACATATATGGAAAAACGCTTAAATGATTGATACCGCAACAGGCTTTTGCTGTCGAACGATACGAATCTGCTTCACACCATCAGGTGAGGCAGTGAATATGATTTGCATGTTAGATACAACAAGTTGGCCAAATCCTGAAGTAACTTTGATTCAATATGTAGATGATTTATTAGTTGCAGGAAAAGAAGAACAAGTTAGGGAGGAGAGCATCAGGCTCTTAAATTTTTTAGGATTAAAAGGACTTAAAGTCTCAAGAACAGGGGACATCAATCCGGAATGGATCAGAGGACTAGAGGGAATAATCGGGCCGACATCGAGGCCAAAAAAAAAAAAAAAAAAAAAAAAAAAAAGCTGCCCTCAGGATAAAATTATTGAGACAAAAATCCCCTAGAGCGATAACTGATACCTCCCAACCATATCCTACCAAATTCACACCTAAGGAAGAAACTAAGCTGAAGGATATGGGCATCCAACAAGACGGAGAAGGGAGATGGAAATTACCAGATGGAAGGGAAGTTATTCCAAAAGCATTAGCTTTCCAACTACTTTCTAACATACACCAAAAAACCCATTGGGGGAGCCAAGCCCTGGTTGATCAATTTGCCCTAAAGTATATGAGTATCGGTATACATGACTTAACAAAGGCAATCACTTAGCAATGTGATGTGTGTTTAAGAGTAAACAGGTCAGCACAAAGAAAAATCCCAAAGGGAGGAAGACCAACCACTGTGAGACCTTTTTCTAAAATACAAATTGATTTTACTGAACTTCCAAAAATTGGAAGATACAAGTACATGCTGGTGATGATAGATCACCTAACTCATTTTGTAGAGGCCTTCCCAACAGCGCGAGCTACGGCAAACACTGTAGCTAAAATATTACTGGAACAAATTGTGCCTCGGTATGGTGTAGCTGAAAGTATAGATTCTGATCAAGGCCCACATTTTGTGTCAAGAGTAATTAAAGCGTTATCGGAAGCACTTGGCATAAGATGGGAAGAGCATACTCCATGGCACCCCCAAAGCTCAGGCTTAGTGGAACGAATTAATGGAGAATTAAAAAAAAAAAAAAAAAAAAAAAATTAACAAAGTTAACTTTGGAGACTAGACTCAACTGGATAAAATGTCTCCCTTTGGCCCTGATAAATCTTAGAACCTTACCCCGAACAGATATAGGAATATCCCCTTTTGAGATGCTATACGGAATGCCCTATGATGTGGGTATGCCAAGGGATCACCCCGGAATAATAGATAAACAAATGAAAACGTACATATCAGAAATAATGGCATTCAGGGAAAAACTTTGGGAAAGAGGTCAGATGGTACAAAGGCCTCCTTTAAACATTACCCTACACCAGGTACGACCTGGAGACTGGGTTTTGATTCGCACCTGGAAGGAAAACACCCTACAACCACACTGGGACGGACCTTATTTAGTCCTTCTTACAACCAACTCGGCAGTGCGAACTGCAGAACGAGGATGGACTCATGCCAGTCGTATAAAAGGACCTGTGCCTGAACCTAAATGGACAATTGTCAGCCCAGCGGGAGACCTAAAGGTGAAGTTCGCCCGTAAAGCAGCCACTTCCTAACCAAAGAAAACCTTTTAATGAACCAAAAGGATCATAGAACTATTAAGTTAGGATACCAATTAGAAATTGAAGAAAGTCATAACAACATATCTGTTGACTGTGTAATTGTCAAATGCACTGATTATTATTGTAGGGGAAATTGCTATCCTTTTGTGTGTTATCAGTGTCTTATCTGTAAAGAGAAGTGGTGGGCTCATTGCCACGGAGGCAGACCCCCGAGAGGTGTTTGCCACCTCTGCTGGGAAATCCAGCGTGATTTAACTGATTACTAAAGGGGTAAACCCCAACCTATATTGTTATCATTCTAATGAACCAGTCCCTTTTGTGGTACAAATAATAACTGGAGTGTGCCACCGCCGCTTGAAATATCTAAGGTGTGATATCCCTCAAATTAAGAACTGAAATTGGACCCCTTATACTCAAAGAATACTAAAGAAAGGGCAAAAAGCTCCTCCTGAAGAATATCCTTGCTGCCGAGAAGATGGGTCACCCCGTGGCTCGCAGCAACCGAGTCGACGGGCGAGGCAGAGGGATAGAGAACGGTGGAGGAAGCTGGCCCGAGATAAGTGGGACCAGAAAGTCATGGAAAATGAACTACCCAAGGACTGGAAATAGGTCGGGGGAACAAAACAAAACTCCGGGAGGCCTTTGGGGCAATGACAAACCCGCCAGTAAATTGATATTTTTGCTGTTATTATTTTTATGGATAAACAAATCTAAAGGGAACCCACACCAGCCTTATAAATGGACCCTAGCTAGATGGGAAGATTCCAAGGTTATAGCAATTAATAACACTGCTGGATCGCCTTCCTTCAACGTAACTAATTGTAATTTATTGGGAATACTACTGGAACACAGATACACAACACAGAGCAAAAAGAGAACCTATAACTGCTATTACAATAGCTACTTTATTAGGGGTTGGAGCAGTAGGAGCAGGAACAGGAATTACCTCTCTCATTCAACAAAACCAAGGAATTAGTGCCCTAAGAGCTGCAGTAGATGAAGACTTAGAAAGAATAGAAAAATCTATGACAGCATTAGAAAAATCTCTAACTTCACTATCGGAGGTAGTACTGCAAAATAGAAGAGGAATGGATCTCCTCTTCTTACAACAAGGAGGATTGTGTGCAGCCTTAGGAGAGGAATGTTGCTTTTATGCTGATCACACGGGAGTAGTTAGAGACACCATGGCAAAACTACGAGAAGGACTGGAAAAAAGAAGAAAGGGAATCTAACAGAAACTGGTATGAAAATTGGTTTAATCATTCTCCGTGGTTAACTACATTACTATCAACTATAGCTGGACCACTAATCCTACTGGTTTTAGGATTAACCTTTGGCCCTTGTATATTTAATAAAGTAATTGAAATAGTTAAAGGACGATTAGAAGCAGCCCACTTGTTACTCATAAGGGCACGATATGAAAATTTTGAGAATAAAGATGAAGAAATGGGAAATGAATTGGAATGGAGCAGGCAAGAACTAAAACGGTTTAATGAACAACACAAAATATCGTAAAAAGAAAAAGGGGGGTATTGTTAGTGATGTGTTTATTCATTAAACCTAAAATAAGAAACAATCAAACAAAAAGAACATCTTAATAGGTGGGGTTTACTGCTTTCCAAACCTCCCTTTATGAATGTGCCTTGGGTAGTAGTGATTTTTTATGAAAATATATGCTTTCAGCTGTTACTAATTTAGAAATATTTTTTTTACCTGATAAGTTCTTTATGCTAGACAAGTGTATATGAGTAGAAAATTAGTTTTAAATAGTAGCCGCGCGTAGCTTTGCATAACGTGTGCTCTTGAGTGATATGTTCCAGGAAACTAGGGGGCGTGGGTCCTCCAGCCTGGCAGGGATCTGCCGGACCCCAGCAACAAGGGTGAACATGCGCCGAAGACCCGCTTATCTGCCGGACCCCAGCAACAAGAGGGAACCTGTCAGCAGTCACGTACACAGAAACCCGGACCCAATAAAAGGAGGAACCTGGACTTAACTTGTTGCGGCAGTTGGTGGAGCGGTGGCTCCCCTGTCGCCCAGCGCTGCTTGCCTTTTTACTACGCTTGCTGTAATTAATAAATTTGTAATTGGATTTAAGCAACTGCATTCGGTTCTTTTGTTGTAAATTTATCTATAACAGTATGAAAAGTATGAGATACTGCTGGTATGAAATGAAGAGCAAGTCAGCAGCATTCATGTAAAACAAAGTTTTAAATATGTTCAAATTAAGAAGACAGAACAGTGTAACAGCCATATGAAAGTGCTTGGTAATTTCATTGAGGAATTCCTGAAATAGTTTTAAAGGACTGACACCCTTGCTAACATTTTTTCAACTTTGGTGAACTCAGTCACAGCTTTTGAACTGATTCACCTGAAAACTTCACTACTCTGACCCAACAGCAGTGGCACAAAACCTGTAAATTACAGAACAACCCACTCGTCCGGGCTTCCATTTTCCATGTGCCTTCAATGTTCAATAGCTAATGGAGACCATCGGCTTGATTTCCTAACCCCATGGCTGTCTTGATCCCTACCACAGAATTGTGCATATCAGACTGCAAGATAATGCATCACTAAGACCATGCAGAGCTCCAGCAAAGGGGCATTTAGATGGCTGCTGATGCTTATGCTGGGCTGGAGGTCATTCAGTGAATGGCAAACATGTCACTGTTTTACACACACCTTTCAACTCTTAGTGTCAAAAAAAGGGAACATTAAGGAAGGAGTTTAAGCCCCAGGCATTTAAAAAGAAATAATTTTTAAAAGTGATATAATCCTTTCCCAGGTAACTTGTTTACAGTCAGTGGCATTTCCAGGAGAAGACATACAGTAAAGTGAGAAACAATCAAGCTTGGAGAATGATGGAAGAACACACACAGCGTATTGTTGCTGCCCCTTGTTCTCCTTGCTGTAAATTCAATGCGGTATTTTTTAGTCCCTTTGCACAATGGGACAACTGTATATCTCCACATGATTCTGAAACGGTCTTTGTCCTGTTGGTCGCAGCTATGTCTGGCACGACATACAGATGACCTCGCTTCAGTGAGAGGAAGCCAGCACACCCTCTTCTCAGCAGACCACCAGCTCTCAAGGCAGCACAGCTCACAAGTGCCTTGGGTCGCAGGGCTCGGGGTGTGGAGGAGAGGGGATGGGGGAACCAACCCTAACTGCTAGCACAGGCTCTTGGCAGTTCCAGGAACCCCAACTCCACAAACCCTCTGCCAGGCACAGCAGAGAGCAGAAGGCCTGGATCTGCTGCTGCTGCGCAGTCCCTCTGCCTCAGCAAGGCAAGGCACTCCCAGTGGGAGATGCCAGATTATAAACTGAGGAAAAATATCCTCCTGCATCACTCCCCTTGATAAATCCAATAATAAGCTGCGTTTTAGGACTGCGTGAGGCAAAAAATCATTAATCACACCTGGAGATGAGTGAGAATCCAGGCCACATTATGGCACACAACGCAAACGTTCCCTGTGAGAAAACCCAGCAGAGCAAAGGGGCACTCTGCCCTTCCCAGAGCCTCAGCCTCGCCAGAGGCAGCGACAGCAGTGCCGCTGCTGAGCAGTCACGAGCATCGTGAGCACCCTCAGCTCTGAAAGTTCACGGCATTAAAGCAATAAATAGGAACACTTGTCTCCCCGCAGCAGCACCTGCAGCACAGGCTGGGACAAGGAGCAGGAGGCAATGAGAGTGCAAGAAAAGGCTATAAAAAAAAAGGGTATAAAAATTGTTTCAGTACGCAATTCAGAGCTCAGTCCCACTTCTCAATTCCACCTCATCGCCAGCGCACTCCGAACCACGCCGAAGCGGCAGCACCCAGCGGGGCAGGGCCCGGGTGCCGCGGGTGGAGCGAGCCGAGCCCGGGGTGCCCCGGCCGGGACAGAGCCCCCTGCAGCGCCCGGCCCTGCCAACCACCGGCCCGCCCCAAAGGGCTCACGGGTCAAAGCCTCAGCCCCACCGGGGTGAACACGGTGCCACGGCGGCGTGCGAACACCGACACGCGCCGCGGGCCGCCCCGCCGCTCGTACCGGAGCGCTTCAGTGCCCGGCCCGCCCCGCCCCCCTCGCAGCGGGCTGGCGGCGGGCGGTACCGTACCGGCGGGCAGGAGGCAGTCCAGCGGCGTGAACGCGCGCTCCATGGCACCATGGGGGGGGGCAGGGGCCCGCCCGCACCCTGAGGGGAGGGACGGGGTCTGCGGGGGCCCTGCCCCGCTGCCTCACGCCTCGCACCGCGGCGGCGGCTGCGGGAGTGCGCGGAGCCCCGCAGCAGAGGGCAGCAGAGGAGCACAGCCCGCCGCCACCGGCCGCCCCTCCCGTGCCAGCCCGCAGCCGAGCGGCCCGGAGGGTGCCACGGACCCGCAGCCGCCACCGAGGCACCCGGGGGTGGGGGACACGCTGCTGTGGCATTGGGAAGTTCCCTTTCCTCTGCAGTGAGAAATCGAATTGTAAAGGCTTGTGCGGACCCTGGTGTCACCTCAGCATCCTCTGAGCAGCGAACAGCCAGCCCCGGGAGCAGCGGTGCGGGGACCTCTCCCTCCACCTCACCCGCCGCTTGCCGCCCCCAGCCCGCTCAGCTGTGCCGGGCAGGTTCCTGCTCTGGGGAGAATGATTCGCCCTCCTCCAGCACAGCTTGCTTTCCTTCAGGGTCGCTCAGTTCCTTGTGTCAGTTGTTCCTGGGGGTACCACTCGGTAGCAGCAGTTGCTGATGAACAGCCATGGCTGCTCAGAGGGAAGGGCCCTGTTCCTCACAGCGTTCACTTACAAGCCTTCCTCCTCTTCTCCTTTGCTCCTTTTCAACTTTTTTTTTTTCTTTTTCCCTGTAAATGGAGCAATTTCCATCTCTCTGCTCTCTCTGTATCTGACAAGATGCTTTTTCCGCCGCTGTTGGGCCTGGGGTTCCAGGTAATCCTTTACCAGCCACTGCTGCAAAAAAGTAATTGTAGCTCTCTGCTAATCATGGTAATGCATGATTCATCCCAACGAGAATTACAAAGATAAATCAGTCCTGAGAGAGCAGGCTGGCACTGGTATCCTTTAAATCCTTTCAAGATGTGCAAGGGTCTGCAAGGTAAGGCAAACTGCTGCCCACTCCACAACTAGGCAAGGGACAAACCACGTGGATGTGCTTTCTCTCCCTGAACTCTGGCTCTTTCACTGCCCTTTCTTTCAGGTACAAACCCCTCATCCACAGTATAAAGCTCTTTTTTTAAGGGTCAATTCCACAGGAACAGCTTCAGTCGATGCTGCAATGCACTGATCTCTAAGGCAGGACCTGACAACTATTTCATACTGTGTAGCAGAGCCTAACAAAGGTAGCTAGTAGAGGAAGTTCCAGAGAGGCAAAATTAGTAACTTCACCCAGCCTGGCACTTTCTCTTATGGGTATTCCCTTAAGGACAACAAGCAGTCAGGAGGCTGATTTACTTTTTTGAAAAATAAACACTTTCACTTACCTTTTGCACTTTACCTCTGTGCTAGGACATCAGTTCAATTGTACTGTGAAGGGCTACTATTTAATGAACTAGCAAGAGTTTTTTTCCTGTCACACATGGGAAATTCCTCAGTAAATATTATGCCTGTCTTTCCAGGTAGCATATAAGATTCAGCAATATTTCTTTCCTCTAGCTGGATCTCAAACCAAACCAGAAAAAAAGGCTGCTCCCCTGTTCTTTTCCTCTGGTTGTGTAGGCCTACGTTACTTTACAAGGCTTGCAGAACGTACAGAGAGGCTCTTCAAGAAAGACATCTCAGGAGCACTGATCTTGTGCTTTGATTACTGCTGTCTCCTCTGATTAGCTAAAAGAAGGGCAGGTGACCCCAACCCTAAGTGAGAAAATAAACAGGCAAGCAGATGTAGTTCTTGAGTGACAGATAAGGCTGCCTGACAGAGAAAATTTCTGAACAATTAGCAGGAAAGGTTGAGGGAGCGTTCAGACCTTTTAAACCTCCTCTGGTAACTAGCCAGCCAGTCGTGCCTCTCACCTGGTACATTTTCTGTTAATTTTATACAGACTTGATGACTGGTCTGTGTATGGAGAAACTACAATTTATTTATATTATTATGCATATATTTATATATGTAAAAATTATTTTTATCAGACTCCAGGTAGCTGCCTCTTCTTTAGGAAAACCACTCAGAGCAGCACTCTGTTGGGCAGCTTCTACAGAGCAGTTATGACATGACTAGCACTGCACTTCAGCACAACTAAAGCTGATCAGATGGGAAGAGTTGAAGGGTGATTAGGAGGGCAGCAGCTTTTATTTACTCAGAACATCTCCTGGGACCTAGCAAGGAAAGAAGGACATCAACATGAATTGCCAGGGGATTTAAATGGGATTTATACAACAGGGCTAAAGCCTGCAGGGTTTGCTGTGCTCCCTTAGGATGATCAGTCTCAGCGTATCCAGGTACAGATATACAGCCAAGGCTAATTTATAGTACCATTAGTTGCTTTCAAATTTTCTTTCTTTCAGATAGCCCAATCTAGTTGAGACTGAAAGGTCTAGAGGTATTTAAGGACTTTGTCCAAGAAAATGACAGGACCTGTCTCTAGCATTCACAGCATAATGCCCCTCCACCAGACCAAAGTCACATTGGTCTGGCAATGCCAGACATAGTAATTTAATGCTTTGGTTTTGCCCCTTCCCTTCTGCCATCTTTCACCAGAATAGGAATCCTGTCTCTGTGCTTGACTGAAGAGTGCTTTGAATGCTCTTCAAAAGCTATGGCAGATTTCAGTAACTGGCAACATGTGTCTGAAGCCTTTTGACTGGAAAGTATGTAGAACTGAAAATACCCAGGTACTTTCAGAGGTCCCTCTTGGTGATCCCTGAAACAAGCTGCTTGTAAAGTGTGGGGAATTTGTTCCTCCTGCTATTCCAATTTCAGTGCTAAACCAGAACAGTCTGTACAAGGCTGGCAATCGGGATTCATGCAGCTTATAAATTTTAAGAATATTTTCTCCTCTACACAGCTTAACTTTATATTAAAATGAGCCCAGAGTTAAAACTAGCAGGCTGGGCTCATTCATCCGGGTACCTATTCCAGCATTTATGCAGAATAATAAGGTTGGGAATGTTTAGCTAGCTCAGCTGTCTGATTGTCTGAACATCCCTAAGTACTTTATAATTCAAAAAATGCAGGCATCAGTAGATAAATGGGGTGCTTTATTATAGACATTATATCCTTGCAATTCTCCTGTGCCAACAATTTAAGTCCCCACAACCTCCTTAAAACTCAAACACCAATTTGAAAGGTACAATCAATCTCTCTCTCTCACACACACACACACACACACACTCTCTTCAAGTCCAGGTCCACACTCTCTTCAAGTCCAGGTCCTGGAACAGTTAGTAGAGCCAACTTCACATTTGTTTCAAGTCCTGAAGAGATTATAATACAGAAATTAAGTGCTATCTCCTTCTGTAGTGATGTGAAGCATGCTGGAATTGATTATATTAGGTTAGTAAATCAGAAGAAAATAGTGATATAATAATAATCCTGTGGCTCAGCAGGCAGGACACTGCATTCAGAAGACCTGAGTGTTAATCCATACTCTACTACTGACGTGTAGATAGAATCAAACCACATGGATCCATATCCTCGAGTATGTATAATGACTTAGGAACTAACACACCTTTGAGAGATCCTGTTTGTAGCATTCTCTGCCCTTGTTTCCTCATCTAGAATGGCATCAGTGAGGTATACCCATACTTTTAAATCAGCCTGAGATCAACAGCCAAACACAAATAAATCTGTATTACTAACCAATAGGCAGATGGCATTTGTTTATCAGTTCTATACAAATTGAGAAGATTTATTATGATCATCAACAATATTCTGTCGTGAAGATGGATGAAAGGCAAACTTTGGAAAGAACATTGTGTATTGAAGTGTTAACTTTTAGAAATAGTGAATTTTCATCAAATCAGCTGCTATCAAGTCACTATGGACAACAACAAACAGAGATTGTGCAGTTTAATAGCTATGACTATATTCTTGACTTTGTGGAGACAAGAGACTATGCAGATTACTGAGATGTTAGGCAAGCTGTTTGACCAACCTGGCCAGGAGTTTCTGAGAGGCCTTCGCTGTGATATCCTGGCAGCAGCAGAAGAGTTAAGAAATAAGAACAATCCAGTGAGATGCTGCACTCTATTCTGCCTGGAAGGATTGTCTTATTTTGTCTGGCATGTACAGGAACTCCCACTGTCTTCTCAGTGTGGGACAGCCAATGTGGAGAATCCCTCCACATTTTCCTCTCAGGACCATGTCTCCAGCAAAGTCTAATTTCTCATGCCCAGCGCCAAAAAATGCATTTGTTTTTAGTTCTTGATGTCTTGCTAACTGCACTGCTCCTGCAAGCGTAGCTCTCTCAGTAGGTGGCACAGGGAGCCAGCATTTGGGAAATGGATCTCATACATTTGAACTGGACATAAGAGCAAATGGGATGGCCTGGGATGCTGAGGTGTGACGAATCCTTTCCTGCATCTCTGGCCGTGTCCATGTGCCACTGCATTCAGAGTGAGAGAAAACAAGCTGCAGTAGTTTGAGGTGGTGACTGATCTCGTCCCTGTGCCATGGGAATGAAGTGGTCATGTAAAACTGCAGAGGGCAACCTTTACCTGCAGTCATTTGAGCATGTAGAGCAGTTAGCTTGAAGCTAAGGCTGTGGAGCTCAGAAGGTGAATAGTGTCTCATGATGAGAACAGGGCTAGCTCCTGCTCACGGATTATTAAATGTCACTTCTATCTTGGCTGGGCTAAGTTTGGCCAAGGCCCATATGGCATTCTCTGTGGTGATGGCTGCCAGGGTGATCAGAAGTGGGGCCATTGACAGCTGTATTGACACTTAAAGCTGACTGACCTGTCCAAGCCACTGCTCCAACTCATCAAAGTAGGGGAAGAAATATTGAGTCCTGCAAGGACCTCAATCTGTCACTGTGAGGGGGAGTGACTTTGAGGGATCTCTGGGATGGAAATGATGGGAAGCACCCAGTTGCTTCAGTGTCTTTGTTAGGTTCCAGGAGAGTGGCAGCAGCACTGTCTGATGAGCTTAAAAGGCAGCAATAGAGAAAAGATAATGGCTGCTATTCTGTCCCATTAGTCTGAACAAAGCTACCTGAGCCTGCCCTCAACTCAAATGCTAAAGCTGTTATGACTTGCTTGCTAATTCTGTCTTGTCCCAGGCAGAGAGAAAAGAACATCCTGCTGGGACAGAGGGCAGCCCTCAGATCTATCTGCTGGAGTTTTTACGTGAGGAAAACAAGCTTCTCTCATTTGCACCTTTTTCATCTAGTGCCTGCAAAGACACTCGCAAGCTGGAGATGCCATTAATACTTCTTTAATAGAGAGAAAGAAAAATTTCTGAGAGCCCCTGTGGAACAGTGAAACACCTACAGCAAAGAGCATCACACGGGTCACAGTGCATCATTCTTTCACGTGCCTTAGATGCTACTACTTGTGGACGCACATACAAATATGCACACCGATAAATATATTGCATCTTCTTTTAGTTTAGTTGCTTAAGTTGGCTGCAGGCTGACACATGATAGAGTTCATGTTTAAATCTTCAGAGTAAAACACTTTGAAAGCAAACCTATTAAGGTTAATAGAACGAACTTGCAATGCCCACGGTTAAGAAGGAGGGGGAGTGAGACACTCTAAATTGTTCACCAAACAGCCTGTCACCTCTAGGTCTGCGGCTGAAGGCCTGCCAATGGATCATTCTATTATCTTTAATGAGCTGAATTTTAAAGCGGTACGCACATCAAATGTAAAATATGCAGGTCCGTTTCGTTATCTGTGATCCTGCGTCTACCTTAAATATGTTAATAAAGAATATGTGCAAAGGCATTATCCGTATCGTATTCATTTTAAAATGCCTAAAATTTAAAACCAAAAGTATTTCTGTTCACTCTGTGCACAAAACCCAGTACGGTATGTACAAGTGTACAAAGCAGTTCCTGGAAAATGCATTCGGAATTGAACAAACTTGCCAAGTTAGTTGTTGTTGTTTGGTTTGGTTTTTTACCTGCTTCATGAGAAAACAGCCATGTACATAAGATTTAAGGTCAGATTTTCAAAGTGCCCAAAACGCAGTTTAGCACCCGATGGGATTTTTGCTGTAATTGATTGCATTCATCCTTTGGCACCTCCTCACCTTAGGAAATCCATCTCCTACATTTTAAGGCAGACTGCCACCTCCAGCTGGGCTGCTCGTGCATTTGAAACATGCAGCAAATTTGTATTCCTGCAGAACCTCTGCTTTTCCTTGCCTCCCCTTTAAGAAACTGTGCTGAGTATGCCACAATACTGGTCACATTTGCTTGGTGCCATTTCAAATGTTTTGATTCCCTCGGCTGTTGTTACTCCTTCCTCTGACAGTGCCAAGTCATGCCCAGGCTTCTACTGCAGGAATATTCTGAGCCTATCAGGGACATTGCTAAGAGGTTTGTCACCATGATATCCAAATACCAATGAGGAAGATGTTTCAAATTGAGATTCAATATGTATCAGCCCAGTCAAGGAGGTGTAATCACTAAAGATCACTAAAGCAACATTATTATTCACATTCCAAGGTTCTGCCTATGAACTGTAAAGGACAGGCAGGAGGCTGACAGCACAGCTGGAAAAAGGAAGAGATGGGTAAAGTTACTAGCACAGAGCTCAAGGGTGTTCTCTCCCTCTGTATAGGAAAAGCAGCAAGTGGGACAGAAGCCAGAAGGGGAAACCAAGCCTAACAGCAAGCTTTGGCAGCCTTGCAACAGCAGAAGTACTAAAGGACAGTGTAATTCTGGTGAACGTAGTTGATATCAGCGTGAGTTCATTTGTAAACTGAAGTGTGTCGCATGCACAGCACTCCTTGTGGAAACGTGGCGTGTACTTTTGCCTGGCTTATACTGGCTTGTTAATTTTACCTGTGAAATCTGTTCTGTAGACTGGGATAAATTCACAAACATAACCAAGGTGTTAAATCAGTGTATTTTGAAACACCAAGTCGTACTGGTTTGATTAGTGCTGGCCCGTGCTACCTGACAGTTTTTATTTACATTAGTGCAACTCTGTATTTAGGCAATTCCTTTAGCTCAATGCTCCAAAGTATTGAAGCTTTAAAAGGCTTAAAATTAATACTTTACCTGAACATCACTACTGAGCAGGATCTCTATACTTTGTGTGTTTCCTTTATTCTTGTTTTCTCTCATTTTAATACTTGTTTCATCATTCCATTCTTTTCCTCCTTGCTGCTCCCTAAGTCTTTCTTCCCTTCTGTTGAATTCTAGCCTTGTCTTCCCACGGGCCCTCCTGCCTGAAATAATGGAGCAGAATGACTTTAGCAAAGCTGATTAATATTATTTCCTACCTGACAAGAAGTGGAGAAGGGAATACTCTTGCAAATATCACCTACTTAAGATGCTAAGCCAAAGAAATCTGTGTTACACTTGAGGCTCTACACTGCAAATGCTGTATCCCAAGAAAAGCTAAACTTCTTTACAGGGAGGAAGAAATTGCTGACTCCTGATGAAACTCTTTCCTGTAATAAGTGCGCATAATAAATTTGTTGATCAAACCAAACCATTATGCCTTTTTAGCTCTGTGGGAAATGATAAGCCCTGAAACTGGCCTAGACACGCTTTTTGCAGGACCTGCTTGCCTTGCAAGACCTGCTTGCCTTGAGGGGCCTGCTTGCCTTGCAAAACCTGTTTGCCTAAGTATCCAGCTAAGTAGACAAGACAAAGCTAGGAATGTTTGCCTGATAAGGAAATATGTTGAGTCTTTTCGCAATGAAGGCGCATGTCTCAAGAAACCAGATCATGACCTACGGTGCAGAGGAAGACTACGGCCTTCATCCCACGACCCCCTAGCAATAACACGCGCAGCCGTAGAAGACACCGAGTTGTGAAGGAGTCGTCAGCTAAGAACCTGGAAACCATGGACTATGAATAAGAGACTCGGATGGGGAGGGGTTGCGCCATCAGTGGAGCGGAGACTCCCGTGGCCGCCCAGCGCTGTTTTGCCTGTTTACCTTTTTCAATAAAATTCACCTTATAATTGGAGAAATCTTTTGTCTTAATCTATAACATTTCCTAAAGATTTTTAATATGGGATATGACTCCTGGCCCAGTTCAATACCATTTTAATAAAGGCCACAATTATGAAAGGTGCAATTCCTTCCTGCCTGTCCCCTTGCCCCCCATTTCCCTCATGTAGTTATGCTCAGGCTTTTACTCCAAGTTTGTTATTTTAGGGCAAATCTATCAATGGAGCAATGACCTTAAAACTCCTTCAAAGAGTAAGTTGAGGGGCTGTTAAAACATTCTCAAATTGTTGTAGGCTGTGACTTATGTTTTTGCCAGCTGCATTATTAGAGAAGCTGATTTCATAATGTAGTAGATTTGCATGGCCCAAGTAGAGGAATTGGTTGCACCAGAATATTTTATGAGGAAAGGGAGAAGGCTTGTAGGCCAGTTTTAGTTGGAGGTGAATTTTACTTCAAGAGCAATGCTCTGAGATTTAAGACCAAAACAAAACAAAAAACCCCTCAGTTCTGTAAAAGTCAGAGAGTAAAGGTGTAGTATTGGGTTATTTACTTCATGCTCTCTATGGAATATGTTCTACCACTCATACTATAATGTAAAATTTTTACTCTGACCATTAAGGCAATGAAGGCATGGCAGATGTGAGGAAGAAGTAAATATCATGACTGCAGTAAATAACAGATACACTGCCATAAGGCGGACAACAGATCAGAATAAGTCATTAGGTTCTTTAATGCCTATGATAATGTAAAAGCATCCTGTATACTGAAATACAAGCTTGCCATCAGAGCATAATATGTTGACTCAATAGCAAATCAAATAAAGAGAACTATACGAAAACACTTCAGAAATCTCTGTCATTATTCAGAAACCCTATTTATAGAGTTCATTAACAAGAAACAAGCTCAGTGCTATTTCTTGATAGGTTAAAATGATGTTTTAGTCTGGTTTGCAAAGGAAAAGATGCTTTTCAAGATTCCATGAAGTAAATCATGAGGATCTGTACACATGAAATCACACAGAAAGGTGAGAAAGAAAGAGAATTTGGGTATCCCTTGTAATTACTGAATTTACAGTTCAGTTTCCACCAGTGTTGACAGAGAAACAAGTAAGTTTCTTCCAGTTTCATGATAAAAGCCATGATGAAGGAAGGAAAATCTAGACTCACATGTTACAAGACAATGGATAATCCATGTGGTGCAGCTCACTTTCTGAATTTCCCACTTGGGAGAAAAGATTTATTAAGAATTTAGAATCAATCTCGTCGCACAAATTGCCTGTACATGAGGATTTTAGCACTCCACTCAAGCAGGGGAGAATGGAGTTTGGGTTTGAAAGGCAGAGGCCTAGTAAAGTAAAGCTTTGACAAGGAATACCAAGGAATAGGGAAAGACCAATTTACCCCTGACATGGATAATGTCTGGCTTCCGCTAATTGAAGGGCAAGGCACTAAGCTTTGGGGTGCATCAGCTTGGTAGGATCAGAACATGTTTTAACTAACGAGAAAGAATTAAAAGTACTTCAGCTGTTAGACAAGATAGGCTGCAAGACTGGTCTCCTTACTGTAGTATATTGGGTATGTTTGTACAGTCAAAGTAATTTACAGAGTAATTTTAGTAACGTAAGTGCAAATGCAACTGTCTTAATTCAGCAGAATATAGTGCACCAAATTCACTGTTGGGCTGTTTTGTTAGTGTGAAAATCTTGTTGTGGGCAAAAGTTAACACACTATGTATCTATTGAGCTAAGAATTCATTGTTTCTCCAGTTACTGCTTTAGCAGTCCAATAGTCCAGTATGATCTCACTAATACAGAAAAACTTAATTGATGGTGCAGTTACGTTTTTTTATACCAAACAGCCTAATACCAGTCCTTTTCTCTGGTGTTATGATCACTGTTCGGGTGTACCCTGGGTCCAAGGTTGACCTCCCTAATCTCACAGTCGAGCAAGGGGGGGAGTTACAACACATCAGTAGCATTCTGAAGTCATTGCTGGGAGGACCTTAGTGGTGGGATTTTCTTCCTCTTCAGCTTTGGGTCTGCTTGAGAGTAATTCTGTTAATTTTCTCATCCCAATCTCATTCCTCTTCCTCAGATCCAAAGCCAAAGTTTGAAAAGTTGCACAACAACCTCACTTAATCAAAAGGCTGCTGTTATGCACACGGTGACAATGGGGTCTGTCAGTCCACAGAGCTGAAGCCTGTCCAGGTCAGTCACCAGTCAGGCAGCTGCTGGCAAGTGTTAACCAAGCTACAACCAGCTCAGGCCAAGGCAAACCCAGTCAAGTCCTCAGACTCTGTTCTGTCAGGTTGACATAAAGCTGTAACCTTTTATTAGTAATTGAGAAAAATCATGCTCCCTGTCCTAAAATGGCCCAAATCATTTTTACGGTGCTACAATTTATGCCATATATAATTAATTAATGTATAAATCAGCCAGGATGAAGATAAGATGGCTGTTAAAGAATGGCTCTTTGGAGCTGTTCCCCAAGGTGATAACACAATGGCTGTCATTCACATTATCTCTGCAATGCAGCGGGTGTGATGCTCAGAAAGTCTCTCTCTTGTTAAACTGACTTTGATTTTAGAAACAAAGAAAGTAGCTCATAATTTGCTTCTTTTCTGTCACAAACACAGCTCCCTTCAGCCACTTCATCTGCAACTCTGTGGAGGGATGGACTAACAAATCTAACAAACTGACGTAAAAAATGAGCAATAGTAATGAGAACTTCACTAAACTGTAAGTTTAATGAAGTAGGGAATCTGGCTTCATTAGTTCCAGGGTTCACGGGACTGTTTAATGTGTAGCGCCCCAGGCTGGATAAAATTTGCTCAGAGCCTTTCCTAGAATGGTTACACAAATTAAGATCCTCAGTAGAGCTCTGATGATGGAAGGGAGCTCATAGAGAGCTGGAGTGTGTAAAATCCAATGTTATTCAGAAATCCACTGGATTTGGGGAAGATTTGGGGAGCCGAAACTCTTTCTTTACAATGCCAATTAAAATATGGGCAAAACCACTCCTACTGGAAGATTTTCCTGTCCTCACGAATTAAAGAACTCTGTCAGAACAGGGCATCAACAGCTCTTGTACTGGATTACTGTATAATGAATGGGATGCTTATTTTACTAAGCTCTTTTTGTAGTTAAAAAGAAATCAAAGCTCCAAATGAGTCCACCTCAACAGACAAAAATGGGTGCAATAGGACTGCAGCCCTTCCCAAAGACCTTGAATTTCAACGTGTTCACTTCCAATCTTCCAGCTGAGAGCACAGTATTACTTTTCCTTTTGGGTGCCTGATGGTGAGAAGAAAATTCAGAATGTATGTAGAGCAGGTATTAACAGTACCACCTAGCAAGAACTGTACCAGCACTGCAGGATCAGAAAACATTTCTTTGCCTGTCCAGTGTGAGCTTCAGGACAACTTCCAAGTATCAGTCCCTTTAAATAAAGTGAACAGGTAGGTTAGAAAGAGAGAAAGGCAACTAACCACAAAAAAGCTGGATTAAAGCTGGATTTCACATTGTCACACAATCCTTCACGCTTTAACCACTACCTTAGAAATGAGATAGAGCAGGATGTGATGAGTGGCCAGATCTCCCAGACAGTCCAGGAATGGAGGTGTTTGATTCGTATGGAGAAAAGGCTGGAAAGTACCGTGTAATCCTCCTGAGTATATAAGAAGTGGATTCAAGGGACAGAATATGACTGTTTGTGTGTTAAAGATACATGCACGAGGAAGTCTGATCTCACAGCTATTTGTCTTCTCAAATAACAATATTAGAACATCTTTTCCCCTTTGCTCTCCATCCCATCCATTCACTTCAGATTTTTCTTCAGTCAGTAGCTATACAACTATCTAAATCCATAAAACACCATGTGTTGCTCTTTCCTTTGCTTTGGCTTATAGCCAACACTGATTATTTTGGACAGAGCCATTCATACCGCCATGGTTCCTGACAGAATAAATGATAATCACTGCTCATTTGTCTCCCACTACTGAAGCTGTGTAAATTGGACCATGGCACGATTCAAGTGAAGACAAATTTTGGCAGTTCCTGCTTATTATTCATTTCCACAGCAACTTTTCATCTGCAAGTGGTGTCCACACAGTGATGAAAAGTGGGCTTAAATTTGGAATTTTATTAGTGTTTACTTATAAATGCTAATGCCACTGCCAAAGACTATTGGGAAGGTATTAATCCTCCTCCCAGTATCTTTTAAAACCTGTTTCTATAGTGAGCAGATCATGAACCAGATTCTAATCTCAGTGATTATTTAAAACAAGATCAGTTTAGTCAACTCAAAATTACCAATAGCAACCAAACAGAATTTGACCCGTTGATTAAGCCTGCACTCAGAGTTTGATTCAGAAGAGGGTCTGGGTACCACAATAACACTGAAGCCTCCTACTAGGGTACTCAGCTGGAGACCCAACTTCTTGTCTGTGTTCCAAGGAACTGATGAATCATTAAGTGCTTTAGACAAAATGTTAACAGCTTCAAAAAAGAAAAGTATGTTAAAGGATTTTCTGTAACTCAGAAAGAGTTTCCTGAAAAACAGAAGATACCGAGGCTAAGATCCTTGCTCTCAGTCAAGAAGAGGGAATCTTAATAGTCCTGTACACTTAGAATTGGAAATTACTTCATAGCTTCTGCAGAGAGTAACTTTTGGTATAACAATCTATTTGGTTTAATTCTCAGTCCTCCACTTTGCCTCTGTTGATCTTTTGTATCTTGTCTCCACGCTTAACTTTATTACATCACCTCTTCTGTCAGCAGCCACCATAGCTCCCTTCTGCTCTCCAAGGAGGAAGACAAATAAATAGGCTCAAAAATAGCTTTGTGAGTCTATTTTCATGATCCAGTGTTAGGTTTCAAAACCTAGGGAGATTTTGATGCAGGAAGAGATGGGGCAAGTGGCATTTCTGGAAGAGTGATTATTTTTGAGAGAAATTAAGGCGAGTGCTTCAAGGGTAGGGAAATCAAGAAAGTGCTGCATAAATGAACATAGAGAAAAAGTCAGCAACATTTGTAGAAAAAAGAGAAAAATGAAAAAGTAATAGATCTAGTCCTTTGTTTTCAATTTAAAATAATTGACAGGCCCGAAAATCAGCATCATGAGTCAGAGTTCTCTGTTACCATGAGAATAGTGGGAGGGAGAAAACATAAGGCAATTTGGTATTTGTTAAAACTGGCAAACCTTCGCATCCAAATCAACGTAAATAGGTTCCACCAAGTCCCCAGTCAACTGCCTCTCTTCAAAATGCATCTCCCTTGTCACAGAAGTCAAGAACAGTGAGCACGGAAACGTTTTGCTAAGTACCAGCTGAATTTTACGAATAATGATCTCTCACTCTTAATGAATGTTCTAGATGCAAAAGATTCCAATACCTTGTAAAAACCAATAAATTACCTATGCATTATTGTGTTCACCACTAGAATACATATATGATATCAGATGCAAAGAGACAAAAGCAGCACACCAAAGAATTAGATAAAAATTAGGTAAAAATTAGTTTAACTGCATGCAGATTAAAGTTATTAGATCTGAAGCCCCTGGTCACAAGCAATAATAATCTTGCATTTTTGAAAAGTGACAGTAGAAGTGCCTAACAGCAGTCAGAATCCCACATGTGTATCTTATGCCACATGTAGTTCTCATCCCTGACTCAGAATGAGGAGGACCCTTGTAGTCCTCGACAACTATAATCACCTAAATCTCAAGTATGCATTGAGGCAGAGTGTTAATTCTGTTGCTGAGCATAAATGGAGATAGATGCAAATGGCAAATTATGGATTGCTAAATAAGCAATGCCTAAATGGTCTCTAAAATGAAGATTCTCCCATACTTTAAAAAATAATTTGGTTTTACCACTTTTACTGCTAGAGTAGACTAAAAAGAAAATTAATGCAATGCTACCACTTCAGAAAAAGGAAGTGGACTCTGGTGGATCTGGCTGGATTTTAACAATCACAACACCAGAGCTCTCTTTTCCATAGTTCTCACTTAAAGCCACATAACAATTCTGGGCAAAGCTTCTTATCTCGGTTTACAAAAACCAAAACACAGCCAAACAACAGCCCCCCCCCCCCCCAAAAAAAAAAAACCCAACCACAAACAAACCAAACCAAAAGGACATCCCAAGAATTTAAGGAAGCTTAATTAACACCGTGGGGAATCAAATCTCCTTTGGAGAGGGACCGTTTACAAGGGCATCCTGTGATAGGAAAAGGGGTAACAGTTTTAAACTGAGAGAGGAGATTTAGATGAGATATTAGGAAGAAATTATTCCCTGTGAGGGTGGTGAGACACTGGAACAGGTTGCCCAGGGAAGCTGTGGCTGCCCCCTCCCTGGCAGTGTTCCAGGCCAGGTTGGATGGGGCTTGGAGCAACCTGGGCTGGTGGGAGGTGTCCCTGCCCATGTCCCTGCACCACCCCATGGTGTCCCACCCATGGCAGGGGAGTTGGAACGAGATGAACTTTGAGATCCCTTCCAACCCAAACCATTCTGTGATTCTATGAAATTGGAAGGTGCTGCATTCTGCAAGGATTTGTTATGTTCTGATTACTCTGTATAAGTCCTCTAATTATATTAGTCATGATGTACAATGCTATGTATATGTGATCATAATTTCCTTCAACTCGACCTTCTAAACCTACTTGAGACTTTAAATCTTGGGATGCTTGCCTAACAGGTCTTTGTTATAAGGTGCTATCAAAAGATTTATGCTTTAATACATCTTTCTTCTAAACTGTTCTCAATAAAATTTTTGCAATATATTTTCTGAGAGAATTTGCTTTATTCCAAGGTGGGAGCAGGCACAGAGAGCCATCTAACATCACAAGCAGAGACTTTCAGTCCAAACAGCAGTATTGAAACAATGCACTCTGAAGGTACACCGAGTCTGTATAGGAAAGGATATGAAGTTGCCTTATGAGAGTTCTCCCCTGCCTTTTTTATCCAAATAAAGGTGGATGTGTATGCTAGAAAAGCCAGTTTTCCCTATTTTTGCTTATGTCATGCATCAGTAGAGATTTTTAAAAACCAAGCAAGCCATAAACCCAGAGTGTGTTACAAGCAAGACACTTTTATAGTGAGTGAGGAGCAGCTATACTTGTTAGTGTTGTCTTCCTGCCTTTGAAATTTGTTCCTTGTTCTTCAGAGGACAGAGAGTTCAGAAATGTAGGATTCAAATCCAGAGGAGAGCACAATTCATTAGCTTTGGTGTCCTCCCAAACCTGCCTTTATCTTATATTCACATGGGCAAAGTTGCCTTAATCTATTTCAGAATTTTAAACACAGGGGGGCATTGACAATACAGCTTGTACCTTAGGAAGAAAATGCACTAACTCCCCATTTCTATTTTCATGCAAAGAGTGACATAAAACCAGCAATAACCTGACATTTTATTTGATAAACTTTTTTCTTAAATATTTCAAAGAAACTTGACTTGCAATGGTACACAATCTGAAATTAGTTCCCTGACAGTCCCTCATGGTATCAGTTTCACTTGGGAAAAACTAATTAAATGTGAGCTCTCTTTGACGCAGGAAATAATTATATTATAATCACTCACCCTACAGGCAGTCCAAGTGCTTAATTATACACAGTGGATGCATGGCATGACCAGAATCCATTGGCTCTTCCACGGGTGAGCAGCAGCAAGCAGGGCTGCCACCAAATAGAGACCAAAGTGGAACTGGTGACCAAGAACTCATGGGTATATAATCCATTTTTAATGCTGTTTAAGCACTGATTATTCCCCAAAATATGTAGGAGGGGAAAAGTTAAGAATATGACCACCAGAAATAGCTTCTCTACTCAGTGTAGGTGGACTTTGTGGCACTTTCTCCACTGAGCAGAGTAAAATCACTGAGCCAACATTGCAGCTCCCCAAGAGAAAATTTGAGTTTGCTTCCTTAGGTGCGCTGATAGGAACATGGGCCCTAGTTACAGGGCTGCTTTCCTTTATGTTTCGTTTGAAACATGCCACACAGCAAACAGCATCAACTCGATTTATCTGCTTTAGAAGGGCAAAGGGCTGAGTCAACTCCACGGGATTGCTTCCTCGCTGCTCCTGCTTATGATACTGCCTGATAAGCTGATCTTTGCTTACCGTGATACAGCTCTAGACAAACCCTGAAATTACCTCCTGTGGTAAAATATATGCATCTGCCATTGAATGTAACTGATCTGTGAGACCAGTTTGAAAATCTCAGAGTCACTTTGGGTACAAATATAAATAGCGAATAACCATTTTTTTTCCTCATTTTTTTCTTATTTGTAAATCCTCGATATGCCCTTTGCTAATGATGCATCTATCCTTTTTACTGCCCACTTGATGTGTGAGTAAACACAGCATTGACTAGAGCAATAAATTACTCCTAATCCCCTATTAAGAAACCAGCTAGGCCAACTACTTCTTCATTCACAACTAGTTTTTAACTCTTTCCACATCATAATAGTCAGGTTTAGAGAACGTCCATTTCCAGCCAGCCTGCCAGAGCCCTGATTAGTGGATTACACCTTTCTTCAATCCGGGAAGTTGGCACAGGTTTTTTGGGGCAATCTGTGACGTGCAAATGCCTGAACAAATTCCTTTTGCAAAAGGGCAGAGATGACTGAAAGGTAAGCACCTCAGCTCATTAACACAGACAAGGGGGAAATGCCAGCATGTTTAGATTTCACGATTTGGTCCTGTTAATAACCAGCCCAGAGTTTCTAGAGCAAACTAAGAACTGCTGTAAGTAGCTTTCAAATCCTGTGTCTTGTGGAGACAGGCATTAAGAAAAAAAATGCCCTATTCCATTTAAAACCACAGAGAGGAGAGGAGGGGAAAGAGTACAATCCTTCCTCCTTCAGGAGAAAGTCAGGTGGGGGGAAGAAAGCCCAGACTTTTTGCAAGCTACAATAAATTCCAGCCAGTAAAGCACAGGGCCTACTAAAGCGCCTGCCAGCGCTCCCAGGGCTTGGCAGGTGGATTTACCTGCTCCATGGTCCAGCAGGCTGGTGCTTGCACGGTACGCGACTTCCGGACCACTCCTAATGATGCAAAAAAGGCTTCTAGAAATGGAGTAATTCCACCAGTAAACTGAAGGGCATCGTCACAATGCTCATTGACAATTTGCCAACATTGGAGGATATGTCGCTTGCTCCGAGATCTACCTGTGTTCTGCCCCAAATGCGAACAGTTTGTCAATTGAGGAGGATCGATAGCGGTAATGGACAGAAAACCGAGTGAACATGGTCCTCCTGAAGGAAAAGGCAGAATATATGCAAAAACCTTACCTTCACCACAGAATAGAAAGGCACCTTGAGGCAAGTGAAGAGGCAGTTGTGAGAAAAAGCACTCAGGTTATTAATTTTGCTTTCTCAAATGACCAAAAATCGCTTGTAGGCATAACTATTAAAGTGGGTAAGCCTGAAAGGAACGAAACATGCAATTTTATATTCTTCTTTCTATTTCATACTAAAACATGTCCTTTGTTATCTCCTGCTGTAGCTAGTCTGTGAATATCTCCTGCTGTAGCTAGTTTGCAGACACATCAGTGTGTGAATACATGTGTAAATCTCCTTTGTTAAGCTGTGATTGCAGAGAGTGAAAACCAGACTCTGCCCTTATCTTTCTGGCTGCTTTGGGTGATCGATGTAAACCTGCCTCAGTGGGGAGGTTCCCCCGAAATCCCAGATGCGGCTGGCACCTCCTGAAGGACTCATTAGACCGAGATAAGAAACTTGCGAGCTTAACAGAGACAGCAAAGACGACCACAGCCCCCCGGTTTTTTTTTCCCTGAACCGTACTATACCTTCTCCCCTTTCCCCCCCCGAATTGTTAGCGAATGTGTAAGTACCAAGTTAACTTTGTAAAAGTCGCGCCTCTGACTTTTTGTCATGCGCCCAGCGCTGTTCTTTTGCTCCACTGACTTTGTCCCCAAATAAATTTTATAAAAACCTTGTGAAATTGTTTCTCACAGTGAACAGCCAAGAAGAATGATGTAATAAGACTTTCCTGTTGCTGAATCTGTTGACTACATTTTCCTCGCTCTCGTTCAGCTGCTTTCATCTTTCAGGGCACTCTTGGAATGTAGCTACTCTTTCACATCTGCTGGGATGTTCTTTTCAAATTTAACATATTTCCTTTCATTTAACATATTTCCTTTCATACTTATGGATTGGTGTATTATGCATTGCATTGCTGACATTGCTGCAGCCCGCTGTCCTGGGAAAGTCTTTCCAGAGACTTTATAAATTGCTGATTCTGATATATCTGGTGAATGGTTGAGGAAATCTAGTAAGGAAATTAACAGAGATGATAGTCGGCACTTCCAGCTAAAACTGCTTTCTTTTGGAAAATGCACATAATTGGCCTGGAACTGTTAGCAGAAATGTACAGACTAGTTCACTTGAAAAGACCTCTCCGGCTGGAATGGCTGAGGGTCACCACTGCTACGCCGGAATGTGGAAAACAGAAATCCTTTGTTCTGGTGTGGTGCAGATGCACCCCCGCGTCCCCCATCCTGGAGCCACCTTCTAATGGTGCTTTGTCTAGGTTAATGGTCCCCTGCAGAGAGGGCCCCTGGCTAGTTACAACTGCCCACGGGTCAGACTCCACGTGGGTATCAGTGGAGCCCTGCCGGAGAACCAGTTTGAGTTGGTCCCCCTCGGAGCAGCAGGTCTGCAGTCGGGGGCTCTCCCCTTGGATCAGGATGCCACCCAAGGAGACTCTCCAGGGTTGAGAGCCCTCACCATCCCCCCTCACCTTGGTGAGTGAATATTTCTTCTGGTTATCTTTGAGTGAGCCCTCCCCCCTGTGGGTGAGTGATTGTATGGGTTTGGGTACCCTTGGGTGCGAGATTTACCCCTTTTTTAGAGCGAGTGTGCACCTTTTTGAGTCATCTTTCTGGCGTGAGTTGGTCCAGTTGTATAATAATATATTCCCGACTGACACCTGAACTTGTGTTTTACTTCAGGCCTGTCGGAGAGTTAAGTAGTTTTGCTCCGAATCAATCTTTATTTTTGAGTAACCGCCCTGTGTGTGTGTGAGTGCCTCCGCCTGGCACCGGGTCGGGGATGCTTTGGGTTCTCAGAGGTTTTGAGGGGCTGCTCTGCAGATTTTGGGGGTGCCTCCTCGACATGCATTGGCAGGATGTCCATAGAGGAATTATTAAGGAGACACAACTGTGCACCTTCTCCCCCAGCCATGCACGGGGCGAGGGAGAAGTGGTCCGACCCGGTGGTGGTTGTGGAAAGGCTGGAGCAAAGCCGCAGGAGTTTTTGGGGTGGCGTAGATAAAGGAGACGTGTGTGCCATCATGGGGGCTGGTGTGGTTCAGGCACAGGACCAGGTGGGAATGTCAGAGTCAAAGGGTGATTGGAGAGAGAATTGGAGGAAAGGAGCAGACGCGTGTGTTGATGGAGCTGTTGTTAGCACAAGCAGGGCAGTCCCCCAGTGTAAACCCGCCCCGGGTAAACTGAGTCACGCCCCGATCCGAGAAGGAATGAGCTCTGGTAACAGGCGTTAGCACTGGGGGTACCTCGGGGGATGCTCACGGGGTGCCCGCCCGCCGGGTCGGGAAGCTGGGGAATTGCTGGAGGGGAAAGCTGAGGGCGAGGAGGAGACACGGGGAACCGCTCCTCCGCAGGACCGCGCACCCTTCTGCGCCCCCGCGACAGGGATCGAAGGGGTTAAGGACTAGAAGTTGCGGGGTGGAGTTCGGGCTGTCCGCTCCGCTTAGTGAACTGGTCCGCTAACAGGGAACCTTCCATACGCATCCCCGTGGGGCCGGAGCGAGTGAGTTTGGAATTCTTAACTGATACAGGGCCCAAATTAGTGTGCTGAATAAGCAACGAGCCGAGGAGCCAGGAATTAAACCCTCGAGGCAAACTATGAACATCACTGGGGTAACGGGTGCAGCAGAAACACGGCCCATAGCCCGAGCCCAGTTCTGGCTGCCTGGGGAAAAGCGGGTGGCAGCCGTGGAGGTGGCTCCAGGCCCTTCTGAAGGGAATATTGGGATGTGATGTCCCAGCAGGCAGGCGGTGGGGTTTGCAGGGTGGCCCCGTGGGGAGTTTCGGGAGCCGCGGGGTGGAAGGTGCTCGCACTAGGACCCTGCAGCGCCCCCCTGCGTTATCGCGACCCACCGTGACCCGTGTCCCTCCGTACCCTTTGTCAGTCGCT
Source organism: Podargus strigoides (assembly GCA_028020825.1). NCBI lineage: Eukaryota > Metazoa > Chordata > Aves > Caprimulgiformes > Podargidae > Podargus > Podargus strigoides. The sequence goes on along the minus strand of CM051624.1, from coordinate 46,032,482 downwards.
GCTAACGGGGCATTGCAGGGGTGATTCCCTTTACAATCCTCCAGTTCGGCGGTGAATGGGTGTCTCACACCCTGCTGTCCTCGGGCTGATGGGGCAGTGGAGTGGGACTGGTTAAAAAGCACGCTGGTGTCTCACACCAGGACTGGGACATGCGGTTACCACAAGCAGTCTTGCCTGTTAATAACCGATGGGGAAGTTGTGTGCCCACCCAGCTGCTCTGTCACTCCCCCTCTCAGCAGGACGAGGGGGGCAGAAAATAATCACACAATCACGGAGCGGTGGGGGTTGGAAGGGATCTCTGAAGATCATCTAGTCCAACCCCCTGCTAGACCAGGATCCCAGAGTAGATCACCTCGTGGCTCAAGATAAAGGCAGTTTAACAAAGCAAAAGCTGTGCATGGAAGCAAAGGAAAACAAACGATTTATTCTCTACTTCCCACCAGCAGGCAACATCCAGCCAGTTCCCAGGGAGCAGGGCTTTGGAACAGCAGGGAGCTGTTCTGGAAGACAAACATCATCACAACGAATGCCCCCAGCTCCTCCTTCCTCCCAGCTGTTGTTGCTGAGCAGGTGCCGTGTGGTGTGCCATATCCCCTTGGGTCAGTTCTCCCGGCTATGTCCCCTCCCAAGGTCTTGCCCACCCGCAGCCTACTGGTGAGGGGGAATGTTGGAGAGACAGCCTTACTGGTGTGTGAGCACTGCTCAGCAGTGGCCAGAACACTGCTGTGTTATCAGCACCTTTCGAGCTACCGTACAAAGCCCAGCACTGAGGGCTGCTATGGGGGCAATTAACTCCCTCTCAGCCAGACCCGGTACATCTGGTGAAGGCCAAAGGCTGTAAGAATGTCATGACATGGCAAGCACAGAAGGTCTTCTGTTATGGTAGAGTTTGGGTTCTTAGACAAAATCTGAACTGGAAGAGCAGAAAGTCCTCATGTTGTGGATTATTTTGGAGTGGTCCACAAGGCCTAACACCCTTCCTACAGCCCCCCTCCCCCCCCCAAAAAAAAACCTTTCTAAAAAGTCAACATTAAATGTCTTTCACATGGAGCTGCTCCAACCCAGGCCATCTTCTGAGGGAAAAAATGAAGTGGGAAGTGACCCAAATAATTTCCCCTCAAGATGACTCAGCTGATATACTGGGAAAAAACCCTTTCTTCTTGCAGTTTGTTCTCAGGGATGCTGATGTTTTGCCAGAAGCTTCTCTCTGACCTCTCAGGGACATTATTCAAGGAACCATTTCCATCAAGTGTATGTCTTCATGTGCTTTGTGCTTGACTACTTGCTCCTTATTTAAGAAATTTGTATGAGCTCCGGAACAGCCATGTTCTAAATGCTATCCTATCTCTTCCCAGACTCAGATGGAAGTTATACATTTTCAGTTTGGGATTTTTCCCTCATGCTGATTTTTTGGGGGGGAATTACTGAAATACCCTAGATTTTAATCAGTTCACTCCTAACCTGCATTGCTGTGAAGGGAAGAAGAATCAGGTACAGAAGGGTTTTGTAGGGATCAGGTCAGCCTTGCTATGGCTATTGTTATCAGAAACATCACAATAAATGACAGTGTGTTCCTACTAGGCACTTTATAGAACTACCAAAAAATAGAAATTGAAAATAGATAAGGATAAAACCAACACACTTTAAAAAATATATTTTATTTATTAATGGTACAAAAATTATTTTCTTCCCACACTGTCTACGTTTAGCCAGTATCTGGGGCTAAACTGTAGCAGTTGTTCTACCACCCAGTGCTCCCTCCCCAGCTGAGAAGGGGAATTGGGGAAAAAAGGGAGAAGCCCCAGGAGTTGAATTAGAAACAGGTTTAATGAAATAACAAAACCAATACAACAACCAACATAGACTATACAAAGTTCTAATCTGCCTAGTCCTTGATGTCAACACCAGGAGCAGAAGGTCAAGAAGAAGGAGCCCCAGGAAGAGGAACTCTACCCTCAGTGAGCTCCCTCCTTTTATCATGAGCATGATGAGGTGGTGTGGGACACACCAGTGCCTTGAGTGGATCTCCCAGTTGACTGGGGCTGCTCATGGCTGCCTGCATGGCTGGGCCATGGGGCTGTGCTGGGGAACCAGGACACACACCTCAGTGACTTGTCTTGCACACTGCCTGGGTTGGCACACCCCACTTCACAGACCACTGGTCTAACCCCCAGGTTGCATGAGTGTTCTTTGTTCCCTTTTCCTCTTCCCAGAGGACATAAAGGAGATTTTTCTCCTCTTGCTTCTTTAATTTACTGAATTCTGAATTGATGATCCATTTTCTGGTGCTGAAAGTCTGCATAATTTCTTGATTACACCAATAAATAATAATAACTGAATAAACATATTAGAAGTAGAATGAAATATTGCTATTAACCTGAAATGGAAATACCATAAGCTGTAAGAAAACTCAGGACTCTGAGGACTCTTAACATGTCCTAAGGCTCTTACAAGCCTCACCTGGGACCCACACCCTATGCCCAGGAGCTCCATTTCAGCTCACACATGGCCCTCGGGATTTACTGAAGCTCTTTGTTAAATAACTTTTTCTTGTGAAAGTTCTTTCCAGCTTAATTTATGACTTATGTCACCCCTCCCAAACTTCCCCCAAACAGAGCAGTCTTTTTTCTGGAAAAAATTGAGTCTTTCATCTCTTGGAGAATTATAATGTAGGAAAGCAGGCATTTTGTACTACATTATCTCATCGTTATAAGCTAAGATTTATTCAACAGATCTGGCAGCATCTCCAGTACATGGCTGTTTTCAGCCTAGAGCATCCAATAGACCAAACAGTAAGACAGGATCTATATAACATCAAGGAAAAGCTGCTGTGGAGCATTATATAAAAATATTATGCAATTTCCTAAATTCTTCCTTGGCTTCCTGAATTAGTGAGAAGTAAGACAAAGAAGCAGTTACTCATTTTCCCCCAATTGTATTGTTTTGATTTTCTCAGGTGGGCCAGGTGGCAACAAGAAGCTTCAGTGCCAGGGATTTCTCTGTCCATCCTATCCCACCTGATAGGGGATCCCAAAGCTACTTGGATTGCGAGGTGTGCAACCAGCTCCGATGGTAAAATGAATAAATGTCATGTGATAGATGAGTAGAGCGGAAATTCCTCCAGGAAACCCTTTAGGAAGCCCTCAGTATTTCTGCTGTTTGGCCCTTTACAGCTCAGTCTTCAGAGAGCAATTATTGCCACTGCAGAGTAATTTATAAAACAGGAACATGGACCATTCTTGGAAGAAGCTTCTGCCACTTGGAAAGACCTTTGAGTCTCATCTGAGCTTTTGCAAGCTGTTCATAAGCTGTTATAGAAACAGAAAACAATGGAAAACAGATGAATAGGTCCTCAAATAGCTTCACACCATGTTGAGGGCAAGAGATTGCATTGGAAGCTTCACATCAGCCAGAAGGACGAATGCCTTTGGAGTGCAGCTCAGGATAGTAGTGCCACAGCTACTAAGGGCTAGCTAACTAGTGTTACAAAGTGGTAGGGGTTGGAAGGGACCTCTCAAGATCATCTAGTCCAACATCCCTGCCTTGTTTAGGATCTGTGTCCCATGGGGGAAAGAGCATGCTGCCCACCTCTCTGAACTTCCTGATGCGGTTCCTTTTATGTCCTTGCTGGGCTTTTGTGCATTGAGGGGGAGCAGCAGCAGTTTTTCCAGCCCCTTCCTGCCACCTCTTCTTTTGTATCTCTTAATTCCTTACTTTTGACCAGTACAGTGAAATAATAACAACAACAACAAAAATCATGACGAGAGAGTTTACTGCATGGACAGTAACGTGTCCATCATGGCTATTGCACTAGATACAGCACTTCATAGGTTCTTGTTGTCCATTTAAAAAGTTCAGGCAGCTGTTCTGCAAACTCCTTCTTCTGCTTGCTCCTTAGAAATACAGCCCTTGACCTACTGAATCCAAGCAGTAATCATTTTGCATAGTGCCTCCCATCCAACTGTGCCAGCAGCCAGTGTTTCAGCAGGTGGCAGAAACAGACTCTCTCGATCAGGTGTGAGTTTCTGCCAAATCTCAGGCAGAGATTTCTTTGTGCCTTTTTTAAAAAGACCTTTGAGGTTTGAGTTTTGAAAGGGAGTTGGGTGCATCATCCATTTAAATACTTCTCAAAATCTGATTAGATGCTTATTGGGCATCCCTAACCATTCAAATGGCTTTTGAAAATCTGCCTATAAGTAGTTTAGAAGGTTGCAAGAGCTTTGAAAATAGAAGTGATGCAGCAGTCCAAATTTTTTGAGTAATTCAGGTGTTCAGCCAGATTATCAAAAGCATATGTATGCCTGGGTAGGCTCTGAAAATGTAAATCTAGGTTGCTAAATTATATATGATAATGGGACCACAGTCATTAGGGTCTTGTTTCTTACTTTAAATCCTTCCCAAAATTCTGAAAAAATCCAGGCTAATGTAACTCTAGATGTCCTCATTCATACGAATGTCTAGATTTTAATTTTTAATTAAGAATAAGCAATTTTGGGCAGTATTTGTATGGAAACAATTTATAAAGCTTGATGCATATCTTTATGTATGTGTATTAGAATTTATATGATATCGATATAGCAATTCAATGTATTTGTAAATACACATGAACATTATATAGAATAACTGATAAAATATAACACAAAATAACTTTAAAATAATTATGTATCAGAGCTTTCACAGCAACTTTCTCTTTCAGGAGTATTTCTTTCACTAAATGGCCAATGGACTAATAATACTAACAAAAGACTTAATTACTGAATAAAGCTAGGTATAATGCCATGAACAAAGTACGGAAATTGGATAAAGACAAACATAAATATGAACACAAACATTTTGGTACATGAAGCTTTGATCAAATTCATCATAAGATCAAATTAACCTTATCTTGACATGAACGGATGACACTGTACTTGGAATTGTTATTGAAGACATTAAGGATTATTTCCCATTGTCTGTATTTGGTTTATTTTCATGTTTTCAATTCTGAGCCTAGCGGGATGTTTACATGACGTGCTCACTTTAGGGTATGTCTTTGGAAATCTGTGATAACAAAATAAAAAAAGCACAAACAAGTCATTATTGTACCTGGAAAGGGATGAGACTCTGCATATATAGGAAAAGCGCAATCAGGACAGCTGTGCTAACACAAGTTCTGGCTCTGAACAACCAATGAACCCTTCCTTTTCTTCCGAAATATCTCCCTAAAACCTGCCAGTGGTGCTTTTACCACATGCATTCCAAAAAATAACCACTGATTTTTATTTATTTTCTGCCTAGCTAATAATTTATTGGGAACAGGACACTGATGTCAGTTTCCAGATGTTTTCTCCAAGTGAATATTTCAAGTTAGCTAAAGATTTGGACAAGGCTTTGAATGTTGCCAGTATCCCTTTTATCTCTGCAGTCCTTAATCTGCACTGATTGCATGGCTTGGTCTATGTCTTCCCAGAATGGCACTGGTTGACTCTCCTTTCTCCTGGAGGTCTGACTGGGTCTGACTGGGTTTGAATGTGGCCAATGCTGACAAATCCTGCAGGGCACACTGCAGCCCTGCTGCCATCTCATCTGCCCAAGCAGTGGTATTTTGGCTTTGTCTCTTGAGTTTCAGTCTTTGATTGATAGGGGTCTACAAGAGTGCCATGGGCTGGAGACTGGAGATTTAATCTATTAATAAGATCTAATTCACTTTGATTGATGTGCAATTTTAAGTGTGGGTTGTTTTGGGTTTTTTTTTCCCTTTTTCTTGGCATTGTCTTTGTTTTTTTTTGAAAATATTGGTGCATTAAAGACAATGGCATACGTGGAAGAAGAAAACATCATGTGCCTTGGATGTATATGTATAAGCCAATCAACACTGAACTGCTGATTTCTCAGAAAGCTTGACAGAAATAGACATCCATTTCATATTATCCTTTAGTTAAGTAATGCCATATTGTACATGAAATTGAAATCCTCTTCTCCAGGCTAATCACAAGCAATTATCTCCTAGCACATAATTGTTGTTTCTGGAAGTTCTGTTACATAAACAACTGAATGTGGACTACGTGGGAACCTTTCAAATTGCCACATAGGAGTTTTGCCAGGATCTGGTGAAGTCTTCACATTTCTTTGGCCATTTCTTTGATAGTGCCTATAGGTTATAAAGGCTCTCTGTGCCTTTGTGATGGTATAGACTCATCCTGAAAGCCAGATAAAGGATTTAAAAAACTTTACAGTCACATGAAATTGCCCCCTTAAAACTTCAGCCTTTGTGTGGGTTACAGCCTTAGGGTTTGTTCAAAACTGCTGAAAGCTAGTGTTGAGGATACAGAGAGGAGCCAGGACTTCTGTCCTGAGTATGAAAATCTCTAGGTCATCCTTGGTTTATGTGAGGTAAGTCAGGTTAATAGCTGTCGACATTCTTTTTTTTTATAGGCACTGACTTAAACTGCTTGCAAATGTCTGCTCCTCTCCCACAGCCTGACTTCCTGCCCACCAAGCCCAGGAATTCCTGGGCACAGGATTCACACAACCAATGAAGGCTTATAAATAGCATTTTCTCTCATCCGCTGTGTGCTACTCTCCACTCTCTTTTTTCCCCTCTGCAGGTTTGGAAGTGCTTGCAAAAAGCAGTTTGCATCCAACTGAATCCTTGTTTTGCAAAAGCACTAAAAAAATTTACAATTAATTCCACAGACTGGAATTATTTAAATATTTGTATATAGCTTAAATGCTGGAGCCATTATATTCACTGTTGCTGAGCTGTATAAGCTGCATGGTCTCCAAGACTCCATTTGTGAAGCTTTTCCACCACAAATATTTTGTTTATTAAGTCTTCAGATCCCATCAGGTATGTTCTGTCAAGCCAAGTAAGGCCTGATGGTTTCTTTACAAATTGTAATAACAGGACTGCTAAACACCAAACAGCTATATCCAAACACATCAAATGTTGCTCCAGTGCATTGGAATTCATCTGGGACCAATAAGTAGAATTGACAAGAAATTTCTAATTTAAGTCATATTTTTTGAGAACTGACTCTATAAGAAACACTTAGTTTTTCAAGAAATAACAGCATCATGTCCCAAGATCTAAGCTTTATCTGTTGACTGTAAAATTTGGGTTAGAACTGATCTTTGGGAAATGTCATGAGCTATTCACAGAATCACAAGTCAGAGTGGTGGGGGTTGGAAGGGACCTCTGAAGATCATCCAGTCCAACCCCCCTGCTAGAGCAGGATCCTAGAGTAGATCCCACAGGAACACGTCCAGAGGTGTTTAAATGTCTCCAGAGACAGAGACTCCACAACCTCTCTGGGCAGTTCCACTGCTCTGTCACCCTCACAGTAAAGAAGTGTTTCCTTATGTTAAGATTGAACCTCCTGTGTAATTCATAGTAAGCAGTACAAAAACTCTTATGAAAAACAACCTACTGTATTTTTGAGTGTGTCATATTTGACACACTTCTCACAGCTATTGTTCCTTGAAAAGAATTATTCAGATAATTTCTATCATTGAACTGTGATTAGACATTTGATGATCACCCTGTTTAAATTTGTTCTGCTGCCTCTTTCTTGGTTCTCTGTTCACATCTCACCTGTCCCCTTCAGTGAGCTTGAACAGGTACTTGTGTGGCTACATAGGAAGCATGAATAAAGTGGAGAAGGAACCAGAAAAGAAAATTTGTTCTTCAATTAGATTAGCTTCTGTACAATTGACCATGTAGCCACCTGTCCTGGTTTCCCAGGAACAGCCCCCAGCCCAGCCATGCAGGCAGGCCATGATCAGCCTCAGGTCAGTGGGAGTTTGAGTCAGGGCAGCTGCCCCAAGCTGACTCACAGGTGGATCCCATTCCACTTAATCATGCTCATTATAAAAGGAGAGAGTTCAGCGAGGGTGGAGTTCTTCTTCCTGGGGTTTCTTTCTCTTGGCCTTCTGTTCTTGTTGCTGACTCCAAGGACCAGGGTGAGTAGAACCTTGTACACTTTATGTTGGTGGTTGTATTAGCTTTGTTATTTCATTAAATTTGTTTCTGTTTTGACCCATGGGGCTTCTCCCTTTTTTTCCTCAATTCCCCTTCTCAGCTGGGGAGGGGGCATTGGGTGGTAGAACAACTGCTGCAGTTTAGCTCTAGGTAGATACCACCCCAACAGCTTGGCCAGAAAGATAAAGGGACTAGGGAAGAGCAAGCAGATTCTGGTAGGGAAAGTTTAATTTATGCAGAAACTCCTATAAAAGAAATGTTCACCTATGTTAGGTCTTAAATAGCATGAAAGGGTTCCTCAGCACTGGCCCAGGCTGCCCAGGGCAGTGGGGGAGTCCCCATCCCTGGAGGGATTTCAGAGCCGTGGAGATGTGGTGCTGAGGGACATGGGGCAGTGGGGACTGGGCAGTGCTGGGGTAGTGGTTGGACTGGGTGATCTTAAAGGTCCTCTCCAGCCAAGGCTGTTTTATGATTTTATGACATATGCAAGAAACTTTAAATGGGTTCAGAAGTACAGTGGAACAGGCACTCAGGTTCTCAAGGACAGCTGGTGAGAAGAGTTGTTTGTATTACAGCAGTGCTTTGTGAGCTGTGATTACCACTCCAGTGTTTGGCTTTGCTGGACTGTGTCAGTCTCTTCTGTCAACACAACAGGCAGTATTCATTTAACAGTTTTAACTGCTTAACAGAAACAGAATGATATTTATTTTTCTTTTGAACAGGCAGTTGAAGCTGTGTAATATACTGTGTGCTTTCATTTGTTTATCAAGACTTAAGGATTAAATTCATGTTTTGTTTTGACTTTTGCTGTGGCTTTGTGCATGAATGATAATCAGACAAACTGTGAGCTGAGTCATGGTGACTCGAGCTTTTAGTAGAAAAGTTTACAGGAATCAAAGCTGGGAAAAAAAGCCACCAGAGGAATCCAGAGAAGTATCTTATTATGATGAAACTAGGGGAAATTATGCATGTTCAGATTTTTTTTTGAAAAATCAAATACCTACATGTATGTGCATGCATTTATGAAGAAGACTGCAAATGTGCAAAATATGATACCTGATGAGCTGTGTCTATTTCATAGGAATTGTGCAGCTTGCTCTCACACGTTAAACACGAGACAAGCAAAAAGTACTCTCAACCAATCTTGGTGACAAGAATGTACATTTCCATCATAAATCTACCACCTAAAATTTCTAAGTAGAAACAATAACTCCACGTTTTGATGAGCAAAAGCAAATCATATCCAGTGACTCCTTCTTCCCTGTCTGTATGGTTGCAGGAGTTTATGTCACTAGGTTCTTCCTTTTCATCTTGAAGAAACTATTTCAGGGCATTGCCTGCTGTTCTCAAGGCCTGAGAAACTGCCCTGGCACTTACCTGAATTCAGAAGAATTGGCTGAAGAATTAACTGAGGAATTATTTGAAGAATTAGAGAGATTTGGGAGGGAGGACAGAGAGGGAGGTAGAAAACAAACAGGTTTCTAGAGGCTGACTGATTTGAAGGTGTGACTCTGTGACAGATGTTAGAGGAGCAGGGAAAGAGGTGGTGCTGTATTACAAAGAGATGATGGCTAAGAAGAAAGAAAAAAATGGGAGCCATAGGGAAACACAGCAAATGCTTCCTTAGGGGTCATGGAATTGCTCCAAGGGCACTGCTGTAACTCTCTGACCACTACAAAACCTAGATAAGCTTTTAGCCCACAACAGAAGTTTTTCAGGAGGCCCTCCCTTGTTTCCTCTGTTTTAAGTGTAACAGATTGGATTTCAAGTGTAATCACTATTTTTTAATGTTTCTTTGGCAGCGGCTTAACATTTACTCAGTCTTAACATCTATAAAGTATAAATTGTCCTTTTGCTTAGGATGTTTGCCCTTTTCACCTGAAGTGTTGCCAATTTTTGGGAGGGGAGAGCCGTGCTAACAGTTTAGAATAATTAAACTGGAGCAAACTCCAGACAGTATGCAACATCTAGTTAGCAAATTTGTGAAGTTCCTAACCTCCTCGTTAACTGTGATAGCCAGAAAACGCTCCAGAACCTCCCTTGTCCATACAGTGTAATAGGCTCTGCTGTGAGACCCAGTGGTCACAGAATGCAGAATGAAGTGAACCCAAGGTAGGATCTAGCTACTGCAAATGGGGTCATTATGGGTTGTTTTCTCACCCTTTCACATGCACTGTTTTTTTACACGTGTTAAAATGAAGCAGTGGCTTCACAGTGGCTCAAAATCATTTCACTTAACTTCAGGAACTTAACTGGAGCACCTATGTGAGTGCATAATTTCCTCATTCAGATGCTTAGTTTGGAACTTGGGGAGCAAACTTTTGTGCAAGAGCTTGAGGAAATGAGTTTGGGTTTCAGTTTGCTGCAGTTCTCTGTGCATGGTATGGGGAGGTGTACCTGTGTGATCTCCTCTAGGATCCTGCTCTAGCAGGGGGGTTGGACTAGATCTTTGGAGGTCCCTTCCAACCCCTACCACTCTGTGTGATGCTCTGCCATTGTGGAAGATGTGTGCTGAAGATAAAGACTGGGAAACTTTCAGCCTGTAATGATGATGTAATTGCTACTTCCGAACATGTTTATCTAGGTAACTGGAGCTCACATACACTAGGGCTTAGAATAATCTAAGCAATCATGTATTTTTTTTCCCCACCCTCTTGTTTTCTGTATAAATGCATCCCTCCTTGTCTTGGTGTCATCAGTCTGGGGACTCTCCCTGCCTGCAGTCACCCCTAGCTGTTGAAGGGGAGTGCTAACCAAAAATAACTGAACAAAGAAGCAATATCAGTATAAGAATATTTATGTTCTAAAAGGGCAATGTTTCTCCCTCAGCCTCACAGTACTTTAATTCCCAACTTTATCTTCAAACATCTGTCTACTCTTCCCTACATCTGCTAAGTATGAATGGGACAGCACCAACATCCTTCTTGCCTGGTCAGAGGAATCATGGTCAGTTTGATGTCAAGATCAAGGAAAGAGGAGGACTTAAAGATTTCCTGTTAAGTTTGAGTTCATTTGTAAAAATGGGGAAACTGAGGAAGGAGTACAGGAGAACCTCACACTAGAGTGAAACCCTCATGTTTTATGCCTCTGACTGCTATGTGAACCTTGATGTAGTATTTGAGATTGGGTCAAACTTTTGTTAACAAATCACGTAAAACTTGCCTGCTTTTACATTTCTTAACAAATTTAACCATGTTTCTTCAAAAGGGTTGCTAGGGTTCGCAAATGTTTCAAATTAACATGGTCCCACTTTGCTGAAAATCAAGTGAAATTCATTATTTTTCAAGTTTTAGTTGCAAAGCTTTGGCTTGTTAGGCTGACTTTCTTCACTGGAGTGTGAATCTCTAGGTGGGGACTGATACAGACCCAAACCATAGATATTGTTCAGGACCCCCTGTGCAGTGAAAGAGAGCTTTGGTACCAGCATTCCTGTTTTTCTCTGTTGCTGATGCTGTATGTAACATTGGGGTCTCTGTGTAGGCTCACCTGTGAAGAACTGGACAGAAAAATTACCTACCTGCCTATTTTTAGGATTCATGGATCAGTGAAGTGGGAGTAGTGAAAAGAGAAGTTTAAAACAAATACTACTTATTTGTTAATCAAGCCCAGCTGATTTATAGCCCTATGTACTCAGCTCTGATGAGGCTGCACCTTGAATACTCTGTTCAGTATTGGGCCCCTCACTCCAAGAAGGACACTGAGGTGCTGGAGTGTGTCCAGAGCAGGGCAATGGAGCTGGGGAAGGGTCTGGAGCACAGTGTGATGGGGAGCAGCTGAGGGAACTGGGGGGTACAGTCTGGAGAAGAGGAGGCTGAGGGGAGACCTCATTGCTCTCTACAGCTCCCTGAAAGGAGGGGGTAGCGAGGGGGGGTCGGTCTCTTCTCCCAGGTAACAGTGATAGGTAATGGCCTCAAGTTGTGCCAGGGGAGGTTTAGATTGGATATTAGGAAAAATTTCTTCATTGAAAGGGTTATCGAGCACTGGCACAGTCTGCCCAGGTCAGTGGGGGAGTCCCCATTCCTGCAAGTGTTTGAGATGTGTAGCTGTGGTGCTGAGGGACATGGGGTAGTGGTGGCTTGGCAGTGTTGGATTAATGGTTGGACTTGATCTTCACTGTTTCTTTCAACCTAGATGATTCTGTGATTCTGTAATGGTTGGACTTGATGGTCTTAGAGGTCTTTTCCAACCAAGGCTGTTCTGTGATTCTATGTACTAAAAAGGAAAAGAAGGAAAGGAGCAAAAATCCTTTCAAAGAAGATAAATAGGCTCTCATTATGAAGAGAAGATTTGGTTTTAGAATTGCTTGCTTTGCTGAGTTACTCAAGAAACACTTAGTATGTTATCTCAGTGATATTGGGGATTGCTAACACAAGTCAGGATGGTTGCCTTGAAGATAATAAAACTGGATGCTAACTCTCTCTTATTTTCTTTCCATCTTCCGTCCTTTTTCTAAGTTTAGACGCTCTCCCAACTTAACAACAAAACAGTTAGCAGCTGTTGCCAACCTCAGTTCTTTGTCTTCAGTTGCTTCATTTCTTGACAAAAGAGAAAGAAGGAAGATTCATTTTTAGCTAAATTTTTGGAAGCATTCTTGCAGGAACAGTGGACTTCAACCATGCTATGCTATCTTCCATTTTCCTTCTTTTAATCCACAGTCTACAATAACTTGTGACTTTCCTGAGTATCTTACTGAAGCAATTTTCATCTTTCTCTGTCTACTGCAACCAAAACATTTTAGCTTATGCTTCTTGATTTCTCTCTCCAGTAGTTTTATTTATATCCATATGTATTTTCTACATTAAGTGTACAAAAGTCTTCCACTAGTTCTTCAAAAGGCTTCATTTTCACCTCCTTCCATTGGTGGTACCCATTTCTCAAAGTTTGTACCAGGAAGATGTGATAGACAGAATAAATCTTTTTGTAATGCAGAGCTTCAGGGTACTTCAGGGAATGTTTCTTTTACTTTCTTCAAGGGACATTTCATTTGCTCTGAGTTTTGAGAAGGAAGCTGTGACTGCCAGTCATTTCTAGTCTTTCACATTCCGTCTATTAAACCTCTTTGCCAGTATACCTTATTTAAAAGCTCAACTGATGTACTTATTCTAGAAGTGGACTGTTTATCACAGATAATAGGATTGAACTAAATACTAACTCAGTCTTTATTAATGGCAATCCATATAGTAATAATTATATTAAACAATCTCTGCTTGTGATATGCTTCACATTCTTTTCTATTTACATTCTTCATCTACCTTTTTATCAAAAGCTGCATTTATCCAGACTTGGCACTAATGGATGCCATAGTCTCACTAAATCTGTAGGGAATTGCTTTTGCTTGTCAGGAATAAATTAACTGTACTGACATGAGAAATAATGTCATGCTCTTTGTGATATGAAGAGTGGTGTAATAAGGTAGGATCAACTCTAAGCATTTTAAAAATCCACCTAATAAAGGAAAAAAGAGAATCATGAGCTGAGGGAAAATATAACTGTCATTTTACCTTGAAGAACTGGAAGCAAAGTGATGCTCTGGGAAAAACCCCCAATGATTGTGATGATCAGTGTGTGATCAGAACAAACTCTTAAAGTAGTAGATGTCTTATGTGGTATTGCATGACACTTTAGATTCTAAATCAATGCACATAATTATGGTTGATTATTCAGTGTTGAGGTATAGAGGAGTGGAAAAAACTTCAGTATTTCTGGACAGTGGGAAAACTTGGGTAATTTTGGTGCTACCAAAAGGACAGCAGAGGGTGATGACACTGCCATTATGAAGTGGAGGTGCTTACAAGGCATCGAATGAAGGTAAATAACTAGGTATCCGACAGAATACAGCTAAGGCACAGTTGCCAACAGTTGTAGCCAGAGGACCTGTTCAATGACTGTGTTTTCTGGCACTTTGGATCCAGAGAGTCCTGCTAGCTTCAGCAAAGCACCAGACTTCAGCTAACAAGTCCTTGTAGAGAGCACAGTGTGGCGCAACACTGAGCTGCGGATGCACTAAACACTGCTACATCCAAACTTACTCTGTGAGGATCTGCTGCTGGTGTGGGGAGTCATGGAACCATAGAATGGTTTGGGTTGGAAGGGACCTTGAAGCTCATCTTGTTCCACCCCCCCTGCCACGGGCAGGGACACCTCCCATTAGATCAGGTTGCTCAAAGCCCCATCCAAGATGAAGAAAAGGACCAAGAAGAAGGGATGAAAAGCATCTTCCTCTTCTGTACTTCTTGAATACATATGGTCCCATGGTTCTTGTTTGAAGAGGCAGACCCAGAAGGTTGTGGCTGCTCAGCTTAGGCTCTGCTCCATGTGAAACATCCGTAACACTGCCTGAGCTGAGGCTCACCCTGCAGCCATGCACTGGTGTTCATACTGTGCTGGCTCCAGTCCCACAGTGCATGTCATCTTTGGGTATGTGCTGTGACAGACATTTCAGGTTATGAGTATGTTTCAGTTATGACAGGGTCTTTCACTGTATGTGCCCTGCGTGTGTTTCAGGTGAAGTCTTCCATGGCAGCTCTCTGCCTCAAATTACCTTCTTCCAACAGCGGGATGATTAGAACCTAGCTCAACTGACCATCTGGTTCTGAAATTGAGATTGGACTGAAACAAGCCTTGTTTTATCACATGGAAAAGGATAATCATTCTGAGAATTTCTGTTGCTGAAGTGATATGGAGTAGGAACTTGAACTTTGGCAGTAAGCTCATATCATCCCAGTGTAGCTGTTAAAAATCTGTCTAGCTTGGCAAAAGTATACCTGTCTGAGAAATACCAGTTTGCAAGGGCAGAGTTATGACTGTGTGCAACACGTGTTGCAGCCTCCTGTGGTGCTTCTGTAGCAATCTCGTAGCCTATCTGCTACTCAACTTAATCAGCAGCTGGCCTGAGTAGTACTTTTCTTGCAAGTGCTTTTTTTCAGTTGGGGGACTTTCTGACATGATGGAACTGTTTCTCTGTGCTATTAAGATTACTCATGGACAGAAGTGAGGACTATCAGAGGAGGTTAGAGGACCTCAGGCAGAGAGGGTAGAGTTTGAAAAAAAACAACCAACCAAACCCAAAAAAACAAATTACAGAAGAACAACACTGGAGATGAGAGAGTTTGGGATAGAGAAGCTAAGGAGATCAAAAGACAGGGCAGGGCTCCCAGATGATAAAAGCAAGAGGCAGATCTGCCTGGAAATGAAGGAAGAATCTGGGAAAGGGTGGAGGTGTTTGAGATCATCACAGTGTTAGCATGTGGAAATGACCTAGATGAGGGGATCAAGTGCACCCTCAGTAAGTTTGCAGATGACACCAAGAGCATATCATATCCTCCCTGCCATTTTATAGTTTGGGATCCAAATTTCCATGTAAGAAATTCTGCGCCTGACTTTTAGAGTTCAGTGTTACTGCTTTGTTGTGGGTCATTAAAGTCAAATAGGAGGATGCATGTGTAACTATGCTTGTTTATTTCTAGAATTAATGGTGTTTGAGAGGGAAACAGATATTTTACCAACATGGAGCTTTCCAAAGAGAATATATTCTGTTGTGTGTTAACAAACTACTATTCATCCACTCACTGAATAATGAAATGAGGTAGAGTCAAATGCTCTTGGGGAACTGAGTAGCTTCCCCTCAGAGAGAAGACTGAATTTCATAGCAATGATGGTGTTGAGTCTCGAGGAAAGTGTACTATGCCAGTACTATAGAGAAATATATACAGATATTTTATATACATGCAAACATACATATTCAGATGCAGATATCTATAGATTCTCACTCTCAATTTGCAAAATCTCCTATGTAAATCTCTGACAGGTTTGAAGAAGAGCAGCATCCTCTTGGATATGTAATATCATAAAAGAAAGTGTTTGACTATGTCCTTTCAATGATATATTTGTTTTCTTTACCTCAGAGACAGCTACAAAGCTGAAAGGGTTATTTCTACATGCTGAGTAGTCCTCTCCTCTGGAAATCCTTAATTTGTGCAATTTTCGTCAGAGAAGCTGCCCTGAAGGATGGGGAAGTTAATATAGAAGGGTCTGTAGGATAATTAATCATGACTAGGATCATTATCCTTGGACAGAATATGGAAATTCCTGATAGGTGAATAATAGTATCATAAAAATATCTTGTATTTAATAATTTGAGTTTTGTTAACATTTTTGGAGCCCATTAAGGAATATAAATTGTCTAACAGTGGTTTGAGATATTTAAACAAATTGCAGTCTGCCTACTAAACTCTGAAGTGGGCAGCCATCTGTTCACTGGTGAATGTATTATTTTAAAAACAGCTTATTTAGGAAAGAAGTTGTGTTTGTGTTTAACATTTAATCTACTTTTATGAAATTGTACTTGATTTTTTTGAAAAATGATGTAACGACAACAACAAATGGTCTGATCATTAACAAATTAAGGAATCATAAGATTTTTTTCCCCCCCTTCCAGTCATAGTCTGATTTTCTTCTCCATTTTCTCCATCACTGTAACAAACACAAAACATGTTCAGGGATGCTGTGGTGGAAAATATTTCCATTTCCTTACTTCAAAAGCATAGCAGGACAATCCAGGCTTTTAGCTCTTCAAATAAAACTTTTAGTCTGAAATACCCTTTTGTCTGTCCTGCACACCCAAATAAACCAAGGGCACATAATAGCAAATACTAGTATGGCCCAGAAAAGGTATGATATGTGAGCAGATTTATTTGGTTTCTTTTTGAAAATAGATTTTTAAAAAACATTTACAGTAACTGAAAAGAATTTGGGACAGTAGTATAAAATATTGTAAAGCAGATTGAGGTTACTCAGTGGTGCTTAGTTTCTGGAGGGAGGTGTGGGTCTGTCACTCTATGCAGAGCACAGTTAGAGGGTGCTGGTATTTGAAAGAGGACAATTAATGGAGACACTATTGACCATCAAATGAGGCTTCTTTCAGTTTCAGAGCTGTCTTTTCTCATCTTCAGAAGAACTGTCTGTTTGTCCTCCGTTTCCTTTCTAAAGAATGGCAGTATCTGTTATGTTTTGTATGGATTGTGTACTTCCTTGGGGTGACATTACATGTTCTTCTCCTTTTTTGTTTGGAAAGAACTTCTTGTTGTTGTGGATTGGGCTAAGACCAGAGGTTTAAATCCCAGACTTTTCAGTTTGGACTTTGAAAGATGTGACAAGGTCTTCAAGGTCTTCCTCTGCCCTTGATCCTGTGTTAGAGATCATGACAGACATGGGGGTTGTTCTCTGTACCCAGTGACTCTGTGACTTTGGGATGGGGTTACCAAAAAGACAGTGGATTAATACCTACAGCTCCAGACCAGACCTATTTACTTGGCTGCTGCTGGTGAGCGTTGGGTTTTACACAGTAGGTAGCAGCTGCTGCAGCAAACTGGTGTGCAGGTTATGGTAACAGTTATCAAATGGAGCAGATGCCTGCTTTGTGGAGGATACTGTGAAAGCAAATACTTGTATCATTCAAATATACGTTTACAAAATATGTGAATACTATATTCAATGCATAAAATGACTGTGTAATGGTAAAACAGGTTTGCTCCAGCAAGGCTAAATTCAGAACAGTCTGACACCTGAGAACATCAGGTTGTCCTAGGTCAGACCAAGTTGCAGTAAGGATGGAGGTGAAACCGAGAATGTGCCATTGGATTTAAAGCCTGTGCTGTTCTGGATTACATTTGAGCAAACATTACTGATTTTAAAACTTAAAATGCTCCCTCAGAAATACCAAAATGCAGTGTTTCTACCATGACACAACTGAACTATAATTTTAACTCTATTTTAAAAATACAGTGTGTGAATAGCTGTTCTAAACAATACAACCGATAGGGGTCTTGGGAACAGCTGCTGACCTGGGATATACTGTAGGACAAAGTTCTCATGATTCTCCTAAGGCTCTGAATGACTTTCCTGAGCAAAGAGACAAAACTGGGTGCAGAATACAAATCTTACCAGATTGTTGGCAGGCTGAATGCATTTAAATAGGCTCATAATGCTGAATTAGCTCTCTTATCTATGCTGATTTACCTCCTCAAAAATGCAGAACAAAAGAACATCAACATGGGCAAGAATAGGCATACATGAAATAATTGAAAGAGGAGATAAATGAAGACACAGAATAGGAGAATTGCATTTCATCAAGCAAGTACTATGTCCAAATGCAATCCAGTTCACCACATCCATAAGAGGTACTGTGTCATGAAGGCAGTGACTTATGAATACACTTTCACAGTAAATCCTAGAGCCAAATTCTGCTCTTTGCTGGGAATTTACTCTTTCAGTTCAACAGAATTAACACTTGGTCCATAATAAAAGGCCTCTATACTTCTTTAATAGCTTGCAGTACTCAGTAAGGCTTTCAATCAATGAAAAAGGAGTTTTTATGGCTGGTTTTTGGATGTGGCTATGAAGTAAAGTCACATTGAAATATATTTCCATTTTATTTTAAGAAAGACTTACACCACAAGTCTGTTTCTTCTCATGAGATTTGTTTATATATTTATTCTTATGACTAGCTTACCAAAAAATGTTGATGGTAGAGTATATAGAAATTGTACTGGAAGTGCTACCGGTAATGGAGTTCTTTAAAGTTGTTTCCCCTCCCCAGTCCACAAACCTTTAATGCCTGAGAGTGAAGAGCATGCTTGGATTGCCAGGAATAAGAATTCATCCTGAAGTCTTGGGTTATCTGTATCTCTTTGGCAAACTGAGATGGATGGAAACTACTTGGCTGCTCCAGCTTTTATTCTTTTACTGTCTTCTTTCAGTGAGCTTAATAGCACCCAGAGAAAACTCATGTTTTTTCCCCACTCACCACTTGTGCCTGCAGCACTACTGCTTAGAAGGCTTAATGGTTGGATGAAGTTATTTTCTGGAAGAACGATGAGCTGAAGCTATACTTGAGCAAGATGGTTTTGTAACCAGAAAGCAGGACAGGAAGCAGAGATGCTACTCAGTATAATCCCTTTTGGCTGAAAGGACACCTTGCAATCATTTATTTCAATAGCTTAGGAACACTCAGGAATTCTCTGCTGCTGGCACATCCATTTGCCCAAAGAATAACTCCTGTTGTCTGTGGTAGGTACAGAGGCACCATCACTGCCAGGTGAATGACGGTCCTGGTTCCACATCAATTTACATTTACTGCAGAGCTTCTGAAATCACCCTCTGGCAGAAAACAAGGCCATCATCTCCTCAACCTGATGAGTGACTGCAGCTACTGCCTCTCCTCTGTAATTGCTTTACAGTTGCACTAAATGGAGCTGAAGGTCTTGGAAAGGACTGTTAGATAGCAACTAGCTTAGGGATTTTTTCAGAAGTAATAGGTTTGTAATATTTGTGGCATGTTGAGAGGTGTCTGTCTCTCCTGCTGTTGTCTGATGCTTTCTGTTCCCTACTGGAGGCTTTCCACTTTCCTCACTTACAACACAGCCATGCAAACAGTACTCTGGGGATGAATGAGCTGGAAGGGTGGAAGCCTCTGGCAGGAAAGTGGGAACAAGTGGCTGATGGAAGAGGCAGAGTCTCATCTGCTGCTAGAAATTTTCTGTGTTAGTAACACATCTGTTTTATGAAGGTTGTACCCCTCCACTGAGCTGTGTGCCAAATGCCCCAGCTGTGTGGGCACAGAGACCCCCAGGAGGCTGCCCATTATGTGGGAGCAAGGAGAGACAGTCCAACCAGACATCTGGTTCACATCCTATTTTCTTTTAAATTATAAACGTACCTGGCAACCTTCCCCCCCATGCTGAACAGGCAGTACAGCTACTTAGGGGTCTGCAGCAGTGCAGTGGAGGGATACAGTGCAGTATGCTTTGTTATAGGGAGGTGGCAGAGCAGTGTAAAACAAAAGCCTTTTTTTTGTTCTTTCTGTGGCTACTGTGTGCCTGGCTGGGTAGGAACATCTGGAGGGAGAGGGGGAACCCAGGAGCACAATAAGCAGGGGTGGTATTAGTTTATAACATTTTATTTTACTGTGTTTCACCTATGAGATCAGAGTGCCTTGTCTTTCAAAGGGTTCTAGTTTTGTATTTCTGGTGTGAGAAACTGGAATTCCTCAGGGTACTTGGCAAGGTGCATTAAGGGGAGAGGTTATTGCAAATGAAGCCTTTGGCTGACCTATGGTTCTTTCCCTCTTGGTTAAATGCTCTTAAATCTGTAGTCATTTTATTATTCTTCTAGTAGAATTCAGGAGCAATGTGTAGCATAGGACAAATGAGATTATTTTCCTTGTTGGGTCATCTTAAGCCCTCCTTGTAGGGGAGACTGTGTTGGTGTAATCCACAGACACTCAGCAGGAGGTGGGAAAATTTTATGGAAAGCAGTGTCTTACACAGTAATGGGGAAGTGTTTTTTAAAATAGGACCCAGCACATCCTGGGGAGTAACAGCCAAACTATTATCCATGTTTGGGTCAGCACTGAGCAAGAGTGGAGATGATGAGAGTTAGTAGATGCTTCTCATTTGACTGAAAACACCTGCTGAAATGATGTAGTGGGAATGATCAGTGAGAATACCTAATGAAATAAAGAGGTTGGAAGGTGTTAATTGCACCATGTATTATTCATTTGCTACTCCTTTCTGGAAAGCATTGCCACTTGTCTTGCTGTTATTGAAATTTGGATTTATAAATCCAGTGCAACTATCTTAACCAGGTGTGGCACCAGAAGAAGCTCTACTTGTTGATTTTTTTTTTTTCTTTGTTCCTCTCATGAGTCAAGGTTATCAAATATCCGAGAGATAGGACTGCAGTGTTTTACAGCATTAAGAAATGTAAAAATGACAGTTCTGTGAAACATTACAAAGATGGTTACTCCAGCACAACCTGCCAAAAGGCTGTAAGAATGTAAGCTCTTAAATTGTTTGAATTACAAAGTGACTGGGGAGAATGGAACAGCATGAGGTAGGAAGAGCTGAAGAGCAACTGAGTGCCAGGGAAGGCAGAGGCAGCAGGTGATATCCCCACTTTCCACTGATCTCAGTGGATGTATCACTCACTGGGTGAGCAAGGTGGGGGTACAGATGGTATTTGTGATATGTCTGAGGCCTTTCTCTGCTAAAACACCCCACGAAACCTTAATTTGAAGGCTGGGCTCAAGGGCAATTACAGATGATGTGTTTTGTAGTTCTAATTTTAGATTTGTGACTAAACACATGCTGTTAGTGTCCATGTAGAAAAAATAGAACTTGCTGGGGGGAAAGAGATTTTGCTGTAGTTGCCAAGATAGATATATCACAGGCAAGCATTTTTTGATGCTTACTGAGTTGTTTTTACAGTCTGCAAGCAGAGAGCATAGACTAGTCTTGCTATGGCATGATGTCAGGCTGAATGAAATGCTTTCTCCATAGGTCTGCTGGTGGAGTTTGAGAAAAATCTCCTCCTATGCAATGGCTTAACAGAAAAAAAGGAGGTTCATGAAATTCATGAAGCTGAAGATTGCTGTGGCTAAAGAGGAGTTCTGGTGACCCCTACTGCCAGGACCTCACATGAGTTTCAGAGCAGTTTAATGGCCAATTACTGACCAGTACCATTTCAAAACAGTTTCTGTGGGGCTGAATTTCAATATATATATATATATATATATATATACGTAGAGAGAGAGTGGGAGAGATTGACTTAGAGAGAATGACTGACTCTCATTTTTAAGAGAAGACACGACTATTTTCTGAATTCCCTTCTGGCAGCTGAACATGAAAACCTGATGACAACCAAAATAAGTCACGTTTTTCATGCTGCAAATAGGATTTCTGGTCATTTCACTGACCACACAAGTAGTACCCTTTGGAAATATCAAAAATTTAAAAAAAGGGTTTATTGTTAGAAGTACAAATGAGAGAAAAATTATTATATCTATATGGTCTGTGTAGTATTCAGCAAGGCTTTAAAAAAGACTAGTGTTGCATGCTGGGTTTCAGCTTGTTTAATAATTGTGATTTCCCCCCCCCTCCAAAAATGTTAAAACTAGATGGAGGTCTAAGCTCAGGCTATTTTTTGGGAATAGGTATTCTTACCCAAGCTGAAAATGTAATGCCACCTATAAAACATGCTGTTTAACCACTCTTTTGCTTATGTTTTCCATCTTTTACCCACACACTCTTTCATAGCCTTTTTTTGTTGTTGTTTTGCAGTTTCTGTAAAGAGTGTAGCTTTTCCTATTATTATTTCAGGTTGATTTTCATAATTTGGCTAAAAGTTCAAGGAATGAGAATTTTTCTACTGCTTTGTCAGATGCACGCAATGCCCTTGCTCTGCAATACAGACAGCACTGAAGGTTTCTCAGTTCAGAATTCAGCTGATAATTTATTCTTATCACTTTGCCCTTTTACATGTTGGCTCTGCTGTGCTGACAAAAGTTAACAGCTAGAGAGGCAACAGTTGTTAATACGTTCTAGGAATATTTATTCCCATGTATAAACGAACTTATATTTACCATTTGTATAATTTTTACATCTTCCAGTTATTTTATGTACTTAAGTTTTGTTGACATGTCTACTCCTCGGAATGAATTCCCAAGCATCAGCCTACACAGCAATCAAACTTAACTGTCCACCAGAAATTTCTCATGTCAGATATGCTTCATCTTTCCTGCAGTATTCAGCCACTCAGGAATAGCAATCTGCATCTGAACTAACTTTTTTCTTTTCTTTTTTTTTTTTTTTTTTAAGATTCTGTTTAAGGATCTTGCCATGGCTGTGATTTATCTTTGTCAAGATAAATCTTCTGGACTGATTAGGCATATCAAGCTAAGAGAAGCCCAGATGAGCATGCAGGCCTATGTATGATGAATACCTTTGTTTGCACAGTTTGCAGTACTGTTTAAATGATGAGTTATTTTCCTGCTGCTACTATTATATCCTTTGCTTTACAGACATTTCCCCCTCTGAAAGTATGCTGAAAATATTCATTGGCCTGTGTTTTCACACACTTTTCTGCTTGATTGCAGCATACTTGTGAGCAAGAGCTCCAAATTCCTTCAGCAAGTATCTTGGAGGTGTCCTTTGAACGTGTTCTTGAGCAAGAGTGGGGTTTTTCTTTCTGCATTGCAGCTTAAAGTCTGTAAGAAGTGTTGGCACTCCTGCTTCACCCTTACAAAGGTTTTTCTAGCACTGTTTTTAAAAGAAACAATTCTTCTTGAGTCCATATAGAAACCCTCCTGACCTGGGCTTTGTGAAGTGACAATTGTTCTCTTTTCCCAGTGAGAGATCCCATCTTGAAATATATACAGGGTAATTTCTCTATGCACTGCTTCATTACCAATTAGAAGAAACAAGGCAGTTAATTCTACAGAACCCACCTTCTTTTCCTTTCTAAATGGTAAAATTGATATCTGCTCTCCAGGCAGTTTCCTAGACTCCCTTGGGAGCTAGCCTCTTAGCTTCCTTCATTCCTGCCTGCTTTGAGAGCTGGGCAGCTGGGAAAAAACTGTCATGGAAATTTTGCAGCACTGAAAATTCTGCATTTAGTACAGAACCCGAAAGCATTTGTCTCTCACATGGAATTGTTTAGTTCTTCTGGCATCCACAGTTGAACTTTGGTCTTAATGTCTGGTCTGCCCCGTGGGTGGGATTTTCAGCATTTGCAGCTCTTTGACAGGACTTGTGCACTTCTTGCAGCTCATTTCCTGTGTTGCCCCTTTTCAACAGCCTGAGGCACCTTCAGAATCCCCAAGGGTCTGAAGGGTAGGCCCCAAGGGTAGGCCATTTGAGTCCATCAATCAGCCCTTGCCATGAATTGCAAGGAGCATATTTCACCTCAGAAAGACAGCTGTATCCAGAAGGAACCACTGTTGCGTTTCAACTCTAAGATAAAAACCTCTTACGTGTTGACTTTTTGTCAGAATTTTGTAGTATTTTCTCTTCCTCCCATCACCTGAGGCTGCTGCCCAATAGCAAACAGGGCTGAGGCCTGGACCGATGGGC
Organism: Podargus strigoides; assembly: GCA_028020825.1. NCBI lineage: Eukaryota > Metazoa > Chordata > Aves > Caprimulgiformes > Podargidae > Podargus > Podargus strigoides. Next base: position 46,008,614 of record CM051624.1, on the reverse strand, counting down.
TGCCAAAAGCACTGGATGGGCTTCCTGGGCAGAGCCCCAGGCTCCGGGACGAGGGGGGCACTGGGTAAGGGCCTGCAGATGGGGAAGGGGTGACTTGGAGCACGCTCCTACCTGGCAGGTGTCGATGCCGCCCTGCGGATAGCCTGCACACAGGTTGTGGGGCTGGATGGCCCCTCCGTACCACCGGCTGCTGTTACAGAGCCGGACATCGATGAGGCGGGCCTGGGCCTCCCGCAGGACATCAGCCGGTCCTCCAGCTGTGAGCACAGAAAGGAATGAACCCCATGAGCTCCTTGCCAGCTCTCCTCCCCTGCCTGGGTGACCCCTTCCCTCGGGCTGGGCCGTGCATCTCGAGAGGCCTCGTGCCCGTGCTCCCCTCCTGTCTGGCTCTGGGGAACGGCTCAGGCCCATCTCTCGACGGCCGTACGACCCCGCAGCCTGGCTCTGGCTTTGTCTCTGCTGTCAGGAAGGACCCACTGTGGGCTGATGAGGGACCCTCCGCACACGTGCCCCATGCCTGGTCTCCAGGGATCCTGGATGCTGACGATCCACAGCCAGGTCCCTGGCTGGGCAGCCGTGCCACCCACGACGCGCGACATGCCGTACTGGTAAGCCATGGGCCGCAGCCCGCAGGTCCTGTAAGCAGAAATATGTCACTGCCCTGCTGGCTGGCTGGCTGCTGTCCCAGCTGAGGGTCAGCCCTCTGCCCTCCCCACTGGGCTGCCTGGACAGCAAGGGCCAGGGCACCCCGCGGGAGGGGCGTGTGTCTGTCCGTCCCCGGTTCTGCTTTTGCCCCGCAGACGAGCTGTGCCAGCAGCCTGGGTGCTGGCCAGGGACTGAGGCTCCCACAGGGGCTGGGGGACAAGTGGGCGCCCTCCAGTGAGCCCCACAAGGGCTGCCCAAGCTCCCAGAGCCTTGGGCCACTTACCCACAGCTCTCCCACGTGCCGTACGCAGAAGCTGCGATCGGCCTCGCCGACAGACCCCCCACCCAGCACACGGCCAGCAGGCCGAGGAGGGGGAGAAAATTCATCTTTGTCATTTGCACATGACAGCCACGAGAACCGAGGACTTGTCACCACCAGTGCCACAGCCGACTGGTGCCCAGCACTGGCGTTGTGGCATATGTTCTGTTTTAGAACTAAGTGCCCTTGTTTTATAGTGTCATCCTGCACTTAGTGGCATTTGCTCTGTGTGATATGTCACCTCTGTGTTGCTGTAATAAAACTGCTGAAAAAAGCTACTTATCAGGAGTATGGCAGGCTTCCATTACCTTAAAAGAGGTTATTTACTGCAAAGTCAGTTTTTGATATCCGTACTTCAAATTATGGAAATATCTATCTTAGATTATTTTCAAACACTTTAATATGTCGTTTTCTCAAGTCTTAAACACAGAAAGTGTGTCTGTTCCTTATTGTGAATACATTGTGGTAGTGAAGGGGCTGAAATAGCTTTAATGACAGAGATCTTGTAATGAAAATTGTGATACCTTAGTGAAATAAACTTCAAAAGGAAGTACTCATTGCTCAAATTTTGTCTAGTTATGCTAACATTCATAGAATCTAGCAATACAATTTTGATTTTTCAAATGCCAGCTTTAATTTTATATCTGCTTATAAATACAATGCACACACTGACATACTCCTTGCTTTTAACCAGCAAAGATGATTTTGCTGAGAATCTTTTTTTTTTTTTTTTTTTAAAGGAGTCTCTTTTTGTTTGGTGGTTTGTTTGTTTTTCCCCCCCCCCCCCCCCCCCCCCCTTTTGCCATGCACCAGTTTGATAAAATAGTTTAGCCTGGAATAACGCATGTTGTTTGGTTTATCAGAAATTGATGCCTGTCCATAACCACTCTTTGGTTAAGGCATGTTGCTTAAGCCAGGTCTCTTTGGAGCACAGGTGGTGGTGTGCAATTGTAAATGAGTGTTTAAATATGAAAATAGTACAGGTATGGTTCTCCAGTCATGACGATAGAATCATAGAACAGCCTTGGTTGGAAAAGATCGTTAAGTGCAACCATTAACCTAACGCTGCTAATTCATCTCTACCCCATGTCCCTCAGCACCTCATCTCCATGGCTCTGAAATCCCTCCAGGGATGGGGACTCCCCCACTGCCCTGGGCAGCCTGGGCCAGTGCTTGATAACCCTTCCAGTGAAGGAATTTTTCCTAATATCCAATCGAATGATCTACTGACACAAGAAAAAAATTTGTGGCGAGAGGCAATATACTTTATCGTACAAAATTGATAAGGTCAAAAACCCTCCCAAACAAACAGACTGGCATTCAAACTGAACTTCTTCTTAAATAGCATCCAGAGCCCCACGAATTAGTCACTTTATTAATGATGCTGACTTGATCCATACAAACCCTACTGCTTGGGAGTTTCTTTCCCTGCAGAACACCTTGCTAAACCAGGACTTGCCATTTAAGCTGTAAATTAATGTCCTTTCAGCTTCCTGGATGCTTGCTGAGTAAATCTGGCTTAAAAAGGTGTGGGAGGCATTTTTTTCAGAGTCCTGCTGTTATCTAATGCGTTTTTCTTTTGAAATGTGAAAAATACAAATAATTTCTTCCAGGCTCCTCAGCAAACAGAGCACTGGGTTTGAGTGGCTTGTCCTTTTTAAATGTAGCTGAATGATGCTTTCTTGCATTCTGTAAGAAAATATTTAAGTTCAGCCAGCTGCTTGAAAACCTTAATGCAACTTTATTTTTTTTTATTTTATTTTTTTTAAGTTTTTAATTTTTTAATTTTATTTTTTTTATTTTTTTATTTTTTGGATTTGTTTATATTGTTCCCTGTTCCCTGATTTTATTTTTAATTTTCTTAAATAAAAGAAATGGAAGAAATGGAAGAAATACTAAAATAAGAAAGAAAATTTAAAATAATTTTATTTTTAAATTTATTTTTTAAAATTTACTTTATTTTGGAGTTTACTTTTTATTTATTTTGGAGTTTACTTTTTATTTATTTTGGAGTTTACTTTTTATTTATTTTGGAGTTTACTTTTTATTTATTTTGGAGTTTACTTTTTATTTATTTTGGAGTTTACTTTTTATTTATTTTGGAGTTTACTTTTTATTTATTTTGGAGTTTACTTTTTATTTATTTTGGAGTTTACTTTTTATTTATTTTGGAGTTTACTTTTTATTTATTTTGGAGTTTACTTTTTATTTATTTTGGAGTTTACTTTTTATTTATTTTGGAGTTTACTTTTTATTTATTTTGGAGTTTACTTTTTATTTATTTTGGAGTTTACTTTTTATTTATTTTGGAGTTTACTTTTTATTTATTTTGGAGTTTACTTTTTATTTATTTTGGAGTTTACTTTTTATTTATTTTGGAGTTTACTTTTTATTTATTTTGGAGTTTACTTTTTATTTATTTTGGAGTTTACTTTTTATTTATTTTGGAGTTTACTTTTTATTTATTTTGGAGTTTACTTTTTATTTATTTTGGAGTTTACTTTTTATTTATTTTGGAGTTTACTTTTTATTTATTTTGGAGTTTACTTTTTATTTATTTTGGAGTTTACTTTTTATTTATTTTGGAGTTTACTTTTTATTTATTTTGGAGTTTACTTTTTATTTATTTTGGAGTTTACTTTTTATTTATTTTGGAGTTTACTTTATTTTGATGGTATTATACTCTTTCCATTTATTCACCAGGTGGCTCTGGGCTGTCCTAAAAGGTTTTACAGTGCTGCTGCATACATTTCAATAATTTCTATTTCTATTGACTGATAGCAGCAGTCAATCTATCATTTTATGTGATCTGTTAAGTCACAGAAGTAGGCTGCTGCTGAAAACATTTTTCTGTTGCTCTTCTGGCTTTTTAATATTTATACATCAAATGCATCATGGTTTACGTGGTATTACTTTATAAATGTTAAGTGTGTGAGAATTATAGAATAGCCCTGGTTGGACAAGACCTCCAGGATCAAAACTGTGCATCCACTTGTTAGAATTGCCTTTTGTATGCACCAGAGGAATGCTTATTTGATTTGAAAAGCATCTCTTATCCTAGTGTAGAAGTGACCAGAAGAGCATCCTGCTCCTTCTTATATCTAGATGAACAAAAACATAGCAGCTCATTAGCTCTGCCAGTTTTGGGGATTTTGTTTGGTGGTTTGTTGTTTTTTTTCTTATAAGTAAAACTTACAGGCAAGCTGTTCTGCTGTGGAAAGCTGTTTAAAGCCACTAAATGCTTGAATAATGCATATAATTTTTATGCTAGTACATAAGAGCTTATATAGCATGAGTGCTTCTCAGCAGCCAGGTCGTTGAGTTACCATTTGAGGATGTGCATGAGCAGAGAGGGATGGCGCAGGCAGTAAGCAGGCAACAGCTGCAGTGCCTGGGGACAGGCTGGAGCAAGCACTGTTCAGAGACCAGGGTGGAGGCCAAAGAGGTGAGAGAGTGGCAAGAGCACTGTGAGCAATTTTGAGAACTACAGCTCTAAGTTGTATCATGGACCCCATAAATCAAATTGTGCCAAGGTCCTGAGCTGTCATTAAGTGTATGCTGAATTTAGGATTGCAGTGGAGCATGGAAATATCAGAGGAGAGAGATGGTGTTTCAGGCATGTTGTCTCCATGGCAATATCGTATTATGTGCAACATTTAATAATGTAAAGTGGGACCATATCATTTTAACCCAGATGTTTACTGGTTAGGTTCTGAATTCAGCTGTGATTTTTATGGAGAAGGCATCCTTGTTGACAAAGGTTGCAAGACTAGGAGAATGGGGACAGGCAGGTTCTGAAAAAATGGCTTTTGTCTAAAGAGAAGAAAGAGCATTTCTAGCTAAGCCCCTGTCATGGTTTAGAGGTGGTAAGTAGGCTTTGAGACTACTTGAAACTTGGCTCTCTAAATACAGCTTCTAGTTTGAAATTACACTGCTGAAAAGAGTTTACTCAGAGCGAACAATGGTAATGTGTCTCTGAACTGTGTCCTGTGTTGTTACACAGCCTTGTTTCAGAAGCTCTTTGTTCACATCAGAAAGCAAGACTCACCTCAATCTGTAGCATTTGTGGATTTTATTTACACTGTGACAAAAAGCCCAGCAAATTACTGAGGCAGAGCATAACTAAAAGGTTGGAGGAGGGCAGATAAATGTGTCTGCAAAACTCTGCTTGTGGCTTTTTGGTTGACCTCAAGCATTTCTCTGCTCCCTCTGACACAGGGCAGGGAGTTTTTCTTGTCTTTCAAGAGCTTGAGGAGGACATTAAATACCCATTAGTTTATAAAAACACAACAATAGAAATCACAGAATCACAGAATGTTAGGGATTGGAAGGGACCTCAAAAGATCATCTAGTCCAATCCCCCTGCCAGAGCAGGAACACCTAGGTCAGGTCACACAGGAACATGTCCAGGTGGGTTTTGAATGTCTCCAGAGAAGGAGACTCCACAACCTCTCTGGGCAGCCTGTGCCAGTGTTCTGTTACCCTCACTGGGAAGAAATTCTTCCTCACATTTATGTGGAACCTCCTATGTTCCAGCTTACACCCATTGCTCCTTGTCCTATCACTGGATGTCACTGAGAAGAGCCTGGCTCCATCCTCATGACACTCACCCTTTACATATTTATAAACATTAATGAGGTCACCCCTCAGTCTCCTCTTCTCCAAGCTAAAGAGACCCAGCTCCCTCAGCCTTTCCTCAGAAGGGAGATGTTCCACTCCCTTCATCATCTTTGTGGCTCTACGCTGGACTCTCTCAAGCAGTTCCCTGTCCTTCTTGAACTGGGGGGCCCAGAACTGGACACAACACTCCAGATGTGGCCTCACCAAGGCAGAATAGAGGGGAAGGAGAACCTCTCTTGACCTACTAACCACCCCCTTTCTAATACACCCCAGGATGCCATTGGCCTTCTTGGCCACAAGGGCACATTGCTGGCTCATGGTCATCCTGCTGTCCACCAGGACCCCCAGGTCCCTTTCCCCTACACTGCTCTCCAGCAGGTCAGCCCCCAAGCTGTACTGGTACATGGGGTTGTTCTTCCCCAGATGCAAAACTCTACACTTGCCCTTGTTGAATTTCATTAAGTTTCTCCCCGCCCAACTCTCCAGCCTATCAAGGTCTCGTTGAATGGCAGCACAACCATTGGTGTGTCAGCCACTCCTCCTAGTTTGGTGTCATCAGCAAACTTGCTGAGGATACATTCTCTACCCTCATCCAGGTCGTTGATGAAGATATTGAACAACACCGGTCCCAGTACCGACCCCTGAGGGACTCCACTAGTCACAGGCCTCCAACTAGATTCCGTCCCATTAACCACAACTCTCTGGCTTCTTTCCTTCAGCCAGTTCACAATCCACCTCACTACCTGATCACCAAGCCCATACTTTATCAGCTTATCTACTAGGATGCTGTGGGAGGCAGTGTCAAATGCTTTACTGAAATCAAGATAAACCACATCTACCGCTCTACCATCATCTATCCACCGGGTTATTTCCTCATAGAAGGCAATAAGGTTGGTCAGACATGACTTACCCTTAGTAAAACCATGTTGACTACTCTTAATGACCCCCTCATCCTTGATATGCCTAGAGATAGTGCCAAGAACAAGCTGTTCCATCACCTTTCCAGGGATGGAGGTGAGGCTGACCGGCTTATAGTTACCTGGGTCCTCCTTCTTGCCCTTCTTGTAGACTGGAGTGACATTTGCTATCCTCCAGTCCTCAGGCACCTCTCCTGTTGTCCATGACTTACCGAAGATGATGGAGAGTGGCCTAGCAATGACCTCTGCCAGCTCCCTCAGCACCCTTGGGTGCATTCCATCTGGTCCCATTGATTTATGGATATCCAGATTGCTCAACTGATCCCTAACCCAATCCTCACCTACCGAGGCAAACTCCTCCTTTATCCTGACTTCTTCCGGGGCTACAGGGATCAGGGGCTCCTGGGGAAAGCCTGCAGGAGTAAAGACAGAGGCAAAGAAGGCATTCAGCACCTCTGCCTTCTCTATATCCTCTGTCTCTAGAGCACCCCCCTCATTCATCAGTGGGCCTATATTGCCTCTAGCGTTTGTTTTATTAGCTATGTATTTGAAAAAGCCCTTTCTATTGTCCTTGACCTGACTTGCAAGGTTAAGTTCCAAGGAGGCCTTAGCTTTCCTAGTTGCCTCTCTACATCCTCTGACAACTGTCCTATATTCCTCCCAAGTGACCAGCCCCTCCTTCCGTGATCCGTAGATTCTTTTTTTCCACCTAAGTTTGCCCAGCAGTTCCTTGTTTAACCATGCTGGTCTCCTAGCTCCCTTACCTGATTTCATACCCATTGGGACGCTCTGATCCTGAGCTTGCAAGAAGTGGTCCTTGAATGCTGACCAACTATCTTGAGCCCCTTTACCATCTAGCACCCTGTCCCATGGGACTTCCCTTAACAATTGATTGAGGAGGCTAAAGTTGGCCCTGCGGAAGTCCAGGGTTCTGGTCTTGTTAGGTACTCTATTCCTCCCACACAGGATCCTGAACTCCACCATCTCATGATCACTGCAGCCAAGGCTGCCATCGACCATCGCTGCTTCAACAAGACCCTCCTTGTTGGTGAGTACAAGATCCAGCAGCGCTCCTCTCCTAGTCGGCTTGTCCACCATTTGCATTAAGTAGTTGTCATCAGTGCACTGGAGGAACCTCCTAGACTGTGAATGGCTGGCTGTGCAAGTCTCCCAGCAGATATCGGGGTAGTTAAAATCCCCCATGAGGACCAAGGCCTGTAGTTGCGAGGCTGCTTTCAGCTGCCTGTAGAAAGCCTCAGCAACTCCCTCATCCTGATCAGGAGGTCTGTAATAGACCCCCACAACTGTATCGCCCATGCCTGCCTGCCCCTTAATTCTCACCCACAGACTTTCAACTTGCCCCTCATCAGCCCCTGGAGAAAACTCAATACATTCTAGCTGCTCCCTCAAATAGAGAGCAACTCCACCACCTCGCTTCACTGACCGATCTTTCCTAAAAATGACATAGCCATCCATGACCACATTCCAGTCATGTGAGCTGTCCCACCATGTCTCTGTAATTGCCACCAGGTCATAACCTTTAGACCGCACACAGACCTCTAACTCCTCCTGTTTATTCCCCATACTGCGTGCATTGGTGTACAGGCATTTCAGAGAGCAAGCAGAGCGCACTGGTGGGACCCCTGGGAGGCAGGAGGCCTTGTGGTCAGGGCCTAAACATCTATCCCTTCTCTTCAATGATTGAAAATCCTCCCTAGAGCACCTTCCTTCAGGCCCTAGCATTTTGCTCTTGGGCTCGTCCCTAACAGACCCAGATGTCCCCCCTTCCCCCTTCACATCTAGTTTAAAGCCCTCTCAATGAGCCCTGCTAACTCCTGCCCCAAAAGCCTTCTCCCCCTCTGGGACAAATGCATTCTACCTGCCACCATCAGGCCAGGTGTCTTATATAGCAGCCCATGATCAAAGAACCCAAAGCCCTGCCTTTTGCACCAGTCACATAGCCATTCATTTATCTGTGAACTCTTCCTGCTTATCTCTTCACCCATTCTTGCAGGAGGTATGGAGGCAAACACTACTTGCACTCCAGACCCCTTAACCAGCCGTCCCAGGGCCCCGAAGTCACTCTTCATAGCCCTTACACTTCTTGTAGTAATTTCGTCCCTGCCAACCTGAAAAACCAGCAGTGGGCAGTAATCGGAGGGCTTTACAAGATCAGGAAGTTTCTTTTTAATGTCTCTAATCCGAACCCCAGGGAGGCAGCAGACTTCCCTGTGGGATGGGTCCGGTCGACAGATGGGCCCTTCTGTTCCCCTCAGAAGGGAGTCGCCCACCACAATTACTCTCCTTTTTTTCTGAACTGAAGAAGTCCTAAGGCGTCGGGGTGACTGACAAGCCCTAGGTGATTCACTAGATTGATCTACCCCTCCAACTTCATTGACCTGTCCCTGAAGTTCCAAGGCCTCATACCTGTTATTCAAGGGCAACTGGGAGGATGAAGGGGGTTGGGAGAGTTTTTGCTTGCCTCTCTGAGGACAGATAACCCTCCATTCCTCCCTGTCTCCTGAGCCCTCTCCTTCTGTCTGATGAAATAACCTATTTCAGTGTACAAATACAACTACAGTGATATGATAGGTGTTTATAAGGATGTTATTACTGCTTTGAACCATACCAGTTTCAAAACCGGTGCTAGAACGGTAATCAGGCTGGCAGGCCAGAGAGTTAACAGGACTGCCCATAAAAATGGAAAGAAAGAATCAAATCTGACTGAAGATCACTACTGAGTGAATTCCCCATGAATTCTCACCGCAGTCTACTCTCTGCTTTCACCCTTTTTCCACAGGAAGCACCTATACATTTACGGCAATGTATGTTTTTTTTTTAAAAACCCCACTAAACAGGTACTGGTGTAAAATACTACACAGTTTCTGAGTATAAACAATGAGTCTATGTATTGAAAATAGCACAGGGCTTCCCCTCTACTGCCGTGTGCTGACCCTGAGCAGTTGAGTACACGCAGTGAGAGAATGTGTATCATTTTTAGTGTGTAGAATGGGATGTATAACTCCCAGGAAGAGGATATGAAGGACTGTGAGATGATAATTCTGAATGAATCATCGTAACAGTCATTTGCCACTAAGAACTTCCTATCTGTCTGGGTTTTTTTTCTGTCTTGTAATACAATTTACTTGCCTTTGAAACGCCGTATGTTACAATCTGGTGCCTGACTTCAGGCATTACATATAAAGCAGGTGCTACAGAGGTGGTAACATTTGGATTTTGCAGTCTGAGGAAAGATGAAAAAAAAATTTGGCAACTGGATATTTTGGTATGGGTCTTGTGTCTGTTACATATTTTGAAATAAAAAATCCAGCGAACCAAAATAGAAAATCCAGTTGTATCTTGTGGTCGTGCTCCATGCTCATAGTCCTGATAGCCATATCATGATAGGGGGATATGCTGAACAGCAAGCAGAAACGTTGCCTCTAAAGGGGCAGTGTGCACAAGGACATTATTAGCTTTTTTCCATTTCAGCTTGATTTAGGGATTAAAAGAGAAGCCCATCCTCTCAGTGGGTGCCCGCTGAGCTGTGAAATTGCCCACCCATCTCCCTGCTCTCAGGTGGGCAGCTGCAGCCAGCTCAAATGTGAGTGATTGCTTCAGTGGCTGTATGGACAAGAATAAGGAATGGTTCTGGTTTTTGTCTCAGCTTCAGGTGCTGAAGCTTCACCTGGAGCTGAACCTGTCAGCTTTAATCTCTGTAAGAAAACTTCCTTTAAGTTGACACCAAGGTGTTATGACTTCTAACTGGACAACTGATTTGTTCATCACTTTATAAACAGTACATTTTTAATACACAGCAGATGCAGCCTTGCTAGAGTAGTCATACTTTTAGTCATATTCTGTGTTTATGGAATATCCTGAGCTCATCTGGTGTTTGATGCTGAAACTTGTTTATAAACGGGCTTGGCTGCAAACATAACAGAAGATTTATTTATTTTATTTTTTTAGTTAGCCAACAGATCTATGATTAAAGTGTAGATTCCATGCTAAAAGGCAGCAGTCTTGTTCTGAGATAACTTTAAATTATGGAAACTTGTCACTTTAAAGCTGTTCTGAACCGCTTCAGCTCAAACTTCCTGACATTTTTGTTCCTGACTCTAATTAATTTCTGGGACCTAAAGTGTGTTTTATCTTTCTCTGAGAGCATCTGGGAAAACTTTGTGTCCCTGCAGTGGGACCTTCATAGGTACTAAATGGCTGTTGTAATTCTTTGGAAATTACTGTTCTTATAGATGCTTAGACCCAGAACAGAATTACAAGAAGAACAAGCAAAGCATCAAAATGACTGAGCAGGGTGCAAAAGGGTAGGTGCAAAGGGGATGTCCGCACAACTTAATAAAAATCACGACCCTAGTGAGGGCTGGTGACCCGTCACTGGCGGTGTTCCTCAGGACTCAATGCTAGGGCCAGTTCTGTTCAATCTTTTTATCAGTGATCTGGCTGCAGGAGTTAAATGTACCCTTAGCAAGTTTGCTGATGATACTAAACTGGGAGGTGTGGCTGACTCTCTCAAGGGACAAGAGGCCTTGGAGAGGGATCTGGATAGATTGGAGCACTGGGCAATCATCAGTGGCCTGAAACTGAACAAGGCCAAATGCTGAATTTTGCACCTGGGATGGAGTAACTTGGGGCACAAATCTGCACTGGGAGAGGAGTGGCTGGAGAGCAGCCCTGCAGAAAGGGACCTGGGGGTGTGAAGTGCTGGGGTCTGATCCCCAAGCCCTGAATTAGGGTTGACATATGGGTGGTCACCATGGTCCTTCAAAGGAGGGGATGAGTTTGCCTTTTGGCTTTCCTCTAAGGTGCTGCCTGCCTTGCAGGGAAAGCCCTTGGGTGAACAAGCCCCAGGTGCCCTGCATTGGGTCAATGAGTGCCAGGTGTCCTGCTGTGGGGATAAAAGCTGGGACCACTTGCAGGAAGGGTGCAGTGTCTGTCTGTGAGGTGGATGCACTGTGCAGAGTTTCTCTGTTGGGGAAGGACCTCCTGACTCTCCCTGCAACTGGGCCCCAGTCAGGTCTGGCATTTGCAAACGCGGGCTTTGAGGGGAGACAATATGGGGCTCCTTCTGTCGTACATGATCAGCCTGTTGACTTGGTTGTCTCCCATTTTTTCTCTGGGATACTTTGTGTCTTTGTTTATTCCACCCATTACTGGTCGTGCTGTGTCATTCCTGGGGTCGCTGGGGTTGATGTCTGTTATTTGTGATGTGCCTGACTTGTTTGTACCCCCAGCGATCCCCCATATACTGGCTTTTCTACGTACACTAGAATTTGGTTACTGGGTTGTTTTTCTGCTGGCTGCGTCCTTTGCACTAGGCCTAGGAACGGGCAAAACAGGGTGCTGGTTGACAGGAGCTCAACAGGAGTCAGCAGTGTGCCCTGGCAGCCAAGAGGGCAAACCCCATCCTGGGGTGCATCAAACACAGCAGCACCAGCCGGTCCAAAGGGGTGATGATCCCGCTGCGTTTGGCACTGGTGTGGTCTCACTTTGAGTGCTGTGTGCAGCTCTGGGTCCCACCATTTAAAAAGGATGTGAAAGTCCTTGAATGCTTCCAGAGGAGGACAGCACAGCTGGTGCAGGGGCTGGAAGGAATTTAGAAAGGAACAGGTGTTTTCTGCTATTTATAAGACTTTCCCCTTAATGATTTCTCTGCGTTTTCCTCTCTCTGGGTGCTGCCATGCCTCACTGTACCTTCTGGACAGTCCCAGTTTGAAGAATGGAACTGGTTGCAGACCAAGGTATTACTGAAACTGATGCAAATTTTCAGTGCATTATATAGCAGTCGTACCACAAACACAGACTATTGTTAAAATTTAAGCGCAGTAAGCTTGAAACTGTCTCATCGAAGGAAAAATACAAAGCATTGCAGAATCATTCTTGACTTTACTCTCCTGGCCTTATAGTACTTTACTGCAACAGGAATTCCATTGCAGTCATACCCCAGAATTCTTTCACTTGCTGTGGCTCCTGAAGTAATACCTACAAAACTGTGGCAAATACCATCAAAATGCCTATTTTGGCATTAAAAGAATATACTTAAACACACCTCTCCTCAGGAAGCACATTATCACATGCCTAGAGCTGAGTTCCTGTGTAAGTGCTTTCCTGAGCCAGAGCCCAAACAATGCCCTGATGAAGCCGGTGAAACTCAGAGGCTTTTGACCTCCCCAGATCTGTATGTGATCTCTCAAAATACAGAGCACCAGACTCTTCAAAATGACCTGGTACACTCAAGCTACGTGGGGTTTCCATTGAGCACGCCAACTGAAAAGACAACCCTGAAAATTTATTTGACATTCTATAATCTTACTTTGGCTTATAAACTGGTTTAAAATTACAACTCTTGCCACAACTTTACTTCTTCTTTACCGTCAGTGTCAGTTAAATTGAATGGCTGAATGCTGGAGGGAGAAGATGGGGTGGTTCCCAAAATCTCCTCCACTTCTGTAATGTCCAGGACTGGTAGGGGGCTGCAATACCAGTCCTTGTCGCAGCTGTCGAGACAGGCCAGCGGTTCGAGGCTCTCGCATCTCTGGTGGTCTGCAGGGAGACTTTCTTCTGGGTCTTGCTTGGGTGGATAGTCTCTATGCAGATCTGAAACCATCACCTTCTGTCTTGACAGGACATCACCTCTCATGACATTGCTGTGCAAACAAACACAACACCCATTGTATTTATCAGTGAAATAACATGAATAAAGCAGCATCTGATAGATAAGCCTGCAGTATGGTAACCAACACGCTCAGAAAAGCAAAACAAAGCCTCAAAAGTCAGCTCGTGTTATTTCTGTATGCCACAATTTGTGGGGAGCTGGGGTAAAACTCTCTTACTTATTCTTTGAGTGACCTCTCGCATTGTGAGATTGTTGATAAACAGGAGGACTGGGAGAGAATCCTTGTGCCTGACAGGTGGTTGTCAATGTTCCTATTGAAAGAATGACCAGTGGTAATTTTTTAAAAAGCAGCCCCATAGTAGATTGCAGGGAGTTACTCTCTCAAATGGAACTCTGTTCCTCTGGTGTCAGAAGTTTGAATTTTCATTCTGATGCAGAATGAAACACCTACTGTAATTTACACAGTGTTAGCAGAAATTCACTACATTGTTAAGAAAGCAAAGGGTGTGGGGAAGCAATCAAGCTCTCCAGTGCAGATGTTCTGAAGACATTGATACAATGTCTGTTGAGGTTTCAAAGAAACCATTCATCTTTCCAATCTAACACTTAATTTTTAGTGCATAACTCTGCATGCATGCCTTCTGCATGCATCCCTTTGCATTGTCGATGCTACTTAAAAATTATGATTCTTGTATGCAAGGAATGTGACTTTTGGGGACATGTGCCTTGTGTCTCTTTAAAGGACCTCAAAAATAGGAATATCTTGTATTGAGCTTATCAGCTCATTAAGTTTGATGGGTTGTCATCAGCCTAATTCGTGATCAGGTAGTCTTATTGCCACAGGAACATACTGGTTGTTGCTATTAGTGGGAATAAGCAGTGTATAAAGTGGCAGACTTTGAGTCTAATAGTCATAATCATTTGTTATGTTTGATTTTGCATGATCCTGAAGGAAAAACGATGCCTTACGAAGAATAAGCATGGCCACGGGGTAGTGAAATGAGAGCACGGCAGTAGGCTCTCGGGCTGCTTGCCTGGGCAGCACATCTGCTGCTGGGAGGGCACTGGTCCTTTCTGTGCATGCTTAGCTTAGGAAATACCCCTGGGGTACCACGTGTGTTAGCTTGTAAGTTCTTTGATTAGGTGATCTTTTGTGATGGACTACACAGAGACTGTGGGAGAAAAAACCTAGGAATTACTGCTTACATAAGAATTGTGAAGACATTTCCCACCAGGCTGGATTTCAGAAACACTGGTAGTTATTACAGCTGCAATCATGGTACCCAGGAGACGTCTCACATGCCTACTTTAATTCTATCCCAGCATTTTCAAAATAGATTTACACTCTCTCTACCTAATGCTTTTCTGTATAGATCAACCGCACTTAAATGCATAAAGTGGAGAGAAGATACTTCTATTGACGGTGGGCTTGAGAGTGCCAATTACTGCAGTAGTACTGTGGAGCCTTCAATAACTGGGCATATATTACGAGCAGCCTCAGGCCAGCAGGTCCCAGCAGCTATAGGAAGGCAGGAGCACGTGTCCTTCTGCTCCATCTGTCTTCTGTAAGTCAAAAGACCCTCTCCCTTTTAGCATTTGTTCTTCCTGGTATTAAAATGAAGCCTTTCATTACCTTGAGGGGAAGTAGTGAGGCGGAAGAACGGAGGGAGCCGGCAGACAGATGGCAGGAGACTCACCTTTAGGAAAAGAACAGTTATTTGTCAGACATGAACAGAGGAAGAGATTTCATAAGCAGCAACGTAGCAAAGCATGGCCAGAGCCAGAACCATTTTCCCCAAAACTCCTTTCTAGCATTACTTCCCCGCAGCTCACAGTCATACACCCTTGGCCTGCGTGTGTTCTGACAGATGGGTTTGGAGCCCACACATTCAAGCTTCCTTCTACAGAAACCCAAGGGTGAGAGACAAAGGAATTGGCTGGGGAGTGTTGAGGCTGGGAGGCTGTGTCTTGTGCTGGTATGGCCACAGAGCGGGGCTGGAGCTCAGAACACCTCCCAAGTCTATTAGCTGAGTTGGAGTGGGTCAAATTCTTAACAAATCTGCGTGGTGCCAAAGCAGCAGTGAGAACCAGCAGTTACAACACCCTGCTCTCCCCTGTGTTTCATTTGTTTCACCAATGAACGTATCCCCTAGGCAATTTCACTTTGAAACGCTTTGCAGAACATGCACTTGAACGTACACTCCTGAATCACACACTGTGTCACCAGGGCTTTCCACACAAAATATGCAGGTCAGCTATTATAGTTGCCTGCAGTCTCTCATGCTATGACCTATTTCACTGCCCGTATCGACTTCTTTTAAAAAGGAGGATGCTTCCAGGTTATGTGCAACTTTTTAATGCTTTCCTTTTGTGTCTATATTTTTGTTTGTATAAGAGCTGAACTATGTAGGCTCAAAACAGGCCTTACGAAGACCGGCTGAGGGAACTGGGGTTGTTTTGTCTGGAGGAGACCTCATTGCTCTCTCCAGCTACCTAAAAGGAGGTTGTAGTGAGGCTGGTGTTGGTGTCCTCTCCCAAATAGGACGAGAGGAAATGGCCCCAAGTTGTGTCAGGGGAAGTTTAGATTGGATGTTAGGAAGAAGTTCTTTACTGAGAGGGTGGTCAGGCACTGGCACAGGCTGCCCAGGGAGGTGGTGGAGTGGCCGTCCCTGGAGGTGTTTAAAAAACGAGTGGGTGAAGCCCTTGAGGCCATGGTGTAGTGGTTAGGGAGATGATGGGATGAAGGTTGGACTTGATGATCCTGGAGGTCCTTTCCAACCATAGTGATTCTGTGATTCTATGAAACTGTGGGCATGTGCAAGTTCCTAACAACTACACACAGAACTATTCCAGGTGTGCATAGATACCTAAGTAACTGTTCCTGGAAAGTGTGCAAATGACAAATTTCAGACCTAGTGATTGCTTTAATATTGCAGCACACACCTTACTAACACCCTGCTAATTTCCTTCCTGATGACCTTGTTGACAATTCTGTCTCTTGTAAGCACTCTAAGCTGCTGAGCATTCTCTCTAGAGCAGTGGTGCCCTCACTACCAAGGAACACTAAGATCGGAGCGGAGGTGCCATGGACTAAACAAACGAGCTTTTTCAGGCTTAAGAGAGCAGGGCTGAGCACTAGAGCAGGTAGATCTGGTGAGGTGAGGTATAAGTGGGGTGGAGACAGAATGAGAAAAAGAAACAGGTGTAGCTCGACAGGAAGCATGTGAGAGAGGACTGATAGAAAGAGTGGTGTCAAGAAAGACTGAGAAATTGTTTGAACTGTAACTACAGTACTGGATGGATAACTTTTACTACACTAGGTAAATCCCAAATTTTTAAAATCATTCCCTACTGCAAACTCACAGACTGGCTGTCCAAAACTGTTGGGGATGACAACAGAGAAGGCAGGCGACGGGAGGGTGAAAATGGCCGGTGAGTTTGTCACGATGATCTTCCCAGGAGGGCTGGAGAACACAGCAGTGGCAGGCGCTGCGCAACGCTTCTTTTTGTTTGGTCGATAAACCCAGTCTGCGAGAGGTGAAAAAAGATTTTTGGGATGGTCTCAACAGCTTTTAAAGAGAGAGTTCAAAGTACCCTTTCCTGCTTGGAAGGAGTGGCTGCACGTGTCACCAGAGGCCAGCTGCCACCTGGGCAGCTCTTTCTGGAGCATGCAAAGTGCAGCAGGCCACGTTCACTGTAAACTCAGGATCTGGCCCTTAGACTGCTGCAGCGTTCAGAAGCGCTGCTGTAGCTGTGGGGGTCTGAGATTGTAAGAAACATTAGAGGTTATAAAAGATGAACCATCATTTGGGATGCTTTAGAAAATTCATATGCTCCCAGGCACTAGAAAGCTGACAGAAGCAGTGTGTGCTTGAAATGTTTGTAATTTCTTTCTAACTCTATTACTTGCCCTAATGATCCATTTTTGAAGCAATCTTGCCCTTCTAAAGCATTCAAGTAAATAAATACGTGTTTACCAGGAAATTCCTCGCTGTGCCTTTTTTTGATTTTCAGAGCCTCGTCATAATATGGCTGCTTCTCCTCCTCCGTCAGCTTGCTCCACTCCAGGCCCAGCTGCACATTGATGTCGGCGTTGTTGGCACTCGGCTTGGCTTTTCTTAGGACTGGCCGGTGAATCCTGGCCCACACCATAAAGGCGTTCATGGGGCGCTTGACTTTGCCGCTTTTGTCCTTGCCGAAGGGAGCATCTGGCATACCTACGCAAGGAAAGGGGCAAGGGGATCATCTTCCAGGCACCGTATGCAACGCAGGTTACGTTCAGTAGGACATCCTGAGGGTGTTTGGCCATAGTCAGAAGATTTATCACCAGAGCTTTGGAACACGTGAAGTTCCATGCACATTTGGAAAGCAGTTCCTAGAAAAAGAACTAAGGCTGAGGGAGTATCCTCCACTAACCTTCACTGGCCCAGTTCATGAGGAATCGTTTACCTGGCTCTCGTTACGTATTATTAAATAAATAATTAGAAAGAAACACATGGGACTGCTAACACACTGGTTTGGATTTCTTTTGGCTAGATTGTTTTCTTATGGATTTATAAACTAAACATTGTATGGCATAGACCTTCTCACAGCAAATTTGTCTTCCCCTCCAGAACTCAGTCTCCAAAGCCCTACCGACGCAGGGACCCAATCTAATGACGGTGTGGCAGTTCAGTCCCACACCTCTGCAGTCCCTGGCTTCTCAGCTGAGGTTCTTACTATTCCGAGTTTCTGGTTAGTGGGGTTTTTTTTTCAGACTCTCACTCTTTTCTCAGCTTTGGATGCTCGTTTTGCTGGAGGAACCTGTGTTACCAAATGACTGTTCCATGGCACCCAGCTTTGGCTCTTTGTAAGCAGAGGCTGCACTTAAATTGAGCCAGTGATGTGAGGAACCTCCAGATCCCTCACAGCTGATCCCTGAGCAAGCCATTTCCTCCCTGAAAAAGGCTTAGAAATGAACTCTTTCCCATTACCAAGAAAGGGCAAAAGCCTAATTAGCTTTGAGGCCTTTGTAGGAGGTTCGGTGTGGCCAGGGAGCAGGTGGGCAGAAGTGCATTCCCAAACCGCCAGAGAACTCTGCCCCCGTATGTTCGGGACCGATGCTAAGAGAGGTGCAGGAGCTGCAGCGTGTCCGAAGGGCTGGCTCTCTTGCACGACCCTTCCCGGTGCGTTCTCGGGTGCCAGAACCCCTGTGAGCCCTTCCCGGGTCTCCTACCGGCAGTACCTGAGTCGGCGGGCAGCACCGTGAGCCGAGCGCCCCGAGCATCCCCAGCCTGCAGAGGC
Source organism: Podargus strigoides (assembly GCA_028020825.1). Classification (NCBI taxonomy): domain Eukaryota; kingdom Metazoa; phylum Chordata; class Aves; order Caprimulgiformes; family Podargidae; genus Podargus; species Podargus strigoides. The sequence continues at coordinate 45,990,196 of CM051624.1, read as the reverse complement.
GGCTGCGGCGCAGCCTGGTCGGTCCGCCCGCCCGGCTCGGTGCGCCGCGCGCTGAGGAGCCCCTTGGCCTCGTCCGGCAGGGGCTGCGGCCCCGGGGGAGCCTCGCAGCGGAGCTGGCGCTCCTCCCCTGCCTCCTTCGCCATCGCGCCGCGCACCGTCTGCCGCTGGAGGGCGTTGGAGCGCGTGGGTCCCACGCGCTGCGGTTGCCGTGGTGCGCGCGGCTCCCGACAGGCTCCGCCGAGCCGCGCGGAGGACCGCTGGGAGCATGGAGAGGTCCGCCGAGCCGCCCAGAAGGGCTGGCGGGGAAGGCGCCCGTTGCTGTGGCCGGCACTCGTTGCTGTGGCCTGCGCTGCCGGCGCTGGGCGCTGCTGGCGCTGCCGGCGCTGTGTGTGCGGGCCGCGGGCGGTGGGCGGGCTGCCGCCGCCTCTCCGCGGCGAACAGCACGTTCGAGGATGTGCGGGGCTTGGAGGCGGCCGCCCCGCGTGTGCCCGGCTGCCGGAGAGTGGTGCGGCTGGACGGCCGCAGCTTCCGCAGGTGAAGGCCGGGGCGCTCGTAGCGGTGCGGTCGCTGTGGCGGGAGGACGGGGCTGGGGTACCGCGGGCGTCCCTCGGGGTTTGCTCGGCCTCGAGGCGGGCTGTGAGTGCTGAGCCCCGAGGAGGGATCCTGCCTGGTGCTGTGCCGTGGGCCGGGGCTGCTCCCTGCCCGCCCTGTGTGCCTCCTGCTGGGCTGACACAGCCTCCTCCCAGCCCTCGTCCCCGGGAGCCTCTGCAGGGCACGGAGTCACTGCCGGTGTGTTGGCTTCAGGGGCCGTGGGCAGCCTCAGAGCCGTGCCCGGCAGGGGGCAGGGACAGGGTGTGCAGGGAGGGACAGCAGTGGGGGCACAGGGACAGCTGTTTGTGTTTGCAGTCAGTGTCTGTGTGGCATCCACCTCTCTTCGGGACAGAGCACAGTTCTTCCGAGTGGCAGGTGATGTGTCCTCGCTGGGGATCTGATCTCTGGGTTGGTAACGCAGGGTTCTGGTGAAGCCCTCACGTTTTGATTGATGATGGCGTGCAGTTTCAACTTGTGCTAGTCTTTGAACTGAGCACAGACTCTCTTTCAAACGAGGCAGTGTTCAAATTCTGCAGCACGCTCTAGGTTTGATGGTTGCTTTTGTTGTGGCGTTGTTTCTTGCCCGTTTGTGAATCCCCTCTGGAGTCTTATCTGTCTGCTGACATATCGACTGTATTTTCAGATTAATGAAGTCATGGCTTAGAAAATAAAACTTCCAAAGGAAGCAGAAGGAAGTCAAAGTGACCCGAACTCGGACTAAAGTTGTTCCCCTGCACTGTGACATTATTGGGGACCAGTTCTGGGAGGAATATCCCGAGATTCTGGCTGAGGACAGGTGGTATCTCTGATGAGTATGACTGATAGTTTACGTTTTGCTCTGCTTGGGTTGTTGGCAAGTGAGCAAGGTGGCTGGCAGAGTTTCACCTGTAACCCTCTTCAACAAGGACGTTTGTCTGAGCACTGTTGTGGCCTGAAAAAGAGACTGGTATGTTGCCTGAGGTGTAAGGATATGCTCATATGGAACACCTAAAACCATGTTATATTTTGGATTTTAAGAATTCATCGTAAATTAAGACTGCTCCTTCCTTGTGCGTGCATATTGCAGAAAAGGTGTATAGAAATTTCCTGTGTTTCTACAGCATTTAAGCCATGAGGTTTTATTTTACTGACCTGCCGAACTATAAAAAAGCTTGCAAACGTGAACAGTTAACAGCAGAGGACAAAATAATCCTTTGGATTTTTTGTCTCAAGTGATACAGACCAGAATACTTCAATTGGTGTTTAGTATTAAACTCCAGGGCCGGATTTGTGACAACTGCCCAATGACTCTGATCCTTACAGAAAGGAGGTGGAGTAGCCCAGTGGTTTTCTATGACTGGTTTTAAAAGCTTTTGTCAAATGTACAAGTTTTTTATACTTTTTAAGAAGAAATAAAAAAGATAATCGTTTCTTCCCTGCTGTGTTTGTTACTTGGCCTTTCTCATTCCTCGGACTTTTGCTAGTAATTGGTGCATGTTCCAAACGGTGAAGTTACTAAAGATAACGGGACAGCCTTGGCTTCTGTGAGGACGTGGGTAGTGAGACCTAGCACTCCTGACAACACACGTTTGTTAGGGGGAAGGGGGCAGTGTGAGTTGCCCGGTCTGTGCCCAGTTATGTTCTGGTTTACCTATCAGTTAAGGCTTTTTGTCAAAAGTGTTAAATTATAGTCTCTCAGAGCAGAAATATTTCTGCAAATGTGAGGCTGGTCCCGGTGTAACTGGTATTTGAGGGAAATAGCCTATTTCAGTGTACAAATACAACTACAGTGATATGATAGGTGTTTATAAGGATGTTATTACTCCTTTGAACCATACCAGTTTCAAAACCGGTGCTAGAACGGTAATCAGGCTGGCAGGCCAGAGAGTTAACAGGACTGCCCATAAAAATGGAAAGAAAGAATCAAATCTGACTGAAAATCACTACTGAGTGAATTCCCCATGAATTCTCACCGCGGTCTACTCTCTGCTTTCACCCTTTTTCCACAGGAAGCACCTATACATTTACGGCAACGTATATTTTTTTTTTAAAAACCCCACTAAGCAGGTACTGATGTAAAATACTACACAGTTTCTGAGTATAAACAATGAGTCTATGTATTGAAAATAGCACAGGGCTTCCCCTCTACTGCCGTGTGCTGACCCTGAGCAGTTGAGTACACGCAGTGAGAGAATGTGTATCGTTTTTAGTGTGTAGAATGGGCTGTATAACTCCCAGGAAGAGGATACGAAGGGCTGTGAGATGATAATTCTGAATGAATCATCGTAACAGTCATTTGCCACTGAGAACTTCCTATCTGTCTGGGGTTTTTTTTCTGTCTTGTAACACAATTTACTTGCCTTTGAAACGCCGTATGTTACAATCTGGTGCCTGACTTCAGGCATTACATATAAAGCAGGTGCTACAGAGGTGGTAACATTTGGATTTTGCAGTCTGAGGAAAGACGAAAAAAAATTTTGGCAACTGGATATTTTGGTATGGGTCTTGTGTCTGTTACATATTTTGAAATAAAAAATCCAGAGAACCAAAATAGAAAATCCAGTTGTATCTTGTGGTCGTGCTCCATGCTCATAGTCCTGATAGCCATATCATGATAGGGGGATATGCTGAACAGCAAGGAGAAACGTTGCCTCTAAAGGGGCAGTGTGCACAAGGACATTATTAGCTTTTTTCCATTTCAGCTTGATTTAGGGATTAAAAGAGAAGCCCATCCTCTCAGTGGGTGCCCGCTGAGCTGTGAAATTGCCCACCCATCTCCCTGCTCTCAGGTGGGCAGCTGCAGCCAGCTCAAATGTGAGTGATTGCTTCAGTGGCTGTATGGACAAGAATAAGGAATGGTTCTGGTTTTTGTCTCAGCTTCAGGTGCTGAAGCTTCACCTGGAGCTGAACCTGTCAGCTTTAATCTCTGTAAGAAAACTTCCTTTAAGTTGACACCAAGGTGTTATGACTTCTAACTGGACAACTGATTTGTTCATCACTTTATAAACAGTACATTTTTAATACACAGCAGATGCAGCCTTGCTAGAGTAGTCATACTTTTAGTCATATTCTGTGTTTATGGAATATCCTGAGCTCATCTGGTGTTTGATGCTGAAACTTGTTTATAAATGGGCTTGGCTGCAAACATAACAGAAGATTTATTTATTTTATTTTTTTAGTTAGCCAACAGATCTATGATTAAAGTGTAGATTCCATGCTAAAAGGCAGCAGTCTTGTTCTGAGATAACTTTAAATTATGGAAACTTGTCACTTTAAAGCTGTTCTGAACCGCTTCAGCTCAAACTTCCTGACATTTTTGTTCCTGACTCTAATTAATTTCTGGGACCTAAAGTGTGTTTTATCTTTCTCTGAGAGCATCTGGGAAAACTTTGTGTCCCTGCAGTGGGACCTTCATAGGTACTAAATGGCTGTTGTAATTCTTTGGAAATTACTGTTCTTATAGATGCTTAGACCCAGAACAGAATTACAAGAAGAACAAGCAAAGCATCAAAATGACTGAGCAGGGTGCAAAAGGGTAGGTGCAAAGGGGATGTCCGCACAACTTAATAAAAATCACGACCCTAGTGAGGGCTGGTGACCCGTCACCGGCGGTGTTCCTCAGGACTCAATGCTAGGGCCAGTTCTGTTCAATCTTTTCGTCAGTGATCTGGCTGCAGGAGTTAAATGTACCCTTAGCAAGTTTGCTGATGATACTAAGCTGGGAAGCATTGCTGACTCTCTCGAGGGACAAGAGGCCTTGGAGAGGGATCTGGATAGATTGGAGCACTGGGCAATCATCAGTGGCCTGAAACTGAACAAGGCCAAATGCTGAATTTTGCACCTGGGATGGAGTAACTTGGGGCACAAATCTGCACTGGGAGAGGAGTGGCTGGAGAGCAGCCCTGCAGAAAGGGACCTGGGGGTGTGAAGTGCTGGGGTCTGATCCCCGAGCCCTGAATTAGGGTTGACATATGGGTGGTCACCATGGTCCTTCAAAGGAGGGGATGAGTTTGCCTTTTGGCTTTCCTCCAAGGTGCGGCCTGCCTTGCAGGGAAAGCCCTTGGGTGAACAAGCCCCAGGTGCCCTGCATTGGGTCAATGAGTGCCAGGTGTCCTGCTGTGGGGATAAAAGCTGGGACCACTTGCAGGAAGGGTGCAGTGTCTGTCTGTGAGGTGGATGCACTGTGCAGAGTTTCTCTGTTGGGGAAGGACCTCCTGACTCTCCCTGCAACTGGGCCCCAGTCAGGTCTGGCATTTGCAAACGCGGGCTTCGAGGGGAGACAATATGGGGCTCCTTCTGTCGTACATGATCAGCCTGTTGACTTGGTTGTCTCCCATTTTTTCTCTGGGATACTTTGTGTCTTTGTTTATTTCACCCATTACTGGTCGTGCTGTGTCATTCCTGGGGTCGCTGGGGTTGATGTCTGTTATTTGTGATGTGCCTGACTTGTTTGTACCCCCAGCGATCCCCCATATACTGGCTTTTCTACGTACACTAGAATTTGGTTACTGGGTTGTTTTTCTGCTGGCTGCGTCCTTTGCACTAGGCCTAGGAACGGGCAAAACAGGGTGCTGGTTGACAGGAGCTCAACAGGAGTCAGCAGTGTGCCCTGGCAGCCAAGAGGGCAAACCCCATCCTGGGGTGCATCAAACACAGCAGCACCAGCCGGTCCAAAGGGGTGATGATCCCGCTGCGTTTGGCACTGGTGTGGTCTCACTTTGAGTGCTGTGTGCAGCTCTGGGTCCCACCATTTAAAAAGGATGTGAAAGTCCTTGAATGCTTCCAGAGGAGGACAGCACAGCTGGTGCAGGGGCTGGAAGGAATTTAGAAAGGAACAGGTGTTTTCTGCTATTTATAAGACTTTCCCCTTAATGATTTCTCTGCGTTTTCCTCTCTCTGGGTGCTGCCATGCCTCACTGTACCTTCTGGACAGTCCCAGTTTGAAGAATGGAATTGGTTGCAGACCAAGGTATTACTGAAACTGATGCAAATTTTCAGTGCATTATATAGCAGTCGTACCACAAACACAGACTATTGTTAAAATTTAAGCGCAGTAAGCTTGAAACTGTCTCATCGAAGGAAAAATACAAAGCATTGCAGAATCATTCTTGACTTTACTCTCCTGGCCTTATAGTACTTTACTGCAACAGGAATTCCATTGCAGTCATACCCCAGAATTCTTTCACTTGCTGTGGCTCCTGAAGTAATACCTACAAAACTGTGGCAAATACCATCAAAATGCCTAGTTTGGCATTAAAAGAATATACTTAAACACACCTCTCCTCAGGAAGCACATTATCACATGCCTAGAGCTGAGTTCCTGTGTAAATGCTTTCCTGAGCCAGAGCCCAAACAATGCCCTGATGAAGCCGGTGAAACTCAGAGGCTTTTGACCTCCCCAGATCTGTATGTGATCTCTCAAAATACAGAGCACCAGACTCTTCAAAATGACCTGGTACACTCAAGCTACGTGGGGTTTCCATTGAGCACGCCAACTGAAAAGACAACCCTGAAAATTTATTTGACATTCTATAATCTTACTTTGGCTTATAAACTGGTTTAAAATTACAACTCTTGCCACAACTTTACTTCTTCTTTACCGTCAGTGTCAGTTAAATTGAATGGCTGAATGCTGGAGGGAGAAGATGGGGTGGTTCCCAAAATCTCCTCCACTTCTGTAATGTCCAGGACTGGTAGGGGGCTGCAATACCAGTCCTTGTCGCAGCTGTCGAGACAGGCCAGCGGTTCGAGGCTCTCGCATCTCTGGTGGTCTGCAGGGAGACTTTCTTCTGGGTCTTGCTTGGGTGGATAGTCTCTATGCAGATCTGAAACCATCACCTTCTGTCTTGACAGGACATCACCTCTCATGACATTGCTGTGCAAACAAACACAACACCCATTGTATTTATCAGTGAAATAACATGAATAAAGCAGCATCTGATAGATAAGCCTGCAGTATGGTAACCAACACGCTCAGAAAAGCAAAACAAAGCCTCAAAAGTCAGCTCGTGTTATTTCTGTATGCCACAATTTGTGGGGAGCTGGGGTAAAACTCTCTTACTTATTCTTTGAGTGACCTCTCGCATTGTGAGATTGTTGATAAACAGGAGGACTGGGAGAGAATCCTTGTGCCTGACAGGTGGTTGTCAATGTTCCTATTGAAAGAATGACCAGTGGTAATTTTTTAAAAAGCAGCCCCATAGTAGATTGCAGGGAGTTACTCTCTCAAATGGAACTCTGTTCCTCTGGTGTCAGAAGTTTGAATTTTCATTCTGATGCAGAATGAAACACCTACTGTAATTTACACAGTGTTAGCAGAAATTCACTACATTGTTAAGAAAGCAAAGGGTGTGGGGAAGCAATCAAGCTCTCCAGTGCAGATGTTCTGAAGACATTGATACAATGTCTGTTGAGGTTTCAAAGAAACCATTCATCTTTCCAATCTAACACTTAATTTTTAGTGCATAACTCTGCATGCATGCCTTCTGCATGCATCCCTTTGCATTGTCGATGCTACTTAAAAATTATGATTCTTGTATGCAAGGAATGTGACTTTTGGGGACATGTGCCTTGTGTCTCTTTAAAGGACCTCAAAAATAGGAATATCTTGTATTGAGCTTATCAGCTCATTAAGTTTGATGGGTTGTCATCAGCCTAATTCATGATCAGGTAGTCTTATTGCCACAGGAACATACTGGTTGTTGCTATTAGTGGGAATAAGCAGTGTATAAAGTGGCAGACTTTGAGTCTAATAGTCATAATCATTTGTTATGTTTGATTTTGCATGATCCTGAAGGAAAAACGATGCCTTACGAAGAATAAGCATGGCCACGGGGTAGTGAAATGAGAGCACGGCAGTAGGCTCTCGGGCTGCTTGCCTGGGCAGCACATCTGCTGCTGGGACGGCACTGGTCCTCTCTGTGCATGCTTAGCTTAGGAAATACCCCTGGGGTACCACGTGTGTTAGCTTGTAAGTTCTTTGATTAGGTGATCTTTGGTGATGGACTACACAGAGACTGTGGGAGAAAAAACCTAGGAATTACTGCTTACATAAGAATTGTGAAGACATTTCCCACCAGGCTGGATTTCAGAAACACTGGTAGTTATTACAGCTGCAATCATGGTACCCAGGAGACGTCTCACATGCCTACTTTAATTCTATCCCAGCATTTTCAAAATAGATTTACACTCTCTCTACCTAATGCTTTTCTGTATAGATCAACCGCACTTAAATGCATAAAGTGGAGAGAAGATGCTTCTATTGACGGTGGGCTTGAGAGTGCCAATTACTGCAGTAGTACTGTGGAGCCTTCAATAACTGGGCATATATTACGAGCAGCCTCAGGCCAGCAGGTCCCAGCAGCTATAGGAAGGCAGGAGCACGTGTCCTTCTGCTCCATCTGTCTTCTGTAAGTCAAAAGACCCTCTCCCTTTTAGCATTTGTTCTTCCTGGTATTAAAATGAAGCCTTTCATTACCTTGAGGGGAAGTAGTGAGGCGGAAGAACGGAGGGAGCCGGCAGACAGATGGCAGGAGACTCACCTTTAGGAAAAGAACAGTTATTTGTCAGACATGAACAGAGGAAGAGATTTCATAAGCAGCAACGTAGCAAAGCATGGCCAGAGCCAGAACCATTTTCCCCAAAACTCCTTTCTAGCATTACTTCCCCGCAGCTCACAGTCATACACCCCTGGCCTGCGTGTGTTCTGACAGATGGGTTTGGAGCCCACACATTCAAGCTTCCTTCTACAGAAACCCAAGGGTGAGAGACAAAGGAATTGGCTGGGGAGTGTTGAGGCTGGGAGGCTGTGTCTTGTGCTGGTATGGCCACAGAGCGGGGCTGGAGCTCAGAACACCTCCCAAGTCTATTAGCTGAGTTGGAGTGGGTCAAATTCTTAACAAATCTGCGTGGTGCCAAAGCAGCAGTGAGAACCAGCAGTTACAACACCCTGCTCTCCCCTGTGTTTCATTTGTTTCACCAATGAACGTATCCCCTAGGCAATTTCACTTTGAAACGCTTTGCAGAACATGCACTTGAACGTACACTCCTGAATCACACACTGTGTCACCAGGGCTTTCCACACAAAATATGCAGGTCAGCTATTATAGTTGCCTGCAGTCTCTCATGCTACGACCTATTTCACTGCCCGTATCGACTTCTTATAAAAAGGAGGATGCTTCCAGGTTATGTGCAACTTTTTAATGCTTTCCTTTTGTGTCTATATTTTTGTTTGTATAAGAGCTGAACTATGTAGGCTCAAAACAGGCCTTACGAAGACCGGCTGAGGGAACTGGGGTTGTTTTGTCTGGAGGAGACCTCATTGCTCTCTCCAGCTACCTAAAAGGAGGTTGTAGTGAGGCTGGTGTTGGTGTCCTCTCCCAAATAGGACGAGAGGAAATGGCCCCAAGTTGTGTCAGGGGAAGTTTAGATTGGATGTTAGGAAGAAGTTCTTTACTGAGAGGGTGGTCAGGCACTGGCACAGGCTGCCCAGGGAGGTGGTGGAGTGGCCGTCCCTGGAGGTGTTTAAAAAACGAGTGGGTGAAGCCCTTGAGGCCATGGTGTAGTGGTTAGGGAGATGATGGGATGAAGGTTGGACTTGATGATCCTGGAGGTCCTTTCCAACCATAGTGATTCTGTGATTCTATGAAACTGTGGGCATGTGCAAGTTCCTAACAACTACACACAGAACTATTCCAGGTGTGCATAGATACCTAAGTAACTGTTCCTGGAAAGTGTGCAAATGACAAATTTCAGACCTAGTGATTGCTTTAATATTGCAGCACACACCTTACTAACACCCTGCTAATTTCCTTCCTGATGACCTTGTTGACAATTCTGTCTCTTGTAAGCACTCTAAGCTGCTGAGCATTCTCTCTAGAGCAGTGGTGCCCTCACTACCAAGGAACACTAAGATCGGAGCGGAGGTGCCATGGACTAAACAAACGAGCTTTTTCAGGCTTAAGAGAGCAGGGCTGAGCACTAGAGCAGGTAGATCTGGTGAGGTGAGGTATAAGTGGGGTGGAGACAGAATGAGAAAAAGAAACAGGTGTAGCTCGACAGGAAGCATGTGAGAGAGGACTGATAGAAAGAGTGGTGTCAAGAAAGACTGAGAAATTGTTTGAACTGTAACTACAGTACTGGATGGATAACTTTTACTACACTAGGTAAATCCCAAATTTTTAAAATCATTCCCTACTGCAAACTCACAGACTGGCTGTCCAAAACTGTTGGGGATGACAACAGAGAAGGCAGGCGACGGGAGGGTGAAAATGGCCGGTGAGTTTGTCACGATGATCTTCCCAGGAGGGCTGGAGAACACAGCAGTGGCAGGCGCTGCGCAACGCTTCTTTTTGTTTGGTCGATAAACCCAGTCTGCGAGAGGTGAAAAAAGATTTTTGGGATGGTCTCAACAGCTTTTAAAGAGAGAGTTCAAAGTACCCTTTCCTGCTTGGAAGGAGTGGCTGCACGTGTCACCAGAGGCCAGCTGCCACCTGGGCAGCTCTTTCTGGAGCATGCAAAGTGCAGCAGGCCACGTTCACTGTAAACTCAGGATCTGGCCCTTAGACTGCTGCAGCGTTCAGAAGCGCTGCTGTAGCTGTGGGGGTCTGAGATTGTAAGAAACATTAGAGGTTATAAAAGATGAACCATCATTTGGGATGCTTTAGAAAATTCATATGCTCCCAGGCACTAGAAAGCTGACAGAAGCAGTGTGTGCTTGAAATGTTTGTAATTTCTTTCTAACTCTATTACTTGCCCTAATGATCCATTTTTGAAGCAATCTTGCCCTTCTAAAGCATTCAAGTAAATAAATACGTGTTTACCAGGAAATTCCTCGCTGTGCCTTTTTTTGATTTTCAGAGCCTCGTCATAATATGGCTGCTTCTCCTCCTCCGTCAGCTTGCTCCACTCCAGGCCCAGCTGCACATTGATGTCGGCGTTGTTGGCACTCGGCTTGGCTTTTCTTAGGACTGGCCGGTGAATCCTGGCCCACACCATAAAGGCGTTCATGGGGCGCTTGACTTTGCCGCTTTTGTCCTTGCCGAAGGGAGCATCTGGCATACCTACGCAAGGAAAGGGGCAAGGGGATCATCTTCCAGGCACCGTATGCAACGCAGGTTACGTTCAGTAGGACATCCTGAGGGTGTTTGGCCATAGTCAGAAGATTTATCACCAGAGCTTTGGAACACGTGAAGTTCCATGCACATTTGGAAAGCAGTTCCTAGAAAAAGAACTAAGGCTGAGGGAGTATCCTCCACTAACCTTCACTGGCCCAGTTCATGAGGAATCGTTTACCTGGCTCTCGTTACGTATTATTAAATAAATAATTAGAAAGAAACACATGGGACTGCTAACACACTGGTTTGGATTTCTTTTGGCTAGATTGTTTTCTTATGGATTTATAAACTAAACATTGTATGGCATAGACCTTCTCACAGCAAATTTGTCTTCCCCTCCAGAACTCAGTCTCCAAAGCCCTACCGACGCAGGGACCCAATCTAATGACGGTGTGGCAGTTCAGTCCCACACCTCTGCAGTCCCTGGCTTCTCAGCTGAGGTTCTTACTATTCCGAGTTTCTGGTTAGTGGGGTTTTTTTTTCAGACTCTCACTCTTTTCTCAGCTTTGGATGCTCGTTTTGCTGGAGGAACCTGTGTTACCAAATGACTGTTCCATGGCACCCAGCTTTGGCTCTTTGTAAGCAGAGGCTGCACTTAAATTGAGCCAGTGATGTGAGGAACCTCCAGATCCCTCACAGCTGATCCCTGAGCAAGCCATTTCCTCCCTGAAAAAGGCTTAGAAATGAACTCTTTCCCATTACCAAGAAAGGGCAAAAGCCTAATTAGCTTTGAGGCCTTTGTAGGAGGTTCGGTGTGGCCAGGGAGCAGGTGGGCAGAAGTGCATTCCCAAACCGCCAGAGAACTCTGCCCCCGTATGTTCGGGACCGATGCTAAGAGAGGTGCAGGAGCTGCAGCGTGTCCGAAGGGCTGGCTCTCTTGCACGACCCTTCCCGGTGCGTTCTCGGGTGCCAGAACCCCTGTGAGCCCTTCCCGGGTCTCCTACCGGCAGTACCTGAGTCGGCGGGCAGCACCGTGAGCCGAGCGCCCCGAGCATCCCCAGCCTGCAGAGGCGGCTGCGGCGCAGCCTGGTCGGTCCGCCCGCCCGGCTCGGTGCGCCGCGCGCTGAGGAGCCCCTTGGCCTCGTCCGGCAGGGGCTGCGGCCCCGGGGGAGCCTCGCAGCGGAGCTGGCGCTCCTCCCCTGCCTCCTTCGCCATCGCGCCGCGCACCGTCTGCCGCTGGAGGGCGTTGGAGCGCGTGGGTCCCACGCGCTGCGGTTGCCGTGGTGCGCGCGGCTCCCGACAGGCTCCGCCGAGCCGCGCGGAGGACCGCTGGGAGCATGGAGAGGTCCGCCGAGCCGCCCAGAAGGGCTGGCGGGGAAGGCGCCCGTTGCTGTGGCCGGCACTCGTTGCTGTGGCCTGCGCTGCCGGCGCTGGGCGCTGCTGGCGCTGCCGGCGCTGTGTGTGCGGGCCGCGGGCGGTGGGCGGGCTGCCGCCGCCTCTCCGCGGCGAACAGCACGTTCGAGGATGTGCGGGGCTTGGAGGCGGCCGCCCCGCGTGTGCCCGGCTGCCGGAGAGTGGTGCGGCTGGACGGCCGCAGCTTCCGCAGGTGAAGGCCGGGGCGCTCGTAGCGGTGCGGTCGCTGTGGCGGGAGGACGGGGCTGGGGTACCGCGGGCGTCCCTCGGGGTTTGCTCGGCCTCGAGGCGGGCTGTGAGTGCTGAGCCCCGAGGAGGGATCCTGCCTGGTGCTGTGCCGTGGGCCGGGGCTGCTCCCTGCCCGCCCTGTGTGCCTCCTGCTGGGCTGACACAGCCTCCTCCCAGCCCTCGTCCCCGGGAGCCTCTGCAGGGCACGGAGTCACTGCCGGTGTGTTGGCTTCAGGGGCCGTGGGCAGCCTCAGAGCCGTGCCCGGCAGGGGGCAGGGACAGGGTGTGCAGGGAGGGACAGCAGTGGGGGCACAGGGACAGCTGTTTGTGTTTGCAGTCAGTGTCTGTGTGGCATCCACCTCTCTTCGGGACAGAGCACAGTTCTTCCGAGTGGCAGGTGATGTGTCCTCGCTGGGGATCTGATCTCTGGGTTGGTAACGCAGGGTTCTGGTGAAGCCCTCACGTTTTGATTGATGATGGCGTGCAGTTTCAACTTGTGCTAGTCTTTGAACTGAGCACAGACTCTCTTTCAAACGAGGCAGTGTTCAAATTCTGCAGCACGCTCTAGGTTTGATGGTTGCTTTTGTTGTGGCGTTGTTTCTTGCCCGTTTGTGAATCCCCTCTGGAGTCTTATCTGTCTGCTGACATATCGACTGTATTTTCAGATTAATGAAGTCATGGCTTAGAAAATAAAACTTCCAAAGGAAGCAGAAGGAAGTCAAAGTGACCCGAACTCGGACTAAAGTTGTTCCCCTGCACTGTGACATTATTGGGGACCAGTTCTGGGAGGAATATCCTGAGATTCTGGCTGAGGACAGGTGGTATCTCTGATGAGTATGACTGATAGTTTACGTTTTGCTCTGCTTGGGTTGTTGGCAAGTGAGCAAGGTGGCTGGCAGAGTTTCACCTGTAACCCTCTTCAACAAGGACGTTTGTCTGAGCACTGTTGTGGCCTGAAAAAGAGACTGGTATGTTGCCTGAGGTGTAAGGATATGCTCATATGGAACACCTAAAACCATGTTATATTTTGGATTTTAAGAATTCATCGTAAATTAAGACTGCTCCTTCCTTGTGCGTGCATATTGCAGAAAAGGTGTATAGAAATTTCCTGTGTTTCTACAGCATTTAAGCCATGAGGTTTTATTTTACTGACCTGCCGAACTATAAAAAAGCTTGCAAACGTGAACAGTTAACAGCAGAGGACAAAATAATCCTTTGGATTTTTTGTCTCAAGTGATACAGACCAGAATACTTCAATTGGTGTTTAGTATTAAACTCCAGGGCCGGATTTGTGACAACTGCCCAATGACTCTGATCCTTACAGAAAGGAGGTGGAGTAGCCCAGTGGTTTTCTATGACTGGTTTTAAAAGCTTTTGTCAAATGTACAAGTTTTTTATACTTTTTAAGAAGAAATAAAAAAGATAATCGTTTCTTCCCTGCTGTGTTTGTTACTTGGCCTTTCTCATTCCTCGGACTTTTGCTAGTAATTGGTGCATGTTCCAAACGGTGAAGTTACTAAAGATAACGGGACAGCCTTGGCTTCTGTGAGGACGTGGGTAGTGAGACCTAGCACTCCTGACAACACACGTTTGTTAGGGGGAAGGGGGCAGTGTGAGTTGCCCGGTCTGTGCCCAGTTATGTTCTGGTTTACCTATCAGTTAAGGCTTTTTGTCAAAAGTGTTAAATTATAGTCTCTCAGAGCAGAAATATTTCTGCAAATGTGAGGCTGGTCCCGGTGTAACTGGTATTTGAGGGAAATAGCCTATTTCAGTGTACAAATACAACTACAGTGATATGATAGGTGTTTATAAGGATGTTATTACTCCTTTGAACCATACCAGTTTCAAAACCGGTGCTAGAACGGTAATCAGGCTGGCAGGCCAGAGAGTTAACAGGACTGCCCATAAAAATGGAAAGAAAGAATCAAATCTGACTGAAAATCACTACTGAGTGAATTCCCCATGAATTCTCACCGCGGTCTACTCTCTGCTTTCACCCTTTTTCCACAGGAAGCACCTATACATTTACGGCAACGTATATTTTTTTTTTAAAAACCCCACTAAGCAGGTACTGATGTAAAATACTACACAGTTTCTGAGTATAAACAATGAGTCTATGTATTGAAAATAGCACAGGGCTTCCCCTCTACTGCCGTGTGCTGACCCTGAGCAGTTGAGTACACGCAGTGAGAGAATGTGTATCGTTTTTAGTGTGTAGAATGGGCTGTATAACTCCCAGGAAGAGGATACGAAGGGCTGTGAGATGATAATTCTGAATGAATCATCGTAACAGTCATTTGCCACTGAGAACTTCCTATCTGTCTGGGGTTTTTTTTCTGTCTTGTAACACAATTTACTTGCCTTTGAAACGCCGTATGTTACAATCTGGTGCCTGACTTCAGGCATTACATATAAAGCAGGTGCTACAGAGGTGGTAACATTTGGATTTTGCAGTCTGAGGAAAGACGAAAAAAAATTTTGGCAACTGGATATTTTGGTATGGGTCTTGTGTCTGTTACATATTTTGAAATAAAAAATCCAGAGAACCAAAATAGAAAATCCAGTTGTATCTTGTGGTCGTGCTCCATGCTCATAGTCCTGATAGCCATATCATGATAGGGGGATATGCTGAACAGCAAGGAGAAACGTTGCCTCTAAAGGGGCAGTGTGCACAAGGACATTATTAGCTTTTTTCCATTTCAGCTTGATTTAGGGATTAAAAGAGAAGCCCATCCTCTCAGTGGGTGCCCGCTGAGCTGTGAAATTGCCCACCCATCTCCCTGCTCTCAGGTGGGCAGCTGCAGCCAGCTCAAATGTGAGTGATTGCTTCAGTGGCTGTATGGACAAGAATAAGGAATGGTTCTGGTTTTTGTCTCAGCTTCAGGTGCTGAAGCTTCACCTGGAGCTGAACCTGTCAGCTTTAATCTCTGTAAGAAAACTTCCTTTAAGTTGACACCAAGGTGTTATGACTTCTAACTGGACAACTGATTTGTTCATCACTTTATAAACAGTACATTTTTAATACACAGCAGATGCAGCCTTGCTAGAGTAGTCATACTTTTAGTCATATTCTGTGTTTATGGAATATCCTGAGCTCATCTGGTGTTTGATGCTGAAACTTGTTTATAAATGGGCTTGGCTGCAAACATAACAGAAGATTTATTTATTTTATTTTTTTAGTTAGCCAACAGATCTATGATTAAAGTGTAGATTCCATGCTAAAAGGCAGCAGTCTTGTTCTGAGATAACTTTAAATTATGGAAACTTGTCACTTTAAAGCTGTTCTGAACCGCTTCAGCTCAAACTTCCTGACATTTTTGTTCCTGACTCTAATTAATTTCTGGGACCTAAAGTGTGTTTTATCTTTCTCTGAGAGCATCTGGGAAAACTTTGTGTCCCTGCAGTGGGACCTTCATAGGTACTAAATGGCTGTTGTAATTCTTTGGAAATTACTGTTCTTATAGATGCTTAGACCCAGAACAGAATTACAAGAAGAACAAGCAAAGCATCAAAATGACTGAGCAGGGTGCAAAAGGGTAGGTGCAAAGGGGATGTCCGCACAACTTAATAAAAATCACGACCCTAGTGAGGGCTGGTGACCCGTCACCGGCGGTGTTCCTCAGGACTCAATGCTAGGGCCAGTTCTGTTCAATCTTTTCGTCAGTGATCTGGCTGCAGGAGTTAAATGTACCCTTAGCAAGTTTGCTGATGATACTAAGCTGGGAAGCATTGCTGACTCTCTCGAGGGACAAGAGGCCTTGGAGAGGGATCTGGATAGATTGGAGCACTGGGCAATCATCAGTGGCCTGAAACTGAACAAGGCCAAATGCTGAATTTTGCACCTGGGATGGAGTAACTTGGGGCACAAATCTGCACTGGGAGAGGAGTGGCTGGAGAGCAGCCCTGCAGAAAGGGACCTGGGGGTGTGAAGTGCTGGGGTCTGATCCCCGAGCCCTGAATTAGGGTTGACATATGGGTGGTCACCATGGTCCTTCAAAGGAGGGGATGAGTTTGCCTTTTGGCTTTCCTCCAAGGTGCGGCCTGCCTTGCAGGGAAAGCCCTTGGGTGAACAAGCCCCAGGTGCCCTGCATTGGGTCAATGAGTGCCAGGTGTCCTGCTGTGGGGATAAAAGCTGGGACCACTTGCAGGAAGGGTGCAGTGTCTGTCTGTGAGGTGGATGCACTGTGCAGAGTTTCTCTGTTGGGGAAGGACCTCCTGACTCTCCCTGCAACTGGGCCCCAGTCAGGTCTGGCATTTGCAAACGCGGGCTTCGAGGGGAGACAATATGGGGCTCCTTCTGTCGTACATGATCAGCCTGTTGACTTGGTTGTCTCCCATTTTTTCTCTGGGATACTTTGTGTCTTTGTTTATTTCACCCATTACTGGTCGTGCTGTGTCATTCCTGGGGTCGCTGGGGTTGATGTCTGTTATTTGTGATGTGCCTGACTTGTTTGTACCCCCAGCGATCCCCCATATACTGGCTTTTCTACGTACACTAGAATTTGGTTACTGGGTTGTTTTTCTGCTGGCTGCGTCCTTTGCACTAGGCCTAGGAACGGGCAAAACAGGGTGCTGGTTGACAGGAGCTCAACAGGAGTCAGCAGTGTGCCCTGGCAGCCAAGAGGGCAAACCCCATCCTGGGGTGCATCAAACACAGCAGCACCAGCCGGTCCAAAGGGGTGATGATCCCGCTGCGTTTGGCACTGGTGTGGTCTCACTTTGAGTGCTGTGTGCAGCTCTGGGTCCCACCATTTAAAAAGGATGTGAAAGTCCTTGAATGCTTCCAGAGGAGGACAGCACAGCTGGTGCAGGGGCTGGAAGGAATTTAGAAAGGAACAGGTGTTTTCTGCTATTTATAAGACTTTCCCCTTAATGATTTCTCTGCGTTTTCCTCTCTCTGGGTGCTGCCATGCCTCACTGTACCTTCTGGACAGTCCCAGTTTGAAGAATGGAATTGGTTGCAGACCAAGGTATTACTGAAACTGATGCAAATTTTCAGTGCATTATATAGCAGTCGTACCACAAACACAGACTATTGTTAAAATTTAAGCGCAGTAAGCTTGAAACTGTCTCATCGAAGGAAAAATACAAAGCATTGCAGAATCATTCTTGACTTTACTCTCCTGGCCTTATAGTACTTTACTGCAACAGGAATTCCATTGCAGTCATACCCCAGAATTCTTTCACTTGCTGTGGCTCCTGAAGTAATACCTACAAAACTGTGGCAAATACCATCAAAATGCCTAGTTTGGCATTAAAAGAACATACTTAAACACACCTCTCCTCAGGAAGCACATTATCACATGCCTAGAGCTGAGTTCCTGTGTAAATGCTTTCCTGAGCCAGAGCCCAAACAATGCCCTGATGAAGCCGGTGAAACTCAGAGGCTTTTGACCTCCCCAGATCTGTATGTGATCTCTCAAAATACAGAGCACCAGACTCTTCAAAATGACCTGGTACACTCAAGCTACGTGGGGTTTCCATTGAGCACGCCAACTGAAAAGACAACCCTGAAAATTTATTTGACATTCTATAATCTTACTTTGGCTTATAAACTGGTTTAAAATTACAACTCTTGCCACAACTTTACTTCTTCTTTACCGTCAGTGTCAGTTAAATTGAATGGCTGAATGCTGGAGGGAGAAGATGGGGTGGTTCCCAAAATCTCCTCCACTTCTGTAATGTCCAGGACTGGTAGGGGGCTGCAATACCAGTCCTTGTCGCAGCTGTCGAGACAGGCCAGCGGTTCGAGGCTCTCGCATCTCTGGTGGTCTGCAGGGAGACTTTCTTCTGGGTCTTGCTTGGGTGGATAGTCTCTATGCAGATCTGAAACCATCACCTTCTGTCTTGACAGGACATCACCTCTCATGACATTGCTGTGCAAACAAACACAACACCCATTGTATTTATCAGTGAAATAACATGAATAAAGCAGCATCTGATAGATAAGCCTGCAGTATGGTAACCAACACGCTCAGAAAAGCAAAACAAAGCCTCAAAAGTCAGCTCGTGTTATTTCTGTATGCCACAATTTGTGGGGAGCTGGGGTAAAACTCTCTTACTTATTCTTTGAGTGACCTCTCGCATTGTGAGATTGTTGATAAACAGGAGGACTGGGAGAGAATCCTTGTGCCTGACAGGTGGTTGTCAATGTTCCTATTGAAAGAATGACCAGTGGTAATTTTTTAAAAAGCAGCCCCATAGTAGATTGCAGGGAGTTACTCTCTCAAATGGAACTCTGTTCCTCTGGTGTCAGAAGTTTGAATTTTCATTCTGATGCAGAATGAAACACCTACTGTAATTTACACAGTGTTAGCAGAAATTCACTACATTGTTAAGAAAGCAAAGGGTGTGGGGAAGCAATCAAGCTCTCCAGTGCAGATGTTCTGAAGACATTGATACAATGTCTGTTGAGGTTTCAAAGAAACCATTCATCTTTCCAATCTAACACTTAATTTTTAGTGCATAACTCTGCATGCATGCCTTCTGCATGCATCCCTTTGCATTGTCGATGCTACTTAAAAATTATGATTCTTGTATGCAAGGAATGTGACTTTTGGGGACATGTGCCTTGTGTCTCTTTAAAGGACCTCAAAAATAGGAATATCTTGTATTGAGCTTATCAGCTCATTAAGTTTGATGGGTTGTCATCAGCCTAATTCATGATCAGGTAGTCTTATTGCCACAGGAACATACTGGTTGTTGCTATTAGTGGGAATAAGCAGTGTATAAAGTGGCAGACTTTGAGTCTAATAGTCATAATCATTTGTTATGTTTGATTTTGCATGATCCTGAAGGAAAAACGATGCCTTACGAAGAATAAGCATGGCCACGGGGTAGTGAAATGAGAGCACGGCAGTAGGCTCTCGGGCTGCTTGCCTGGGCAGCACATCTGCTGCTGGGACGGCACTGGTCCTCTCTGTGCATGCTTAGCTTAGGAAATACCCCTGGGGTACCACGTGTGTTAGCTTGTAAGTTCTTTGATTAGGTGATCTTTGGTGATGGACTACACAGAGACTGTGGGAGAAAAAACCTAGGAATTACTGCTTACATAAGAATTGTGAAGACATTTCCCACCAGGCTGGATTTCAGAAACACTGGTAGTTATTACAGCTGCAATCATGGTACCCAGGAGACGTCTCACATGCCTACTTTAATTCTATCCCAGCATTTTCAAAATAGATTTACACTCTCTCTACCTAATGCTTTTCTGTATAGATCAACCGCACTTAAATGCATAAAGTGGAGAGAAGATGCTTCTATTGACGGTGGGCTTGAGAGTGCCAATTACTGCAGTAGTACTGTGGAGCCTTCAATAACTGGGCATATATTACGAGCAGCCTCAGGCCAGCAGGTCCCAGCAGCTATAGGAAGGCAGGAGCACGTGTCCTTCTGCTCCATCTGTCTTCTGTAAGTCAAAAGACCCTCTCCCTTTTAGCATTTGTTCTTCCTGGTATTAAAATGAAGCCTTTCATTACCTTGAGGGGAAGTAGTGAGGCGGAAGAACGGAGGGAGCCGGCAGACAGATGGCAGGAGACTCACCTTTAGGAAAAGAACAGTTATTTGTCAGACATGAACAGAGGAAGAGATTTCATAAGCAG
Source organism: Podargus strigoides (assembly GCA_028020825.1). Lineage (NCBI taxonomy): Eukaryota > Metazoa > Chordata > Aves > Caprimulgiformes > Podargidae > Podargus > Podargus strigoides. Next base: position 45,970,329 of record CM051624.1, on the reverse strand, counting down.
CAACGTAGCAAAGCATGGCCAGAGCCAGAACCATTTTCCCCAAAACTCCTTTCTAGCATTACTTCCCCGCAGCTCACAGTCATACACCCCTGGCCTGCGTGTGTTCTGACAGATGGGTTTGGAGCCCACACATTCAAGCTTCCTTCTACAGAAACCCAAGGGTGAGAGACAAAGGAATTGGCTGGGGAGTGTTGAGGCTGGGAGGCTGTGTCTTGTGCTGGTATGGCCACAGAGCGGGGCTGGAGCTCAGAACACCTCCCAAGTCTATTAGCTGAGTTGGAGTGGGTCAAATTCTTAACAAATCTGCGTGGTGCCAAAGCAGCAGTGAGAACCAGCAGTTACAACACCCTGCTCTCCCCTGTGTTTCATTTGTTTCACCAATGAACGTATCCCCTAGGCAATTTCACTTTGAAACGCTTTGCAGAACATGCACTTGAACGTACACTCCTGAATCACACACTGTGTCACCAGGGCTTTCCACACAAAATATGCAGGTCAGCTATTATAGTTGCCTGCAGTCTCTCATGCTACGACCTATTTCACTGCCCGTATCGACTTCTTATAAAAAGGAGGATGCTTCCAGGTTATGTGCAACTTTTTAATGCTTTCCTTTTGTGTCTATATTTTTGTTTGTATAAGAGCTGAACTATGTAGGCTCAAAACAGGCCTTACGAAGACCGGCTGAGGGAACTGGGGTTGTTTTGTCTGGAGGAGACCTCATTGCTCTCTCCAGCTACCTAAAAGGAGGTTGTAGTGAGGCTGGTGTTGGTGTCCTCTCCCAAATAGGACGAGAGGAAATGGCCCCAAGTTGTGTCAGGGGAAGTTTAGATTGGATGTTAGGAAGAAGTTCTTTACTGAGAGGGTGGTCAGGCACTGGCACAGGCTGCCCAGGGAGGTGGTGGAGTGGCCGTCCCTGGAGGTGTTTAAAAAACGAGTGGGTGAAGCCCTTGAGGCCATGGTGTAGTGGTTAGGGAGATGATGGGATGAAGGTTGGACTTGATGATCCTGGAGGTCCTTTCCAACCATAGTGATTCTGTGATTCTATGAAACTGTGGGCATGTGCAAGTTCCTAACAACTACACACAGAACTATTCCAGGTGTGCATAGATACCTAAGTAACTGTTCCTGGAAAGTGTGCAAATGACAAATTTCAGACCTAGTGATTGCTTTAATATTGCAGCACACACCTTACTAACACCCTGCTAATTTCCTTCCTGATGACCTTGTTGACAATTCTGTCTCTTGTAAGCACTCTAAGCTGCTGAGCATTCTCTCTAGAGCAGTGGTGCCCTCACTACCAAGGAACACTAAGATCGGAGCGGAGGTGCCATGGACTAAACAAACGAGCTTTTTCAGGCTTAAGAGAGCAGGGCTGAGCACTAGAGCAGGTAGATCTGGTGAGGTGAGGTATAAGTGGGGTGGAGACAGAATGAGAAAAAGAAACAGGTGTAGCTCGACAGGAAGCATGTGAGAGAGGACTGATAGAAAGAGTGGTGTCAAGAAAGACTGAGAAATTGTTTGAACTGTAACTACAGTACTGGATGGATAACTTTTACTACACTAGGTAAATCCCAAATTTTTAAAATCATTCCCTACTGCAAACTCACAGACTGGCTGTCCAAAACTGTTGGGGATGACAACAGAGAAGGCAGGCGACGGGAGGGTGAAAATGGCCGGTGAGTTTGTCACGATGATCTTCCCAGGAGGGCTGGAGAACACAGCAGTGGCAGGCGCTGCGCAACGCTTCTTTTTGTTTGGTCGATAAACCCAGTCTGCGAGAGGTGAAAAAAGATTTTTGGGATGGTCTCAACAGCTTTTAAAGAGAGAGTTCAAAGTACCCTTTCCTGCTTGGAAGGAGTGGCTGCACGTGTCACCAGAGGCCAGCTGCCACCTGGGCAGCTCTTTCTGGAGCATGCAAAGTGCAGCAGGCCACGTTCACTGTAAACTCAGGATCTGGCCCTTAGACTGCTGCAGCGTTCAGAAGCGCTGCTGTAGCTGTGGGGGTCTGAGATTGTAAGAAACATTAGAGGTTATAAAAGATGAACCATCATTTGGGATGCTTTAGAAAATTCATATGCTCCCAGGCACTAGAAAGCTGACAGAAGCAGTGTGTGCTTGAAATGTTTGTAATTTCTTTCTAACTCTATTACTTGCCCTAATGATCCATTTTTGAAGCAATCTTGCCCTTCTAAAGCATTCAAGTAAATAAATACGTGTTTACCAGGAAATTCCTCGCTGTGCCTTTTTTTGATTTTCAGAGCCTCGTCATAATATGGCTGCTTCTCCTCCTCCGTCAGCTTGCTCCACTCCAGGCCCAGCTGCACATTGATGTCGGCGTTGTTGGCACTCGGCTTGGCTTTTCTTAGGACTGGCCGGTGAATCCTGGCCCACACCATAAAGGCGTTCATGGGGCGCTTGACTTTGCCGCTTTTGTCCTTGCCGAAGGGAGCATCTGGCATACCTACGCAAGGAAAGGGGCAAGGGGATCATCTTCCAGGCACCGTATGCAACGCAGGTTACGTTCAGTAGGACATCCTGAGGGTGTTTGGCCATAGTCAGAAGATTTATCACCAGAGCTTTGGAACACGTGAAGTTCCATGCACATTTGGAAAGCAGTTCCTAGAAAAAGAACTAAGGCTGAGGGAGTATCCTCCACTAACCTTCACTGGCCCAGTTCATGAGGAATCGTTTACCTGGCTCTCGTTACGTATTATTAAATAAATAATTAGAAAGAAACACATGGGACTGCTAACACACTGGTTTGGATTTCTTTTGGCTAGATTGTTTTCTTATGGATTTATAAACTAAACATTGTATGGCATAGACCTTCTCACAGCAAATTTGTCTTCCCCTCCAGAACTCAGTCTCCAAAGCCCTACCGACGCAGGGACCCAATCTAATGACGGTGTGGCAGTTCAGTCCCACACCTCTGCAGTCCCTGGCTTCTCAGCTGAGGTTCTTACTATTCCGAGTTTCTGGTTAGTGGGGTTTTTTTTTCAGACTCTCACTCTTTTCTCAGCTTTGGATGCTCGTTTTGCTGGAGGAACCTGTGTTACCAAATGACTGTTCCATGGCACCCAGCTTTGGCTCTTTGTAAGCAGAGGCTGCACTTAAATTGAGCCAGTGATGTGAGGAACCTCCAGATCCCTCACAGCTGATCCCTGAGCAAGCCATTTCCTCCCTGAAAAAGGCTTAGAAATGAACTCTTTCCCATTACCAAGAAAGGGCAAAAGCCTAATTAGCTTTGAGGCCTTTGTAGGAGGTTCGGTGTGGCCAGGGAGCAGGTGGGCAGAAGTGCATTCCCAAACCGCCAGAGAACTCTGCCCCCGTATGTTCGGGACCGATGCTAAGAGAGGTGCAGGAGCTGCAGCGTGTCCGAAGGGCTGGCTCTCTTGCACGACCCTTCCCGGTGCGTTCTCGGGTGCCAGAACCCCTGTGAGCCCTTCCCGGGTCTCCTACCGGCAGTACCTGAGTCGGCGGGCAGCACCGTGAGCCGAGCGCCCCGAGCATCCCCAGCCTGCAGAGGCGGCTGCGGCGCAGCCTGGTCGGTCCGCCCGCCCGGCTCGGTGCGCCGCGCGCTGAGGAGCCCCTTGGCCTCGTCCGGCAGGGGCTGCGGCCCCGGGGGAGCCTCGCAGCGGAGCTGGCGCTCCTCCCCTGCCTCCTTCGCCATCGCGCCGCGCACCGTCTGCCGCTGGAGGGCGTTGGAGCGCGTGGGTCCCACGCGCTGCGGTTGCCGTGGTGCGCGCGGCTCCCGACAGGCTCCGCCGAGCCGCGCGGAGGACCGCTGGGAGCATGGAGAGGTCCGCCGAGCCGCCCAGAAGGGCTGGCGGGGAAGGCGCCCGTTGCTGTGGCCGGCACTCGTTGCTGTGGCCTGCGCTGCCGGCGCTGGGCGCTGCTGGCGCTGCCGGCGCTGTGTGTGCGGGCCGCGGGCGGTGGGCGGGCTGCCGCCGCCTCTCCGCGGCGAACAGCACGTTCGAGGATGTGCGGGGCTTGGAGGCGGCCGCCCCGCGTGTGCCCGGCTGCCGGAGAGTGGTGCGGCTGGACGGCCGCAGCTTCCGCAGGTGAAGGCCGGGGCGCTCGTAGCGGTGCGGTCGCTGTGGCGGGAGGACGGGGCTGGGGTACCGCGGGCGTCCCTCGGGGTTTGCTCGGCCTCGAGGCGGGCTGTGAGTGCTGAGCCCCGAGGAGGGATCCTGCCTGGTGCTGTGCCGTGGGCCGGGGCTGCTCCCTGCCCGCCCTCTGTGCCTCCTGCTGGGCTGACACAGCCTCCTCCCAGCCCTCGTCCCCGGGAGCCTCTGCAGGGCACGGAGTCACTGCCGGTGTGTTGGCTTCAGGGGCCGTGGGCAGCCTCAGAGCCGTGCCCGGCAGGGGGCAGGGACAGGGTGTGCAGGGAGGGACAGCAGTGGGGGCACAGGGACAGCTGTTTGTGTTTGCAGTCAGTGTCTGTGTGGCATCCACCTCTCTTCGGGACAGAGCACAGTTCTTCCGAGTGGCAGGTGATGTGTCCTCGCTGGGGATCTGATCTCTGGGTTGGTAACGCAGGGTTCTGGTGAAGCCCTCACGTTTTGATTGATGATGGCGTGCAGTTTCAACTTGTGCTAGTCTTTGAACTGAGCACAGACTCTCTTTCAAACGAGGCAGTGTTCAAATTCTGCAGCACGCTCTAGGTTTGATGGTTGCTTTTGTTGTGGCGTTGTTTCTTGCCCGTTTGTGAATCCCCTCTGGAGTCTTATCTGTCTGCTGACATATCGACTGTATTTTCAGATTAATGAAGTCATGGCTTAGAAAATAAAACTTGCAAAGGAAGCAGAAGGAAGTCAAAGTGACCCGAACTCGGACTAAAGTTGTTCCCCTGCACTGTGACATTATTGGGGACCAGTTCTGGGAGGAATATCCTGAGATTCTGGCTGAGGACAGGTGGTATCTCTGATGAGTATGACTGATAGTTTACGTTTTGCTCTGCTTGGGTTGTTGGCAAGTGAGCAAGGTGGCTGGCAGAGTTTCACCTGTAACCCTCTTCAACAAGGACGTTTGTCTGAGCACTGTTGTGGCCTGAAAAAGAGACTGGTATGTTGCCTGAGGTGTAAGGATATGCTCATATGGAACACCTAAAACCATGTTATATTTTGGATTTTAAGAATTCATCGTAAATTAAGACTGCTCCTTCCTTGTGCGTGCATATTGCAGAAAAGGTGTATAGAAATTTCCTGTGTTTCTACAGCATTTAAGCCATGAGGTTTTATTTTACTGACCTGCCGAACTATAAAAAAGCTTGCAAACGTGAACAGTTAACAGCAGAGGACAAAATAATCCTTTGGATTTTTTGTCTCAAGTGATACAGACCAGAATACTTCAATTGGTGTTTAGTATTAAACTCCAGGGCCGGATTTGTGACAACTGCCCAATGACTCTGATCCTTACAGAAAGGAGGTGGAGTAGCCCAGTGGTTTTCTATGACTGGTTTTAAAAGCTTTTGTCAAATGTACAAGTTTTTTATACTTTTTAAGAAGAAATAAAAAAGATAATCGTTTCTTCCCTGCTGTGTTTGTTACTTGGCCTTTCTCATTCCTCGGACTTTTGCTAGTAATTGGTGCATGTTCCAAACGGTGAAGTTACTAAAGATAACGGGACAGCCTTGGCTTCTGTGAGGACGTGGGTAGTGAGACCTAGCACTCCTGACAACACACGTTTGTTAGGGGGAAGGGGGCAGTGTGAGTTGCCCGGTCTGTGCCCAGTTATGTTCTGGTTTACCTATCAGTTAAGGCTTTTTGTCAAAAGTGTTAAATTATAGTCTCTCAGAGCAGAAATATTTCTGCAAATGTGAGGCTGGTCCCGGTGTAACTGGTATTTGAGGGAAATAGCCTATTTCAGTGTACAAATACAACTACAGTGATATGATAGGTGTTTATAAGGATGTTATTACTGCTTTGAACCATACCAGTTTCAAAACCGGTGCTAGAACGGTAATCAGGCTGGCAGGCCAGAGAGTTAACAGGACTGCCCATAAAAATGGAAAGAAAGAATCAAATCTGACTGAAAATCACTACTGAGTGAATTCCCCATGAATTCTCACTGCGGTCTACTCTCTGCTTTCACCCTTTTTCCACAGGAAGCACCTATACATTTACGGCAACGTATATTTTTTTTTAAAATACCCCTCTAAACAGGTACTGGTGTAAAATACTACACAGTTTCTGAGTATAAACAATGAGTCTATGTATTGAAAATAGCACAGGGCTTCCCCTCTACTGCCGTGTGCTGACCCTGAGCAGTTGAGTACACGCAGTGAGAGAATGTGTATCGTTTTTAGTGTGTAGAATGGGCTGTATAACTCCCAGGAAGAGGATACGAAGGGCTGTGAGATGATAATTCTGAATGAATCATCGTAACAGTCATTTGCCACTGAGAACTTCCTATCTGTCTGGGGTTTTTTTTCTGTCTTGTAACACAATTTACTTGCCTTTGAAACGCCGTATGTTACAATCTGGTGCCTGACTTCAGGCATTACATACAAAGCAGGTGCTACAGAGGTGGTAACATTTGGATTTTGCAGTCTGAGGAAAGATGAAAAAAAATTTTGGCAACTGGATATTTTGGTATGGGTCTTGTGTCTGTTACATATTTTGAAATAAAAAATCCAGAGAAACAAAATACAAAATCCAGTTGTATCTTGTGGTCGTGCTCCATGCTCATAGTCCTGATAGCCATATCATGATAGGGGGATATGCTGAACAGCAAGGAGAAACGTTGCCTCTAAAGGGGCAGTGTGCACAAGGACATTATTAGCTTTTTTCCATTTCAGCTTGATTTAGGGATTAAAAGAGAAGCCCATCCTCTCAGTGGGTGCCCGCTGAGCTGTGAAATTGCCCACCCATCTCCCTGCTCTCAGGTGGGCAGCTGCAGCCAGCTCAAATGTGAGTGATTGCTTCAGTGGCTGTATGGACAAGAATAAGGAATGGTTCTGGTTTTTGTCTCAGCTTCAGGTGCTGAAGCTTCACCTGGAGCTGAACCTGTCAGCTTTAATCTCTGTAAGAAAACTTCCTTTAAGTTGACACCAAGGTGTTATGACTTCTAACTGGACAACTGATTTGTTCATCACTTTATAAACAGTACATTTTTAATACACAGCAGATGCAGCCTTGCTAGAGTAGTCATACTTTTAGTCATATTCTGTGTTTATGGAATATCCTGAGCTCATCTGGTGTTTGATGCTGGAACTTGTTTATAAACGGGCTTGGCTGCAAACATAACAGAAGATTTATTTATTTTATTTTTTTAGTTAGCCAACAGATCTATGATTAAAGTGTAGATTCCATGCTAAAAGGCAGCAGTCTTGTTCTGAGATAACTTTAAATTATGGAAACTTGTCACTTTAAAGCTGTTCTGAACCGCTTCAGCTCAAACTTCCTGACATTTTTGTTCCTGACTCTAATTAATTTCTGGGACCTAAAGTGTGTTTTATCTTTCTCTGAGAGCATCTGGGAAAACTTTGTGTCCCTGCAGTGGGACCTTCATAGGTACTAAATGGCTGTTGTAATTCTTTGGAAATTACTGTTCTTATAGATGCTTAGACCCAGAACAGAATTACAAGAAGAACAAGCAAAGCATCAAAATGACTGAGCAGGGTGCAAAAGGGTAGGTGCAAAGGGGATGTCCGCACAACTTAATAAAAATCACGACCCTAGTGAGGGCTGGTGACCCGTCACCGGCGGTGTTCCTCAGGACTCAATGCTAGGGCCAGTTCTGTTCAATCTTTTCATCAGTGATCTGGCTGCAGGAGTTAAATGTACCCTTAGCAAGTTTGCTGATGATACTAAGCTGGGAAGCGTTGCTGACTCTCTCGAGGGACAAGAGGCCTTGGAGAGGGATCTGGATAGATTGGAGCACTGGGCAATCATCAGTGGCCTGAAACTGAACAAGGCCAAATGCTGAATTTTGCACCTGGGATGGAGTAACTTGGGGCACAAATCTGCACTGGGAGAGGAGTGGCTGGAGAGCAGCCCTGCAGAAAGGGACCTGGGGGTGTGAAGTGCTGGGGTCTGATCCCCGAGCCCTGTCTTCCTCTGACCTTGATCCTGTGTTAGAGATCATGACAGACATGGGGGTTGTTCTCTGTACCCAGTGACTTTGACTTTGGGATGGGGTTACCAAAAAGACAGTGAATTAATACCTACAGCTCCAGACCAGACCTATTTACTTGGCTGCTGCTGGTGAGCGTTGGGTTTTACACAGTAGGTAGCAGCTGCTGCAGCAAACTGGCGTGCAGGTTATGGTAACAGTTATCAAATGGAGCAGATGCCTGCTTTGTGGAGGATACTGTGAAAGCAAATACTTGTATCATTCAAATATACGTTTACAAAATATGTGAATACTATATTAAATGCATAAAATGACTGTGTAATGGTAAAACAGGTTTGCTCCAGCAAGGCTAAATTCAGAACAGTCTGACACCTGAGAACATCAGGTTGTCCTAGGTCAGACCAAGTTGCAGTAAGGATGGAGGTGAAACCGAGAATGTGCCATTGGATTTAAAGCCTGTGCTGTTCTGGATTACATTTGAGCAAACATTACTGATTTTAAAACTTAAAATGCTCCCTCAGAAATACCAAAATGCAGTGTTTCTTCCATGACACAACTGAACTATAATTTTAACTCTATTTTAAAAATACAGTGTGTGAATAGCTGTTCTAAACAATACAACCGATAGGGGTCTTGGGAACAGCTGCTGACCTGGGATATACTGTAGGACAAAGTTCTCATGATTCTCCTAAGGCTCTGAATGACTTTCCTGAGCAAAGAGACAAAACTGGGTGCAGAATACAAATCTTACCAGATTGTTGGCAGGCTGAATGCATTTAAATAGGCTCATAATGCTGAATTAGCTCTCTTATCTATGCTGATTTACCTCCTCAAAAATGCAGAACAAAAGAACATCAACATGGGCAAGAATAGGCATACATGAAATAATTGAAAGAGGAGATAAATGAAGACACAGAATAGGAGAATTGCATTTCATCAAGCAAGTACTATGTCCAAATGCAATCCAGTTCACCACATCCATAAGAGGTACTGTGTCATGAAGGCAGTGACTTATGAATACACTTTCACAGTAAATCCTAGAGCCAAATTCTGCTCTTTGCTGGGAATTTACTCTTTCAGTTCAACAGAATTAACACTTGGTCCATAATAAAAGGCCTCTATACTTCTTTAATAGCTTGCAGTACTCAGTAAGGCTTTCAATCAATGAAAAAGGAGTTTTTATGGCTGGTTTTTGGATGTGGCTATGAAGTAGTCACATTGAAATATATTTCCATTTTATTTTAAGAAAGACTTACACCACAAGTCTGTTTCTTCTCATGAGATTTGTTTATATATTTATTCTTATGACTAGCTTACCAAAAAATGTTGATGGTAGAGTATATAGAAATTGTACTGGAAGTGCTACCAGTAATGGAGTTCTTTAAAGTTGTTTCCCCTCCCCAGTCCACAAACCTTTAATGCCTGAGAGTGAAGAGCATGCTTGGATTGCCAGGAATAAGAATTCATCCTGAAGTCTTGGGTTATCTGTATCTCTTTGGCAAACTGAGATGGATGGAAACTACTTGGCTGCTCCAGCTTTTATTCTTTTACTGTCTTCTTTCAGTGAGCTTAATAGCACCCAGAGAAAACTCATGTTTTTTCCCCACTCACCACTTGTGCCTGCAGCACTGCTGCTTAGAAGGCTTAATGGTTGGATGAAGTTATTTTCTGGAAGAACGATGAGCTGAAGCTATACTTGAGCAAGATGGTTTTGTAACCAGAAAGCAGGACAGGAAGCAGAGATGCTACTCAGTATAATCCCTTTTGGCTGAAAGGACACCTTGCAATCATTTATTTCAATAGCTTAGGAACACTCAGGAATTCTCTGCTGCTGGCACATCCATTTGCCCAAAGAATAACTCCTGTTGTCTGTGGTAGGTACAGAGGCACCATCACTGCCAGGTGAATGACGGTCCTGGTTCCACATCAATTTACATTTACTGCAGAGCTTCTGAAATCACCCTCTGGCAGAAAACAAGGCCATCATCTCCTCAACCTGATGAGTGACTGCAGCTACTGCCTCTCCTCTGTAATTGCTTTACAGTTGCACTAAATGGAGCTGAAGGTCTTGGAAAGGACTGTTAGATAGCAACTAGCTTAGGGATTTTTTCAGAAGTAATAGGTTTGTAATATTTGTGGCATGTTGAGAGGTGTCTGTCTCTCCTGCTGTTGTCTGATGCTTTCTGTTCCCTACTGGAGGCTTTCCACTTTCCTCACTTACAACACAGCCATGCAAACAGTACTCTGGGGATGAATGAGCTGGAACGGTGGAAGCCTCTGGCAGGAAAGTGGGAACAAGTGGCTGATGGAAGAGGCAGAGTCTCATCTGCTGCTAGAAATTTTCTGTGTTAGTAACACATCTGTTTTATGAAGGTTGTACCCCTCCACTGAGCTGTGTGCCAAATGCCCCAGCTGTGTGGGCACAGAGACCCCCAGGAGGCTGCCCATTATGTGGGAGCAAGGAGAGACAGTCCAACCAGACATCTGGTTCACATCCTATTTTCTTTTAAATTATAAACATACCTGGCAACCTTCCCCCCCATGCTGAACAGGCAGTACAGCTACTTAGGGGTCTGCAGCAGTGCAGTGGAGGGATACAGTGCAGTATGCTTTGTTATAGGGAGGTGGCAGAGCAGTGTAAAACAAAAGCCTTTTTTTTTGTTCTTTCTGTGGCTACTGTGTGCCTGGCTGGGTAGGAACATCTGGAGGGAGAGGGGGAACCCAGGAGCACAATAAGCAGGGGTGGTATTAGTTTATAACATTTTATTTTACTGTGTTTCACCTATGAGATCAGAGTGCCTTGTCTTTCAAAGGGTTCTAGTTTTGTATTTCTGGTGTGAGAAACTGGAATTCCTCAGGGTACTTGGCAAGGTGCATTAAGGGGAGAGGTTATTGCAAATGAAGCCTTTGGCTGACCTATGGTTCTTTCCCTCTTGGTTAAATGCTCTTAAATCTGTAGTCATTTTATTATTCTTCTAGTAGAATTCAGGAGCAATGTGTAGCATAGGACAAATGAGATTATTTTCCTTGTTGGGTCATCTTAAGCCCTCCTTGTAGGGGAGACTGTGTTGGTGTAATCCACAGACACTCAGCAGGAGGTGGGAAAATTTTATGGAAAGCAGTGTCTTACACAGTAATGGGGAAGTGTTTTTTAAAATAGGACCCAGCACATCCTGGGGAGTAACAGCCAAACTATTATCCATGTTTGGGTCAGCACTGAGCAAGAGTGGAGATGATGAGAGTTAGTAGATGCTTCTCATTTGACTGAAAACACCTGCTGAAATGATGTAGTGGGAATGATCAGTGAGAATACCTAATGAAATAAAGAGGTTGGAAGGTGTTAATTGCACCATGTATTATTCATTTGCTACTCCTTTCTGGAAAGCATTGCCACTTGTCTTGCTGTTATTGAAATTTGGATTTATAAATCCAGTGCAACTATCTTAACCAGGTGTGGCACCAGAAGAAGCTCTACTTGTTGATTTTTTTTTTCTTTGTTCCTCTCATGAGTCAAGGTTATCAAATATCCGAGAGATAGGACTGCAGTGTTTTACAGCATTAAGAAATGTAAAAATGACAGTTCTGTGAAACATTACAAAGATGGTTACTCCAGCACAACCTGCCAAAAGGCTGTAAGAATGTAAGCTCTTAAATTGTTTGAATTACAAAGTGACTGGGGAGAATGGAACAGCATGAGGTAGGAAGAGCTGAAGAGCAACTGAGTGCCAGGGAAGGCAGAGGCAGCAGGTGATATCCCCACTTTCCACTGATCTCAGTGGATGTATCACTCACTGGGTGAGCAAGGTGGGGGTACAGATGGTATTTGTGATATGTCTGAGGCCTTTCTCTGCTAAAACACCCCACGAAACCTTAATTTGAAGGCTGGGCTCAAGGGCAATTACAGATGATGTGTTTTGCAGTTCTAATTTTAGATTTGTGACTAAACACATGCTGTTAGTATCCATGTAGAAAAAATAGAACTTGCTGGGGGGAAAGAGATTTTGCTGTAGTTGCCAAGATAGATATATCACAGGCAAGCATTTTTTGATGCTTACCGAGTTGTTTTTACAGTCTGCAAGCAGAGAGCATAGACTAGTCTTGCTATGGCATGATGTCAGGCTGAATGAAATGCTTTCTCCATAGGTCTGCTGGTGGAGTTTGAGAAAAATCTCCTCCTATGCAATGGCTTAACAGAAAAAAAGGAGGTTCATGAAATTCATGAAGCTGAAGATTGCTGTGGCTAAAGAGGAGTTCTGGTGACCCCTACTGCCAGGACCTCACATGAGTTTCAGAGCAGTTTAATGGCCAATTACTGACCAGTACCATTTCAAAACAGTTTCTGTGGGGCTGAATTTCAATATATATATATATATATATATATATACACGTAGAGAGAGAGTGGGAGAGATTGACTTAGAGAGAATGACTGACTCTCATTTTTAAGAGAAGACACGACTATTTTCTGAATTCCCTTCTGGCAGCTGAACATGAAAACCTGATGACAACCAAAATAAGTCACGTTTTTCATGCTGCAAATAGGATTTCTGGTCATTTCACTGACCACACAAGTAGTACCCTTTGGAAATATCAAAAATTTAAAAAAAGGGTTTATTGTTAGAAGTACAAATGAGAGAAAAATTATTATATCTATATGGTCTGTGTAGTATTCAGCAAGGCTTTAAAAAAGACTAGTGTTGCATGCTGGGTTTTAGCTTGTTTAATAATTGTGATTTCCCCCCCCCTCCAAAAATGTTAAAACTAGATGGAGGTCTAAGCTCAGGCTATTTTTTGGGAATAGGTATTCTTACCCAAGCTGAAAATGTAATGCCACCTATAAAACATGCTGTTTAACCACTCTTTTGCTTATGTTTTCCATCTTTTACCCACACACTCTTTCATAGCCTTTTTTTGTTGTTGTTTTGCAGTTTCTGTAAAGAGTGTAGCTTTTCCTATTATTATTTCAGGTTGATTTTCATAATTTGGCTAAAAGTTCAAGGAATGAGAATTTTTCTACTGCTTTGTCAGATGCACGCAATGCCCTTGCTCTGCAATACAGACAGCACTGAAGGTTTCTCAGTTCAGAATTCAGCTGATAATTTATTCTTATCACTTTGCCCTTTTACATGTTGGCTCTGCTGTGCTGACAAAAGTTAACAGCTAGAGAGGCAACAGTTGTTAATACGTTCTAGGAATATTTATTCCCATGTATAAACGAACTTATATTTACCATTTGTATAATTTTTACATCTTCCAGTTATTTTATGTACTTAAGTTTTGTTGACATGTCTACTCCTCGGAATGAATTCCCAAGCATCAGCCTACACAGCAATCAAACTTAACTGTCCACCAGAAATTTCTCATGTCAGATATGCTTCATCTTTCCTGCAGTATTCAGCCACTCAGGAATAGCAATCTGCATCTGAACTAACTTTTCTTTTTTTTTTTTTTTTTTTTAAGATTCTGTTTAAGGATCTTGCCATGGCTGTGATTTATCTTTGTCAAGATAAATCTTCTGGACTGATTAGGCATATCAAGCTAAGAGAAGCCCAGATGAGCATGCAGGCCTATGTATGATGAATACCTTTGTTTGCACAGTTTGCAGTACTGTTTAAATGATGAGTTATTTTCCTGCTGCTACTATTATATCCTTTGCTTTACAGACATTTCCCCCTCTGAAAGTATGCTGAAAATATTCATTGGCCTGTGTTTTCACACACTTTTCTGCTTGATTGCAGCATACTTGTATGAGTATGAGCAAAGCAAATTCCTTCAGCAAGTATCTTGGAGGTGTCCTTTGAATGTGTTCTTGAGCAAGAGTGGGGTTTTTCTTTCTGCATTGCAGCTTAAAGTCTGTAAGAAGTGTTGGCACTCCTGCTTCACCCTTACAAAGGTTTTTCTAGGACTGTTTTTAAAAGAAACAATTCTTCTTGAGTCCATATAGAAACCCTCCTGACCTGGGCTTTGTGAAGTGACAATTGTTCTCTTTTCCTAGTGAGAGATCCCATCTTGAAATATATACAGGGTAATTTCTCTATGCACTGCTTCATTACCAATTAGAAGAAACAAGGCAGTTAATTCTACAGAACCCACCTTCTTTTCCTTTCTAAATGGTAAAATTGATATCTGCTCTCCAGGCAGTTTCCTAGACTCCCTTGGGAGCTAGCCTCTTAGCTTCCTTCATTCCTGCCTGCTTTGAGAGCTGGGCAGCTGGGAAAAAACTGTCATGGAAATTTTGCAGCACTGAAAATTCTGCATTTAGTACAGAACCCGAAAGCATTTGTCTCTCACATGGAATTGTTTAGTTCTTCTGGCATCCACAGTTGAACTTTGGTCTTAATGTCTGGTCTCTGCCCCGTGGGTGGGATTTTCAGCATTTGCAGCTCTTTGACAGGACTTGTGCACTTCTTGCAGCTCATTTCCTGTGTTGCCCCTTTTCAACAGCCTGAGGCACCTTCAGAATCCCCAAGGGTCTGAAGGGTAGGCCCCAAGGGTAGGCCATTTGAGTCCATCAATCAGCCCTTGCCATGAATTGCAAGGAGCATATTTCACCTCAGAAAGACAGCTGTATCCAGAAGGAACCACTGTTGCGTTTCATCTCTAAGATAAAAACCTCTTACGTGTTGACTTTTTGTCAGAATTTTGTAGTATTTTCTCTTCCTCCCATCACCTGAGGCTGCTGCCCAATAGCAAACAGGGCTGAGGCCTGGACCGATGGGCTGCCAAAAGCACTGGATGGGCTTCCTGGGCAGAGCCCCAGGCTCCGGGACGAGGGGGGCACTGGGTAAGGGCCTGCAGATGGGGAAGGGGTGACTTGGAGCACGCTCCTACCTGGCAGGTGTCGATGCCGCCCTGCGGATAGCCTGCACACAGGTTGTGGGGCTGGATGGCCCCTCCGTACCACCGGCTGCTGTTACAGAGCCGGACATCGATGAGGCGGGCCTGGGCCTCCCGCAGGACATCAGCCGGTCCTCCAGCTGTGAGCACAGAAAGGAATGAACCCCATCAGCTCCTTGCCAGCTCTCCTCCCCTGCCTGGGTGACCCCTTCCCTCGGGCTGGGCCGTGCATCTCGAGAGGCCTCGTGCCCGTGCTCCCCTCCTGTCTGGCTCTGGGGAACGGCTCAGGCCCATCTCTCGACGGCCGTACGACCCCGCAGCCTGGCTCTGGCTTCGTCTCTGCTGTCAGGAAGGACCCACTGTGGGCTGATGAGGGACCCTCCGCACACGTGCCCCATGCTTGGTCTCCAGGGATCCTGGATGCTGACGATCCACAGCCAGGCCCCTGGCTGGGCAGCCGTGCCACCCACGACGCGCGACATGCCCTACTGGTAAGCCATGGGCCGCAGCCCGCAGGTCCTGTAAGCAGAAATATGTCACTGCCCTGCTGGCTGGCTGGCTGCTGTCCCAGCTGAGGGTCAGCCCTCTGCCCTCCCCACTGGGCTGCCTGGACAGCAAGGGCCAGGGCCCCCCGCGGGAGGGGCGTGTGTCTGTCCACCCCCGGTTCTGCTTTCGCCCTGCAGACGAGCTGTGCCAGCAGCCTGGGTGCTGGCCAGGGACTGAGGCTCCCACAGGGGCTGGGGGACAAGTGGGCGCCCTCCAGTGAGCCCCACAAGGGCTGCCCAAGCTCCCAGAGCCGTGGGCCACTTACCCACAGCTCTCCCACGTGCTGTACGCAGAAGCTGCGATCGGCCTCGCTGACAGACCCCCCACCCAGCACACGGCCATCAGGCCGAGGAGGGGGAGAAAATTCATCTTTGTCATTTGCACGTGACAGCCACGAGAACCGAGGACTTGTCACCACCAGTGCCGCAGCCGACTGGTGCCCAGCACTGGCGTTGTGGCATATGTTCTGTTTTAGAACTAAGTGCCCTTGTTTTATAGTGTCATCCTGCACTCAGTGGCATTTGCTCTGTGTGATATGTCACCTCTGTGTTGCTGTAATAAAACTGCTGAAAAAAGCTACTTATCAGGAGTATGGCAGGCTTCCATTACCTTAAAAGAAGTTATTTACTGCAAAGTCAATTTTTGATATCCGTACTTCAAATTATGGAAATATCTATCTTAGATTATTTTCAAACACTTTAATATGTCGTTTTCTCAAGTCTTAAACACAGAAAGTGTGTCTGTTCATTATTGTGAATACATTGTGGTAGTGAAGGGGCTGAAATAGCTTTAATGACAGAGATCTTGTAATGAAAATTGTGATGCCTTAGTGAAATAAACTTCAAAAGGAAGTACTCATTGCTCAAATTTTGTCTAGTTATGCTAACATTCATAGAATCTAGCAATACAATTTTGATTTTTCAAATGCCAGCTTTAATTTTATATCTGCTTATAAATACAATGCACACACTGACATACTACTTGCTTTTAACCAGCAAAGATGATTTTTGCTGAGAATCTTTTTTTTTTTTTTTTTTTTTAAAGGAGTCTCTTTTTGTTTGGTGGTTTGTTGTGGTGGTTTTTTTTGTTTTTTTTTTTTTTCCCCCCCCTTTGCCATGCACCAGAGTTTGATAAAATAGTTTAGCCTGGAATAACGCATGTTGTTTGGTTTATCAGAAATTGATGCCTGTACGTAACCACTCTTTGGTTAAGACATGTTGCTTAAGCCAGGTCTCTTTGGAGCACAGGTGGTGGTGTGCAATTGTAAATGAGTGTTTAAATATGAAAATAGTACAGGTATGGTTCTCCAGCCATGACGATAGAATCATAGAACAGCCTTGGTTGGAAAAGACCATTAAGTCCAACCATTAACCTAATGCTGCTAATTCATCTCTACCCCATGTCCCTCAGCACCTCATCTCCATGGCTCTGAAATCCCTCCAGGGATGGGGACTCCCCCACTGCCCTGGGCAGCCTGGACCAGTGCTTGATAACCCTTCCAGTGAAGGAATTTTTCCTAATATCCAATCGAATGATCTACTGACACAAGAAAAAAATTTGTGGAGAGAGGCAATATACTTTATCGTACAAAATTGATAAGGTCAAAAACCCTCCCAAACAAACAGACTGGCATTCAAACTGAACTTCTTCTTAAATAGCATCCAGAGCCCCACAAATTAGTCACTTTATTAATGATGCTGACTTGATCCATACAAACCCTACTGCTTGGGAATTTCTTTCCCTGCAGAACACCTTGCTAAACCAGGACTTGCCATTTAAGCTGTAAATTAACGGCCTTTCAGCTTCCTGGATGCTTGCTGAGTAAATCTGGCTTAAAAAGGTGTGGGAGGCATTTTTTTCAGAGTCCTACTGTTATCTAATGCGTTTTTCTTTTGAAATGTGAAAAATACAAATAATTTCTTCCAGGCTCCTCAGCAAACAGAGCACTTTTGAATTTACTTTTGAATTTACTTTTGAATTTACTTTTGAATTTACTTTTGAATTTACTTTTGAATTTACTTTTGAATTTACTTTTGAATTTACTTTTGAATTTACTTTTGAATTTACTTTTGAATTTACTTTTGAATTTACTTTTGAATTTACTTTTGAATTTACTTTTGAATTTACTTTTGAATTTACTTTTGAATTTACTTTTGAATTTACTTTTGAATTTACTTTTGAATTTACTTTTGAATTTACTTTTGAATTTACTTTTGAATTTACTTTTGAATTTACTTTTGAATTTACTTTTGAATTTACTTTTGAATTTACTTTTGAATTTACTTTTGAATTTACTTTTGAATTTACTTTTGAATTTACTTTTGAATTTACTTTTGAATTTACTTTTGAATTTACTTTTGAATTTACTTTTGAATTTACTTTTGAATTTACTTTTGAATTTACTTTTGAATTTACTTTTGAATTTACTTTTGAATTTACTTTTGAATTTACTTTTGAATTTACTTTTGAATTTACTTTTGAATTTACTTTTGAATTTACTTTTGAATTTACTTTTGAATTTACTTTTGAATTTACTTTTGAATTTACTTTTGAATTTACTTTTGAATTTACTTTTGAATTTACTTTTGAATTTACTTTTGAATTTACTTTTGAATTTACTTTTGAATTTACTTTTGAATTTACTTTTGAATTTACTTTTGAATTTACTTTTGAATTTACTTTTGAATTTACTTTTGAATTTACTTTTGAATTTACTTTTGAATTTACTTTTGAATTTACTTTTGAATTTACTTTTGAATTTACTTTATTTTGATGGTATTATACTCTTTCCATTTATTCACCAGGTGGCTCTGGGCTGTCCTAAAAGGTTTTACAGTGCTGCTGTATACATTTCAATAATTTCTATTTCTATTGACTGATAGCAGCAGTCAATCTATCATTTTATGTGATCTGTTAAGTCACAGAAGTAGGCTGCTGCTGAAAACATTTTTCTGTTGCTCTTCTGGCTTTTTAATATTTATACATCAAATGCATCATGGTTTATGTGGTATTACTTTACAAATGTTAAGTGTGTGAGAATTATAGAATAGCCCTGGTTGGACAAGACCTCCAGGATCAAAACTGTGCATCCACTTGTTAGAATTGCCTTTTGTATGCACCAGAGGAATGCTTATTTGATTTGAAAAGCATCTCTTATCCTAGTGTAGAAGTGACCAGAAGAGCATCCTGCTCCTTCTTATATCTAGATGAACAAAAACATAGCAGCTCATTAGCTCTGCCAGTTTTGGGGGTTTTGTTTGGTGGTTTGTTGGTTTTTTTTTTTTTTTTCTTATAAGTAAAACTTACAGGCAAGCTGTTCTGCTGTGGAAAGCTGTTTAAAGCCACTAAATGCTTGAATAATGCATATAATTTTTATGCTAGTACATAAAAGCTTATATAGCATGAGTGCTTCTCAGCAGCCAGGTCGTTGAGTTACCATTTGAGGATGTGCATGAGCAGAGAGGGATGGCGCAGGCAGTAAGCAGGCAACAGCTGCAGTGCCTGGGGACAGGCTGGAGCAAGCACTGTTCAGAGACCAGGGTGGAGGCCAAAGAGGTGAGAGAGTGGCAAGAGGCAAGAGCACTGTGAGCAATTTTGAGAACTACAGCTCTAAGTTGTATCATGGCCCCCATAAATCAAATTATGCCAAGGTCCTGAGCTGTCATTAAGTGTATGCTGAATTTAGGATTGCAGTGGAGCATGGAAATATCAGAGGAGAGAGATGGTGTTTCAGGCATGTTGTCTCCATGGCAATATTGTATTATGTGCAACATTTAATAATGTAAAGTGGGACCATATCATTTTAAGACATTTTAGGATCTGAATTCAGCTGTGATTTTTATGGAGAAGGCATCCTTGTTGACAAAGGTTGCAAGACTAGGAGAATGGGGACAGGCAGGTTCTGAAAAAATGGCTTTTGTCTAAAGAGAAGAAAGAGCATTTCTAGCTTAAGCCCCTGTCATGGTTTAGAGGTGGTAAGTAGGCTTTGAGACTACTTGAAACTTGGCTCTCTAAATACAGCTTCTAGTTTGAAATTACACTGCTGAAAAGTGTTTACTCAGAGCGAACAATGGTAATGTGTCTCTGAACTGTGTCCTGTGTTGTTACACAGCCTTGTTTCAGAAGCTCTTTGTTCACATCAGAAAGCAAGACTCTCCTCAGTCTGTAGCATTTGTGGATTTTATTTACACTGTGACAAAAATACCAGCAAACTACTGAGGCAGAGCATAACTAAAAGGTTGGAGGAGGGCAGATAAATGTGTCTGCAAAACTCTGCTTGTGGCTTTTTGGTTGACCTCAAGCATTTCTCTGCTCCCTCTGACACAGGGCAGGGAGTTTTTCTTGTCTTTCAAGAGCTTGAGGAGGACATTAAATACCCATTAGTTTATAAAAACACAACAATAGAAATCACAGAATCACAGAATGTTAGGGATTGGAAGGGACCTCAAAAGATAATCTAGTCCAATCCCCCTGCCAGAGCAGGAACACCTAGGTCAGGTCACACAGGAACATGTCCAGGCGGGTTTGGAATGTCTCCAGAGAAGGAGACTCCACAACCTCTCGGGGCAGCCTGTGCCAGTGTTCTGTTACCCTCACTGGGAAGAAATTCTTCCTCACATTTATGTGGAACCTCCTATGTTCCAGCTTACACCCATTGCCCCTTGTCCTATCACTGGATGTCACTGAGAAGAGCCTGGCTCCATCCTCATGACACTCACCCTTTACATATTTATAAACATTAATGAGGTCACCCCTCAGTCTCCTCTTCTCCAAGCTAAAGAGACCCAGCTCCCTCAGCCTTTCCTCATAAGGGAGATGTTCCACTCCCTTAATCATCTTTGTGGCTCTATGCTGGACTCTCTCAAGCAGTTAGTTCCCTGTCCTTCTTGAACTGGGGGGCCCAGAACTGGACACAATACTCCAGATGTGGCCTCACCAAGGCAGAATAGAGGGGAAGGAGAACCTCTCGACCTACTAACTACTCCCTTTCTAATACACCCCAGGATGCCATTGGCCTTCTTGGCCACAAGGGCACATTGCTGGCTCATGGTCATCCTGCTGTCCACCAGGACCCCCAGGTCCCTTTCCCCTACACTGCTCTCCAGCAGGTCAGCCCCCAAGCTGTACTGGTACATGGGGTTGTTCTTCCCCAGATGCAAAACTCTACACTTGCCCTTGTTGAATTTCATTAAGTTTCTCCCCGCCCAACTCTCCAGCCTATCAAGGTCTCGTTGAATGGCAGCACAACCCTCTGGTGTGACAGCCACTCCTCCTAGTTTGGTGTCATCAGCAAACTTGCTGAGGATACATTCTGTACCCTCATCCAGGTCGTTGATGAAGATATTGAACAACACCGGTCCCAGTACCAACCCCTGAGGGACTCCACTAGTCACAGGCCTCCAACTAGATTCCATCCCATTAACCACAACTCTCTGGCTTCTTTCCTTCAGCCAGTTCACAATCCACCTCACTACCTGATCATCAAACCCATACTTTATCAGCTTATCTACAAGGATGCTGTGGGAGGCAGTGTCAAATGCTTTACTGAAATCAAGATAAACCACATCTACCGCTCTACCATCACCTATCCACCGGGTTATTTCCTCATAGAAGGCAATAAGGTTGGTCAAACATGACTTACCCTTGGTAAAACCATGTTGACTGCTCTTAATGACCCCCTCATCCTTGATATGCCTAGAGATAGTTCCATCACCTTTCCAGGGATGGAGGTGAGGCTGACCGGCTTATAGTTACCTGGGTCCTCCTTCTTGCCCTTCTTGTAGACTGGAGTGACATTTGCTATCCTCCAGTCCTCAGGCACCTCTCCTGTTGTCCATGACTTACCAAAGATGATGGAGAGTGGCCTAGCAATGACCTCTGCCAGCTCCCTCAGCACCCTTGGGTGCATTCCATCTGGTCCCATTGATTTATGGATATCCAGATTGCTCAACTGATCCCTAACCCAATCCTCACCTACCGAGGCAAACTCCTCCTTTATCCTGACTTCTGGGGCTACAGGGATCAGGGGCTCCTGGGGAAAGCCTGCAGGAGTAAAGACAGAGGCAAAGAAGGCATTCAGCACCTCTGCCTTCTTTATATCCTCTGTCTCTAGGGCACCCACCTCATTCATCAGTGGGCCTATATTGCCTCTAGTGTTAGTTTTATTAGCTATGTATTTGAAAAAGCCCTTTCTATTGTCCTTGACCTGACTTGCAAGGTTAAGTTCCAAGGAGGCCTTAGCTTTCCTAGTTGCCTCTCTACATCCTCTGACAACTGTCCTATATTCCTCCCAAGTGACCAGCCCCTCCTTCCGTGATCCATAGATTCTTTTTTTCCACCTGAGTTTGCCCAGCAGTTCCTTGTTTAACCATGCTGGTCTCCTAGCTCCCTTACCCGATTTCATACCCATTGGGACGCTCTGATCCTGAGCTTGCAAGAAGTGGTCCTTGAATGTTGACCAACTATCTTGAGCCCCTTCACCATCTAGCACCCTGTCCCATGGGACTTCCCTTAACAATTGATTGAGGAGGCTAAAGTTGGCCCTGCGGAAGTCCAGGGTTCTGGTCTTGCTAGGTACTCTATTCCTCCCACACAGGATCCTGAACTCCACCATCTCATGATCACTGCAGCCAAGGCTGCCATTGACCATCACTGCTTCAACAAGACCCTCCTTGTTGGTGAGTACAAGATCCAGCAGCGCTCCTCTCCTAGTCGGCTTAATCCACCATTTGCATTAAGTAGTTGTCATCAATGCACTGGAGGAACCTCCTAGACTGTGAATGGCTGGCTGTGTAAGTCTTCCAGCAGATATCGGGGTACTTAAAATCCCCCATGAGGACCAAGGCCTGTAGTTGCGAGGCTGCTTTCAGCTGCCTGTAGAAAGCCTCATCAACTCCCTCGTCCTGATCAGGAGGTCTGTAATAGACCCCCACAACTGTATCGCCCATGCCTGCCTGCACCTTAATTCTCACCCACAGACTTTCAACTTGCCCCTCATGAGCACCTGGACAAAACTCAATACATTCTAGCTGCTCCCTCACATAGAGAGCAACTCCACCACCTCGCTTCACTGACCGATCTTTCCTAAAAATGACATAGCCATCCATGACCACATTCCAGTCATGTGAGCTGTCCCACCATGTCTCTGTAATTGCCACCAGGTCATAACCTTTAGACCGCACACAGACCTCTAACTCCTCCTGTTTATTCCCCATACTGCGTGCATTGCTGTACAGGCATTTCAGGTAGCAAGCAGAGCGCACTGGTGGGACCCCTGGGAGGCAGGAGGCCTTGTGGTCAGGGCCTAAACATCTATCCCTTCTCTTCAATGGTCAAAAATCCTCCCTAGACCACCTTCCTTCAGGCCCTAGTATATTGCTCTTGGGCTCGTCCCTAACAGACCCAGTTGTCCCCCCTTCCCCCTTCACATCTAGTTTAAAGCCCTCTCAATGAGCCCTGCTAACTCCTGCCCCAGAAGCCTTCTCCCCCTCTGGGACAAATGCATTCCACCTGCCACCATCAGGCCAGGTGTCTTATATAGCCGCCCATGATCAAAGAACCCAAAGCCCTGCCTTTGGCACCAGTCACATAGCCATTCATTGATCTGTGAACTCTTCCTGCTTATCTCTTCACCCATTCTTGCAGGAGGTATGGAGGCAAACACTACTTGCACTCCAGACCCCCTAACCAGCCGTCCCAGGGCCCTGAAGTCACTCTTCATTGCCCTTGCACTTCTTGTAATAATTTCATCCCTGCCAACCTGAAAAAGCAGCAGTGGGTAGTAGTCAGAGGGCTTTACAAGATCAGGAAGTTTCTTTTTAATGTCTCTAATCCGAACCCCAGGGAGGCAGCAGACTTCCCTGTGGGATGGGTCCGGTCGACAGATGGGCCCTTCTGTTCCCCTCAGAAGGGAGTCGCCCACCACAATTACTCTCCTTTTTTTGTGAACTGAAGAAGTCCTGAGGCGTCGGGGTGACTGGCAAGCCTGAGGTGATTCACTAGATTGATCTACCCCTCCAACTTCATTGACCTGTCCCTGAAGTTCCAAGGCCTCATACCTGTTATTCAAGGGCAACTGGGAGGATGAAGGGGGTTGGGAGGGTTTTTGCTTGCCTCTCTGAGGACGGACAACCCTCCATTCCTCCCTGTCTCCTGAGCCCTCTCCTTCTGTCTGATGAAATAACCTATTTCAGTTGTACAAATACAACTACAGTGATATGATAGGTGTTTATAAGGATGTTATTACTCCTTTGAACTGTACCAGTTTCAAAACCAGTGCTAGAACAGTAATCAGGCTGGCAGGCCAGAGAGTTAACAGGACTGCCCATAAAAATGGAAAGAAAGAATCAAATCTGACTGAAGATCACTACTGAGTGAATTCCCCATGAATTCTCACCGCAGTCTACTCTCTGCTTCCACCCTTTTTCCACAGGAAGGACCTATACATTTACGGCAATGTATATTTTTTTTAAAAAAACCCCACTAAACAGGTACTGATGTAAAATACTACACAGTTTCTGCGTATAAACAATGAGTCTATGTATTGAAAATAGCACAGGGCTTCCCCTCTACTGCCGTGTGCTGACCCTGAGCAGTTGAGTACACGCAGTGAGAGAATGTGTATCATTTTTAGTGTGTAGAATGGGCTGTATAACTCCCAGGAAGAGGATATGAAGGGCTGTGAGATGATAATTCTGAATGAATCATCGTAACAGTCATTTGCCACTAAGAACTTCCTATCTGTCTGGGTTTTTTTTCTGTCTTGTAACACAATTTACTTGCCTTTGAAATGCCGTATGTTACAATCTGGTGCCTGACTTCAGGCATTACATATAAAGCAGGTGCTACAGAGGTGGTAACATTTGGATTTTGCAGTCTGAGGAAAGACGAAAAAAAATTTTGGCAACTGGATATTTTGGTATGGGTCTTGTGTCTGTTACATATTTTGAAATAAAAAATCCAGCGAACCAAAATACAAAATCCAGTTGTATCTTGTGGTCGTGCTCCATGCTCATAGTCCTGATAGCCATATCATGATAGGGGGATATGCTGAACAGCAAGCAGAAACGTTGCCTCTAAAGGGGCAGTGTGCACAAGGACATTATTAGCTTTTTTCCATTTCAGCTTGATTTAGGGATTAAAAGAGAAGCCCATCCTCTCAGTGGGTGCCCGCTGAGCTGTGAAATTGCCCACCCATCTCCCTGCTCTCAGGTGGGCAGCTGCAGCCAGCTCAAATGTGAGTGATTGCTTCAGTGGCTGTATGGACAAGAATAAGGAATGGTTCTGGTTTTTGTCTCAGCTTTAGGTGCTGAAGCTTCACCTGGAGCTGAACCTGTCAGCTTTAATCTCTGTAAGAAAACTTCCTTTAAGTTGACACCAAGGTGTTATGACTTCTGACTGGACAACTGATTTGTTCATCACTTTATAAACAGTACATTTTTAATACACAGCAGATGCAGCCTTGCTAGAGTGGTCATACTTTTAGTCATATTCTGTGTTTATGGAATATCCTGAGCTCATCTGGTGTTTGATGCTGGAACTTGTTTATAAATGGGCTTGGCTGTAAACATAACAGAAGATTTATTTATTTTATTTTTTTAGGTAGTCAACAGATCTATGATTAAAGTATAGATTCCATGCTAAAAAGCAGCAGTCTTGTTCTGAGATAACTTTAAATCACTTTAAAGCTCTTCTGAACCGCTTCAGCTCAAACTTCCTGACATTTTTGTTCCTGACTCTAATTAATTTCTGGGACCTAAAGTGTGTTTTATCTTTCTCTGAGAACATCTGGGAAAACTTTGTGTCCCTGCAGTAGGACCTTCATAGGTACTAAATGGCTGTTGTAATTCTTTGGAAATTACTCTGCTTATAGATGCTTAGACCCAGAACAGAATTACAAGAAGAACAAGCAAAGCATCAAAATGACTGAGCAGGGTGCAAAAGGGTAGGTGCAAAGGGGATGTCCGCACAACTTAATAAAAATCACGACCCTAGTGAGGGCTGGTGACCCGTCACCGGCGGTGTTCCTCAGGACTCAATGCTAGGGCCTGTTCTGTTCAATCTTTTTATCAGTGATCTGGCTGCAGGAGTTAAATGTACCCTTAGCAAGTTTGCTGATGATACTAAACTGGGAGGTGTGGCTGACTCTCTCGAGGGACAAGAGGCCTTGGAGAGGGATCTGGATAGATTGGAGCACTGGGCAATCATCAGTGGCCTGAAACTGAACAAGGCCAAATGCTGAATTTTGCACCTGGGATGGAGTAACTTGGGGCACAAATCTGCACTGGGAGAGGAGTGGCTGGAGAGCAGCCCTGCAGAAAGGGACCTGGGGGTGTGAAGTGCTGGGGTCTGACCCCCGAGCCCTGAATTAGGGTTGACATATGGGTGGTCCCCATGGCCCTTCAAAAGGAGGGGATGAGTTTGCCTTTTGGCTTTCCTCCAAGGTGCGGCCGGCCTTGCAGGGAAAGCCCTTGGGTAAACAAGCCCCAGGTGCCCCCATTGGGTAAATGAGTGCCAGGTGTCCTGCTGTGGGGATAAAAGCTGGGACCACTTGCAGGAAGGGTGCAGTGTCTATCAGTGAGGTGGATGCACTTTGCAGAGTTTCCCTGTTGGGGAAGGACCTCCTGACTCTCCCTGCAACTGGGCCCCGGTCAGGTCTGGCATTTGCAAACGCGGGCTTCGAGGGGAGACAATATGGGGCTCCTTCGGTCGTACATGATCAGCCTCTTGACTTGGTTGTCTCCCATTTTTTCTCTGGGATACTTGTGTCTTTGTTTATTCCACCCATTACTGGTCGTGCTGTGTCATTCCTGGGGTCGCTGGGGTTGATGTCTGTTATTTGTGATGTGCCTGACTTGTTTGTACCCCCAGCAATCCCCCATATACTGGCTTTTCTACGTACACTAGAATTTGGTTGCTGGATTGTTTTTCTGCTGGCTGTGTCCTTTGCACTAGGCCTAGGAATGGGCAAAACAGGGTGCTGGTTGACAGGAGCTCAACAGGAGTCAGCAGTGTGCCCTGGCAGCCAAGAGGGCAAACCCCATCCTGGGGTGCATCAAACACAGCAGCACCAGCCGGTCCAAAGGGGTGATGATCCCGCTGTGTTTGGCACTGGTGTGGTCTCACTTTGAGTGCTGTGTGCAGCTCTGGGTCCCACCATTTAAAAAGGATGTGAAAGTCCTTGAATGCTTCCAGAGGAGGACAGCACAGCTGGTGCAGGGGCTGGAAGGAGTTTAGAAAGGAACAGGTGTTTTCTGCTATTTATAAGACTTTCCCCTTAACGATTTCTCTGAGTTTTCCTCTCTCTGGGTGCTGCCATGCCTCACTGTACCTTCTGGACAGTCCCAGTTTGAAGAATGGAACTGGTTGCAGACCAAGGTATTACTGAAACCGATGCAAATTTTCAGTGCATTATATAGCAGTTGTACCACAAACACAGACTATTGTTAAAATTTAAGCGCAGTAAGCTTGAAACTGTCTCATCAAAGGAAAAATACAAAGCATTGCAGAATCATTCTTGACTTTACTCTCCTGGCCTTATAGTACTTTACTGCAACAGGAATTCCATTGCAGTCATACCCCAGAATTCTTTCACTTGCTGTGGCTCCTGAAGTAATACCTACAAAACTGTGGCAAATACCATCAAAATGCCTATTTTGGCATTAAAAGAATATACTTAAACACACCTCACCTCAGGAAGCACATTATCACATGCCTAGAGCTGAGTTCCTGTGTAAGTGCTTTCCTGAGCCAGAGCCCAAACAATGCCCTGATGAAGCCGGTGAAACTCAGAGGCTTTTGACCTCCCCAGATCTGTATGTGATCTCTCAAAATACAGAGCACCAGACTCTTCAAAATGACCTGGTACACTCAAGCTACGTGGGGTTTCCATTGAGCACACCAACTGAAAAGACAACCCTGAAAATTTATTTGACATTCTATAATCTTACTTTGGCTTATAAACTGGTTTAAAATTACAACTCTTGCCACAACTTTACTTCTTCTTTACCGTCAGTGTCAGTTAAATTGAATGGCTGAATGCTGGAGGGAGAAGATGGGGTGGTTCCCAAAATCTCCTCCACTTCTGTAATGTCCAGGACTGGTAGGGGGCTGCAATACCAGTCCTTGTCGCAGCTGTCGAGACAGGCCAGTGGTTCGAGGCTCTCGCATCTCTGGTGGTCTGCAGGGAGACTTTCTTCTGGGTCTTGCTTGGGTGGATAGTCTCTATGCAGATCTGAAACCATCACCTTCTGTCTTGACAGGACATCACCTCTCATGACATTGCTGTGCAAACAAACACAACACCCATTGTATTTATCAGTGAAATAACATGAATAAAGCAGCATCTGATAGATAAGCCTGCAGTATGGTAACCAACACGCTCAGAAAAGCAAAACAAAGCCTCAAAAGTCAGCTCGTGTTATTTCTGTATGCCACAATTTGTGGGGAGCTGGGGTAAAACTCTCTTACTTATTCTTTGAGTGACCTCTTGCATTGTGAGATTGTTGATAAACAGGAGGACTGGGAGAGAATCCTTGTGCCTGACAGGTGGTTGTCAATGTTCCTATTGAAAGAATGACCAGTGGTAATTTTTTAAAAAGCAGCCCCATAGTAGATTGCAGGGAGTTACTCTCTCAAATGGAACTCTGTTCCTCTGGTGTCAGAAGTTTGAATTTTCATTCTGATGCAGAATGAAACACCTACTGTAATTTACACAGTGTTAGCAGAAATTCACTACATTGTTAAGAAAGCGCAAAGGGTGTGGGGAAGCAATCAAGCTCTCCAGTGCAGATGTTCTGAAGACATTGATACAATGTCTGTTAAGGTTTCAAAGAAACCATTCATCTTTCCAATCTAACACTTAATTTTTGGTGCATAACTCTGCATGCATGCCTTCTGCATGCATCCCTTTGCATTGTCGATGCTACTTAAAAATTATGATTCTTGTATGCAAGGAATGTGACTTTTGGGGACATGTGCCCTGTGTCTCTTTAAAGGACCTCAAAAATAGGAATATCTTGTTTTGAGCTTATCAGCTCATTAAGTTTGATGGGTTGTCATCAGCCTAATTCATGATCAGGTAGTCTTATTGCCACAGGAACATACTGGTTGTTGCTATTAGTGGGAATAAGCAGTGTATAAAGTGGCAGACTTTGAGTCTAATAGTCATAATCATTTGTTATGTTTGATTTTGCATGATCCTGAAGGAAAAACGATGCCTTACGAAGAATAAGCATGGCCACGGGGTAGTGAAATGAGAGCACGGCAGTAGGCTCTCGGGCTGCTTGCCTGGGCAGCACATCTGCTGCTGGGAGGGCACTGGTCCTTTCTGTGCATGCTTAGCTTAGGAAATACCCCTGGGGTACCACGTGTGTTAGCTTGTAAGTTCTTTGATTAGGTGATCTTTGGTGATGGACTACACAGAGACTGTGGGAGAAAAAACCTAGGAATTACTGCTTACATAAGAATTGTGAAGACATTTCCCACCAGGCTGGATTTCAGAAACACTGGTAGTTATTACAGCTGCAATCATGGTACCCAGGAGACGTCTCACATGCCTACTTTAATTCTATCCCAGCATTTTCAAAATAGATTTACACTCTCTCTACCTAATGCTTTTCTGTATAGATCAACCGCACTTAAATGCATAAAGTGGAGAGAAGATGCTTCTATTGACGGTGGGCTTGAGAGTGCCAATTACTGCAGTAGTACTGTGGAGCCTTCAATAACTGGGCATATATTACGAGCAGCCTCAGGCCAGCAGGTCCCAGCAGCTATAGGAAGGCAGGAGCACGTGTCCTTCTGCTCCATCTGTCTTCTGTAAGTCAAAAGACCCTCTCCCTTTTAGCATTTGTTCTTCCTGGTATTAAAATGAAGCCGTTCATTACCTTGAGGGGAAGTAGTGAGGCGGAAGAACGGAGGGAGCCGGCAGACAGAGGGCAGGAGACTCACCTTTAGGAAAAGAACAGTTATTTGTCAGACATGAACAGAGGAAGAGATTTCATAAGCAGCAACGTAGCAAAGCATGGCCAGAGCCAGAACCATTTTCCCCAAAACTCCTTTCTAGCATTACTTCCCCGCAGCTCACAGTCATACACCCTTGGCCTGCGTGTGTTCTGACAGATGGGTTTGGAGCCCACACATTCAAGCTTCCTTCTACAGAAACCCAAGGGTGAAAGACAAAGGAATTGGCTGGGGAGTGTTGAGGCTGGGAGGCTGTGTCTTGTGCTGGTATGGCCACAGAGTGGGGCTGGAGCTCAGAACACTTCCCAAGTCTATTAGCTGAGTTAGAGTGGGTCAAATTCTTAACAAATCTGCGTGGTGCCAAAGCAGCAGTGAGAACCAGCAGTTACAACACCCTGCTCTCCCCTGTGTTTCATTTGTTTCACCAATGAACGTATCCCCTAGGCAATTTCACTTTGAAACGTTTTGCAGAACATGCACTTGAACGTACACTCCTGAATCACACACTCTGTCACCAGGGCTTTCCACACAAAATATGCAGGTCAGCTATTATAGTTGCCTGCAGTCTCTCCTGCTACGACCTATTTCACTGCCCGTATCGACTTCTTATAAAAAGGAGGATGCTTCCAGGTTATGTGCAACTTTTTAATGCTTTCCTTTTGTGTCTATATTTTTGTTTGTATAAGAGCTGAACTATGTAGGCTCAAAACAGGCCTTACGAAGACCGGCTGAGGGAACTGGGGTTGTTTAGTCTGGAGAAGAGGAGACTGAGAGGAGACCTCATTGCTCTCTCCAGCTACCTAAAAGGAGGTGGTAGTGAGGCTGGTGTTGGTGTCCTCTCCCAAATAGGACGAGAGGAAATGGCCCCAAGTTGTGTCAGGGGAAGTTTAGATTGGATGTTAGGAAGAAGTTCTTTACTGAGAGGGTGGTCAGGCACTGGCACAGGCTGCCCAGGGAGGTGGTGGAGTGGCCGTCCCTGGAGGTGTTTAAAAAACGAGTGGGTGAAGCCCTTGAGGCCATGGTGTAGTGGTTAGGGAGATGATGGGATGAAGGTTGGACTTGATGATCCTGGAGGTCCTTTCCAACCATAGTGATTCTGTGATTCTATGAAACTGTGGGCATGTGCAAGTTCCTAACAACTACACACAGAACTATTCCAGGTGTGCATAGATACCTAAGTAACTGTTCCTGGAAAGTTTGCAAATGACAAATTTCAGACCTAGTGATTGCTTTAATATTGCAGCACACACCTTACTAACACCCTGCTAATTTCCTTCCTGATGACCTTGTTGACAATTCTGTCTCTTGTAAGCACTCTAAGCTGCTGAGCATTCTCTCTAGAGCAGTGGTGCCCTCACTACCAAGGAACACTAAGATCGGAGCGGAGGTGCCATGGACTAAACAAACGAGCTTTTTCAGGCTTAAGAGAGCAGGGCTGAGCACTAGAGCAGGTAGATCTGGTGAGGTGAGGTATATGTGGGGTGGAGAGAGAATGAGAAAAAGAAACAGGTGTAGCTCGACAGGAAGCATGTGAGAGAGGACTGATAGAAAGAGTGGTGTCAAGAAAGACTGAGAAATTGTTTGAACTGTAACTACAGTACTGGATGGATAACTTTTACTACACTAGGTAAATCCCAAATTTTTAAAATCATTCCCTACTGCAAACTCACAGACTGGCTGTCCAAAACTGTTGGGGATGACAACAGAGAAGGCAGGCGACGGGAGGGTGAAAATGGCCGGTGAGTTTGTCACGATGATCTTCCCAGGAGGGCTGGAGAACACAGCAGTGGCAGGCGCTGCGCAACGCTTCTTTTTGTTTGGTCGATAAACCCAGTCTGCGAGAGGTGAAAAAAGATTTTTGGGATGGTCTCAACAGCTTTTAAAGAGAGAGTTCAAAGTACCCTTTCCTGCTTGGAAGGAGTGGCTGCACGTGTCACCAGAGGCCAGCTGCCACCTGGGCAGCTCTTTCTGGAGCATGCAAAGTGCAGCAGGCCACGTTCACTGTAAACTCAGGATCTGGCCCTTAAACTGCTGCAGCGTTCAGAAGCGCTGCTGTAGCTGTGGGGGTCTGAGATTGTAAGAAACATTAGAGGTTATAAAAGATGAACCATCATTTGGGATGCTTTAGAAAATTCATATGCTCCCAGGCACTAGAAAGCTGACAGAGGAAGTGTGTGCTTGAAATGTTTGTAATTTCTTTCTAACTCTATTACTTGCCCTAATGATCCATTTTTGAAGCAATCTTGCCCTTCTAAAGCATTCAAGTAAATAAATACGTGTTTACCAGGAAATTCCTCGCTGTGCCTTTTTTTGATTTTCAGAGCCTCGTCATAATATGGCTGCTTCTCCTCCTCCGTCAGCTTGCTCCACTCCAGGCCCAGCTGCACATTGATGTCGGCGTTGTTGGCACTCGGCTTGGCTTTTCTTAGGACTGGCCGGTGAATCCTGGCCCACACCATAAAGGCGTTCATGGGGCGCTTGACTTTGCCGCTTTTGTCCTTGCCGAAGGGAGCATCTGGCATACCTACGCAAGGAAAGGGGCAAGGGGATCATCTTCCAGGCACCGTATGCAACGCAGGTTACGTTCAGTAGGACATCCTGAGGGTGTTTGGCCATAGTCAGAAGATTTATCACCAGAGCTTTGGAACACGTGAAGTTCCATGCACATTTGGAAAGCAGTTCCTAGAAAAAGAACTAAGGCTGAGGGAGTATCCTCCACTAACCTTCACTGGCCCAGTTCATGAGGAATCGTTTACCTGGCTCTCGTTACGTATTATTAAATAAATAATTAGAAAGAAACACATGGGACTGCTAACACACTGGTTTGGATTTCTTTTGGCTAGATTGTTTTCTTATGGATTTATAAACTAAACATTGTATGGCATAGACCTTCTCACAGCAAATTTGTCTTCCCCTCCAGAACTCAGTCTCCAAAGCCCTACCGACGCAGGGACCCAATCTAATGACGGTGTGGCAGTTCAGTCCCACACCTCTGCAGTCCCTGGCTTCTCAGCTGAGGTTCTTACTATTCCGAGTTTCTGGTTAGTGGGGTTTTTTTTTCAGACTCTCACTCTTTTCTCAGCTTTGGATGCTCGTTTTGCTGGAGGAACCTGTGTTACCAAATGACTGTTCCATGGCACCCAGCTTTGGCTCTTTGTAAGCAGAGGCTGCACTTAAATTGAGCCAGTGATGTGAGGAACCTCCAGATCCCTCACAGCTGATCCCTGAGCAAGCCATTTCCTCCCTGAAAAAGGCTTAGAAATGAACTCTTTCCCATTACCAAGAAAGGGCAAAAGCCTAATTAGCTTTGAGGCCTTTGTAGGAGGTTCGGTGTGGCCAGGGAGCAGGTGGGCAGAAGTGCATTCCCAAACCGCCAGAGAACTCTGCCCCCGTATGTTCGGGACCGATGCTAAGAGAGGTGCAGGAGCTGCAGCGTGTCCGAAGGGCTGGCTCTCTTGCACGACCCTTCCCGGTGCGTTCTCGGGTGCCAGAACCCCTGTGAGCCCTTCCCGGGTCTCCTACCGGCAGTACCTGAGTCGGCGGGCAGCACCGTGAGCCGAGCGCCCCGAGCATCCCCAGCCTGCAGAGGCGGCTGCGGCGCAGCCTGGTCGGTCCGCCCGCCCGGCTCGGTGCGCCGCGCGCTGAGGAGCCCCTTGGCCTCGTCCGGCAGGGGCTGCGGCCCCGGGGGAGCCTCGCAGCGGAGCTGGCGCTCCTCCCCTGCCTCCTTCGCCATCGCGCCGCGCACCGTCTGCCGCTGGAGGGCGTTGGAGCGCGTGGGTCCCACGCGCTGCGGTTGCCGTGGTGCGCGCGGCTCCCGACAGGCTCCGCCGAGCCGCGCGGAGGACCGCTGGGAGCATGGAGAGGTCCGCCGAGCCGCCCAGAAGGGCTGGCGGGGAAGGCGCCCGTTGCTGTGGCCGGCACTCGTTGCTGTGGCCTGCGCTGCCGGCGCTGGGCGCTGCTGGCGCTGCCGGCGCTGTGTGTGCGGGCCGCGGGCGGTGGGCGGGCTGCCGCCGCCTCTCCGCGGCGAACAGCACGTTCGAGGATGTGCGGGGCTTGGAGGCGGCCGCCCCGCGTGTGCCCGGCTGCCGGAGAGTGGTGCGGCTGGACGGCCGCAGCTTCCGCAGGTGAAGGCCGGGGCGCTCGTAGCGGTGCGGTCGCTGTGGCGGGAGGACGGGGCTGGGGTACCGCGGGCGTCCCTCGGGGTTTGCTCGGCCTCGAGGCGGGCTGTGAGTGCTGAGCCCCGAGGAGGGATCCTGCCTGGTGCTGTGCCGTGGGCCGGGGCTGCTCCCTGCCCGCCCTCTGTGCCTCCTGCTGGGCTGACACAGCCTCCTCCCAGCCCTCGTCCCCGGGAGCCTCTGCAGGGCACGGAGTCACTGCCGGTGTGTTGGCTTCAGGGGCCGTGGGCAGCCTCAGAGCCGTGCCCGGCAGGGGGCAGGGACAGGGTGTGCAGGGAGGGACAGCAGTGGGGGCACAGGGACAGCTGTTTGTGTTTGCAGTCAGCGTCTGTGTGGCATCCAGCTCTCTTCGGGACAGAGCACAGTTCTTCCGAGTGGCAGGTGATGTGTCCTCGCTGGGGATCTGATCTCTGGGTTGGTAACGCAGGGTTCTGGTGAAGCCCGCACGTTTTGATTGATGATGGCGTGCAGTTTCAACTTGTGGTAGTCTTTGAACTGAGCACAGACTCTCTTTCAAACGAGGCAGTGTTCAAATTCTGCAGCACGCTCTAGGTTTGATGGTTGCTTTTGTTGTGGCGTTGTTTCTTGCCCGTTTGTGAATCCCCTCTGGAGTCTTATCTGTCTGCTGACATATCGACTGTATTTTCAGATTAATGAAGTCATGGCTTAGAAAATAAAACTTGCAAAGGAAGCAGAAGGAAGTCAAAGTGACCCGAACTCGGACTAAAGTTGTTCCCCTGCACTGTGACATTATTGGGGACCAGTTCTGGGAGGAATATCCCGAGATTCTGGCTGAGGACAGGTGGTATCTCTGATGAATATGACTGATAGTTTACGTTTTGCTCTGCTTGGGTTGTTGGCAAGTGAGCAAGGTGGCTGGCAGAGTTTCACCTGTAACCCTCTTCAACAAGGACGTTTGTCTGAGCACTGTTGTGGCCTGAAAAAGAGACTGGTATGTTGCCTGAGGTGTAAGGATATGCTCATATGGAACACCTAAAACCATGTTATATTTTGGATTTTAAGAATTCATCATAAATTAAGACTGCTCCTTCCTTGTGCGTGCACATTGCAGAAAAGGTGTATAGAAATTTCCTGTGTTTCTACAGCATTTAAGCCATGAGGTTTTATTTTACTGACCTGCCGAACTATAAAAAAGCTTGCAAACGTGAACAGTTAACAGCAGAGGACAAAATAATCCTTTGGATTTTTTGTCTCAAGTGATACAGACCAGAATACTTCAATTGGTGTTTAGTATTAAACTCCAGGGCCGGATTTGTGACAACTGCCCAATGACTCTGATCCTTACAGAAAGGAGGTGGAGTAGCCCAGTGGTTTTCTATGACTGGTTTTAAAAGCTTTTGTCAAATATACAAGTTTTTTATACTCTTTAAGAAGAAATAAAAAAGATAATCGTTTCTTCCCTGCTGTGTTTGTTACTTGGCCTTTCTCATTCCTCGGGCTTTTGCTAGTAATTGGTGCATGTTCCAAACGGTGAAGTTACTAAAGATAACGGGACAGCCTTGGCTTCTGTGAGGACGTGGGTAGTGAGACCTAGCACTCCTGACAACACACGTTTGTTAGGGGGAAGAGGGCAGTGTGAGTTGCCCGGTCTGTGCCCAGTTTTGTTCTGGTTTACCTATCAGTTAAGGCTTTTTGTCAAAAGTGTTAAATTATAGTCTCTCAGAGCAGAAATATTTCTGCAAATGTAAGGCCGGTCCCGGTGTAACTGGTATTTGAGGGAAATAACCTATTTCAGTGTACAAATACAACTACAGTGATATGATAGGTGTTTATAAGGATGTTATTACTGCTTTGAACCATACCAGTTTCAAAACCAGTGCTAGAACGGTAACCAGGCTGGCAGGCCAGAGAGTTAACAGGACTGCCCATAAAAATGGAAAGAAAGAATCAAATCTGACTGAAAATCACTACTGAGTGAATTCCCCATGAATTCTCACCGCAGTCTACTCTCTGCTTTCACCCTTTTTCCACAGGAAGGACCTATACATTTACGGCAACGTATTTTTTTTTTTAAAATACCCCGCTAAACAGGTACTGGTGTAAAATACTACACAGTTTCTGAGTATAAACAATGAGTCTATGTATTGAAAATAGCACAGGGCTTCCCCTCTACTGCCGTGTGCTGACCCTGAGCAGTTGAGTACACGCAGTGAGAGAATGTGTATCGTTTTTAGTGTGTAGAATGGGCTGTATAACTCCCAGGAAGAGGATATGAAGGGCTGTGAGATGATAATTCTGAATGAATCATCGTAACAGATGTTCCCCTCCTTTAATCATCTTTGTGGCTCTGCGCTGGACTCTCTCCAGCAGTTCCCTGTCCTTCTTGAACTGGGGGGCCCAGAACTGGACACAATACTCCAGATGTGGCCTCACCAAGGCAGAATAGAGGGGGAGGAGAACCTCTCTTGACCTACTAACCACCCCCTTTCTAATACACCCCAGGATGCCATTGGCCTTCTTGGCCACAAGGGCACATTGCTGGCTCATGGTCATCCTGCTGTCCACCAGGACCCCCAGGTCCCTTTCCCTGACACTGTTCTCCAGCAGGTCAGCCCCCAAGCTGTACTGGTACATGGGGTTGTTCTTCCCCAGATGCAAAACTCTACACTTGCCCTCGTTGAATTTCATTAAGTTTCTCCCCGCCCAACTCTCCAGCCTATCAAGGTCTCGTTGAATGGCAGCACAACCCTCTGGTGTGTCAGCCACTCCTAGTTTGGTGTCATCAGCAAACTTGCTGAGGATACATTCTGTACCCTCATCCAGGTCGTTGATGAAGATATTGAACAACACCGGTCCCAGTACCAACCCCTGAGGGACTCCACTAGTCACAGGCCTCCAACTAGACTCCGTCCCATTGACCGCAACTCTATGGCTTCTTTTCTTCAGCCAGTTCACAATCCACCTCTCTACCTGATCACCAAGCCCATACTTTATCAGCTTATCTACAAGGATGCTGTGGGAGACAGTGTCAAATGCTTTACTGAAATCAAGATAAACCACATCTACCGCTCTACTGTCATCTATCCACCGGGTTATTTCCTCATAGAAGGCAATAAGGTTGGTCAAACATGACTTACCCTTGGTAAAACCATGTTGACTGCTCTTAATGACCCCCTCATCCTTGATATGCCTAGAGATAGTGCCAAGAACAAGCTGTTCCATCACCTTTCCAGGGATGGAGGTGAGGCTGACCGGCCTATAGTTACCCGGGTCCTCCTTCTTGCCCTTCTTGTAGACTGGAGTGACATTTGCTATCCTCCAGTCCTCAGGCACCTCTCCTGTTGTCCATGACTTACCGAAGATGATGGAGAGTGGCCTAGCAATGACCTCTGCCAGCTCCCTCAGCACTCTTGGGTGCATTCCATCTGGTCCCATCGATTTATGGATATCCAGATTGCTCAACTGATCCCTAACCCAATCCTCATCTACCGAGGCAAACTCCTCCTTTATCCTGACTTCTTCTGGGGCTACAGGGATCAGGGGCTCCTGGGGAAAGCCTTGCAGGAGTAAAGACAGGCAAAAAAGGCATTCAGCACCTCTGCCTTCTTTATATCCTCTGTCTCTAGGGCACCCACCTCATTCATCGGTGGGCCTATATTGCCTCTAGTGTTAGTTTTATTAGCTATGTATTTGAAAAAGCCCTTCCTATTATCCTTGACCTGACTTGCAAGGTTAAGTTCCAAGGAGGCCTTAGCTTTCCTAGTTGCCTCTCTACATCCTCTGACAACTGTCCTATATTCCTCCCAAGTGACCAGCCCCTCCTTCCGTGATCCATAGATTCTTTTTTTCCACCTGAGTTTGCCCAGCAGTTCCTTGTTTAACCATGCTGGTCTCCTAGCTCCCTTACCCGATTTCATACCCATTGGGACGCTCTGATCCTGAGCTTGCAAGAAGTGGTCCTTGAATGTTGACCAACTATCTTGAGCCCCTTCACCATCTAGCACCCTGTCCCATGGGACTTCCCTTAACAATTGATTGAGGAGGCTAAAGTTGGCCCTGCGGAAGTCCAGGGTTCTGGTCTTGTTAGGTACTCTACTCCTCCCACACAGGATCCTGAACTCCACCATCTCATGATCACTGCAGCCAAGGCTGCCATCGACCTTCACTGCTTCAACAAGACCCTCCTTGTTGGTGAGTACAAGATCCAGCAGCGCTCCTCTCCTAGTCGGCTTGTCCACCATTTGCATTAAGTAGTTGTCATCAATGCACTGGAGGAACCTCCTAGACTGTGAATGGCTGGCTGTGCAAGTCTCCCAGCAGATATCGGGGTAGTTAAAATCCCCCATGAGGACCAAGGCCTGTAGTTGCGAGGCTGCTTTCAGCTGCCTGTAGAAAGCCTCAGCAACTCCCTCGTCCTGATCAGGAGGTCTGTAATAGACCCCCACAACTGTATCGCCCATGCCTGCCTGCACCTTAATTCTTACCCACCGAATTTCAACTTGCCCCTCATCAGCCCCTGGACAAAACTCAATACATTCTAGCTGATCCCTCACATAGAGAGCAACTCCACCACCTCGCTTCACTGACCGATCTTTCCTAAAAATGACATAGCCATCCATGACCACATTCCAGTCATGTGAGCTGTCCCACCATGTCTCTGTAATTGCCACCAGGTCATAACCTTTAGACCGCACACAGACCTCTAACTCCTCCTGTTTATTCCCCATACTGCGTGCATTGCTGTACAGGCATTTCAGAGAGCAAGCAGAGCGCACTGGTGGGACCCCTGGGAGGCAGGAGGCCTTGTGGTCAGGGCCTAAACACCTATCCCTTCTCTTCAATGGTCAAAAATCCTCCCTAGACCACCTTCCTTCAGGCCCTAGTATATTGCTCTTGGGCTCGTCCCTAACAGACCCAGTTGTCTCCCCTTCCCCCTTCACATCTAGTTTAAAGCCCTCTCAATGAGCCCTGCTAACTCCTGCCCCAAAAGCCTTCTCCCCCTCTGGGACAAATGCATTCCACCTGCCACCATCAGGCCAGGTGTCTCATAGAGCAGCCCATGATCAAAGAACCCAAAGCCCTGCCTTTGGCACCAGTCACATAGCCATTCATTGATCTGTAAACTCTTCCTGCTTACCTCTTCACCCATCCTTGCAGGAGGTATGGAGGCAAACACTACTTGCACTCCAGACCCCCTAACCAGCCGTCCCAGGGCCCTGAAGTCACTCTTCATTGCCCTTGCACTTCTTGTAATAATTTCATCCCTGCCAACCTGAAAAAGCAGCAGTGGGTAGTAGTCAGAGGGCTTTACAAGACCAGGAAGTTTCTTTTTAATGTCTCTAATCCAAACCCCAGGGAGGCAGCAGACTTCCCTGTGGGATGGGTCCGGTCGACAGATGGGCCCTTCTGTTCCCCTCAGAAGGGAGTCGCCCACCACAATTACTCTCCTTTTTTTCTGAACTGAAGAAGTCCTGAGGCGTCGGGGTGACTGGCAAGCCTTAGGTGATTCACTAGATTGATCTACCCCTCCAACTTCATTGACCTGTCCCTGAAGTTCCAAGGCCTCATACCTGTTATTCAAGGGCAACTGGGAGGATGAAGGGGGTTGGGAGGGTTTTTGCTTGCCTCTCCGCGGACGGACCACCCTCCATTCCTCCCTGTCTCCTGAGCCCTCTCCTTCTGTCTGATGACAGGAGGGGGGAGGATCCATCACTTGCCCACCCTTTTCCGATTGCCCTTGCCTCAGGGTGAAGCTCCACCAATCTATTTCTCTTTCACACTCTCTAATAGTTCTAAGTCTTTCTACCTCCTCCATCAGTTCAACCACCTGCCCGAGCAGATCATTTACCTGCTCGCACCGCACACACGCGGTGTCACTGGCTCCCTCCGGTACCAGTGCCAGGCTCAGGCATTCGCTGCAGCCAGAAACCTGCATGGCTGCACGGCTGCTTGGAGGATCCGTCTGAGTCCCCATATTCTTTTTCACGACAGTTTTTGGGCGCGTGGCAACCATGGTCTATACCTAGGTAGATCATAGACCGCAGTCCTCTCCTCGCGCCGCTCTCCACGCGCTTGCCTCTCGGTAGGCTATAGCCGCCGCTCCCTGCTCTGCGTGCCGCTCGCTCTGAGGGAGCTGCCGAGATGGCCGCTTTTAAAGTTTGCCGCGGCTCTCAGTCACGCCCCCCGCCACGTCAACCTTTCGTTTGTCTCAAATTTCTCAGGATTCCCGCTCAGACTCGGGTTTCCTTGCTCTGCCCCGGCTTCACCGTCTCCGGGAAGCCCGGCTCCTTCGCAAAGCCTCAGCAAAAGCAAAAGTGAACAGCACTCACCGCAGCCACAGCCGCCCCACCGCTCCCACAGCCGCCGCTCTCTGCTCCGCGTGCCGCTCGCCACAGTGAATTGTGTCCTCTTCACCTTGAGAAGAGGAAAGACAAGGGATCTCTCCTTTGCTTTGTTGTATGCTGAAATCCTGCCATAATAATATGAACTCAGCCTTCAGAAATACTGACAAGCGTTGCTTGCGGGTATGAATACACCCCATCTCTACCAATAGGACTTCACCTGGTACATTCTGGCATTGTATTTGTATTTCTCGTGGTTGAGTTATTCTAGTAGCTCCTACTTATCCTTGACTAACCAATACATGCAAACCCATCTCCTCTTCAGTTATTTCCCATTGCGGATGTTACAGTTTATGGTAAGAAGTCCCTTTATGCTAACCTGTTATTAAAAACCCTTGCTCGTCATATAACTGAATGTTCAGCATTCCGTGCTCCTTTCCTTAAGGCTATTTAATTCTTATGCTGTTCTGATCTTTGCCTGTCTTATCAGTGATTTATCAGTTAGATGTAATCAGTGCGTGTCTATTATTTTGGCAGGGCTGATTGATAGTGAAAATGGTAGCTAGCATCAATCTCAAAACAAGTTATTAGATTA
This sequence comes from Podargus strigoides, assembly GCA_028020825.1. Classification (NCBI taxonomy): domain Eukaryota; kingdom Metazoa; phylum Chordata; class Aves; order Caprimulgiformes; family Podargidae; genus Podargus; species Podargus strigoides. The sequence goes on along the minus strand of CM051624.1, from coordinate 45,929,839 downwards.
CTTGGCTGATGTGATTTCTTCCAGTTCAGTACTTTTCCTTTCAATACCTCTTTACCTAACTCCCTTACGTATTATTTACTTATAGCAAATTTATTATTTATCTGTCCTAGAATCTCTTTGATTCTGGTGTTTCTTGTTTACAGATAAGACCCCATGTATGGAGAGCCTGGTGTTTCACCATTGGTGAGTTATGGACCATGTTTCACTTGCTTAGAAAGTCTATTCTACTTAAAAGGCTTCTAGAGAATTTTGATCTGACAGAAGCCTCTCAAACCATAACTTCCATTGTACTTCACCAAAGTTTGAGTTTCAAACCTTGCAGAGATTTGAAACTTGTGGGTTTTTTGTCTGGATACACAGAAAGCTCAACGGCTTTTCAGAATGCTTCAATAAAAGTAGCTGTAGTTGTAAGCCTTAATACAGCTCAGGAATTTGGTTTTCGTCTTGGCAGCATTCCTGCTGGTGGAATTAGAAGTCTTCTGAATAATGCTGCTGCTGTTATAATCGTAGGTTTTAAAATGTCCCAAATACTGTGGCAAATATTTGGGAAAAAGGTCTGAAATGTAAACAACTTGTGAAAGTGGAGCTGCATTTAGATTTTCATTGCTGTTGCCTCCTACACAAATGGTGAGGAACAAAGGCAAAATTAAAACAGTGTCTTCCCCTTTTCTTCTCAGGCTCTCCTTCATTCCTGACTCCTCTGCCTGACCCCCCTCCACCTCTTGTCCATAGAATTACAGGGTTTTGAATGTCTGTGATAGCCTTAGAGTGATGGAGTCAGACTTCTAATCTGATTAGTAAAAATCTGGAGAAATGTTGTTTTCCATGCGCAGATGTGCTGTTTGTTCCTTAACTGCCTGGTGTCTAAAATATTTCTACATATATACCTGTATACACTTATAAAATACACTCTATCCTGGCAGGCATTTGGAATGATGTAAAACCTCTTCTTCCTTTTAGGTGGGTGGAAAGTGGAACTAGTCTCCGGCAAATTGTACATCCAAAGTTTGGTCTACTGCACAAATAACATAATAGCTGTGATTACTCTGACTAGTTGGAGCATTAAATTGCATGGATCCATGTAGTTGAACTGAGTTACAAGAGCAAAATGCACTTTTTCTTTCCTTAGTTGCAAACAAATCAAATATACTAACAGCTGTCTTGTAGTAGCTTTCTTTTGTAGTTATTTAGTGTCAGCACAAGGGTAAATTTTGTAGCTTCATGTGTTTAAAATTTATTAACAGCTCCAAGTTTGAGGATGTCTAAGAAATTTTCTTACATATGGAAAGGGGAAGGAGAAGGGAAGCGGCATGTGGCACTCTCAGAAGTAGAGAGTGAGAGGATAAAAATTTTATGTGCTGTTAAGTGTGGAAAGAATAAACAACCACAAATATGTAACTCTGGGAATTGCTTCAAGGGCTTCTTGGAAGTGCCTGAAAAAAATCCCTATCACCCAGTAATTAGGGTCAAGATTAAACACAAGGCTGCACACAGTACGAATTGGAGTAGAAACAGCTTTAGCCATGGATGAGTCAAGATTTGGTATCTGCTCTCAGACACTTCCCTTCGCTCTGTACACCCAGATATGCTTGGCTTTTTGCTGTAGATTTAAGGTTACGGACCTAGAAACTGTATCCTAGGTGAAAACAAACTAGTAACCCCAATTATCTCTTCTTTAACTGTGCTATAGAAATGTAGTTATGTTTCAGAATAGATATTAAACTTATCTGCAAGTCTGGCTCATTTAAGGCTTATCAAACAGACACGCTAGAACACATTTTTTTGCTGTTTCCCATGGACTCATCTTTCCCTTCCTGAGTTTTTTATCCAGCAGAAGGGATATTTCATACTATGTAGCTAACAGAAGTTCAGTTTGGAACTTCTAAGTTCCCTATTGAACTTGCAATAGCCCTTAAACACACTATAGCACCGCTTCACTTGGACGTATTCCTAATCCTTAAGTATTTAAAAGATGCCAATTTTTACTGTCTACTTAAGTTGCAGGACTGCTTTCAATTTACTGTGTTGCTGCAGGCAGATAGACTATTACTGATTTCTGCTATCAAGAGAATGATGGGCAGTCCTTATTGCTTATTCCCCCTGAGTGTTTCTGTATTCCTCCTAGGGAGTTTGTCCCAGCTTCTGCCTCTGCATACTTCCTTTTGTTTCATTTGACTTCAGTCAGGTGTTTTTTCCATGGCCATCCATGTTGTCCTTCAGTTACACCTGCTCAAGTTGATGCACATCAAAATGGCATTTCTTGTGCTTTGAGAAGGTTGGTTTTGGCAGTCCAGCCTTACAGTGTACGGTGGGAAAAAGGTCACAAAGTTAGGGAGAGCTGGAGATATCACATGGGTTTTGAGCTGGGTGGTTTCTTTTTGCTGTGTTCTAAGCAATTTTCTTGTGCTGACCTCCTCTCCTGATGTTTTGAGAGGAATTGTGAATTTTCAAATGAGCTGTAAGTAGCTGTAAATTCTTCACCACTGGATCCAACTGTTAAGGCAATTTGAAGATTAACATTTCTTTTCCATGGGATCCTTCCCCCTTCCCCTTTCACCTCTGTTGGTGGTCTCACTGTAAAAAAGTTATCTCTGTGGGGATTCACTTTCTGGTTTTGATGTGTTTTTTAGTATTTTTTTTTGGTGTTCAATCTGCCATATGAAGTTTGACTTCACAGACTGTACAGTATTTACAGGACTGTCTAAAGTTCTGATTATTCTTTTCCTTCTGGGACGTTGTTTTGGATGCCTTATTGTGGTTCCTCTGTTTCCCAACTGTGAATTTCTCTTACATTGAAGACCTTTGGTGTGCAATAATTGCTGTTAACTAGATCAGCCCTGCGGAAAGGTTGGCCACTCTTTCCTTCATCTGGAAGGTTTTTCCTCTAGTACTTGCTAACTTGTTAACAAGTCACTCCTGTTACTGGAGTTACATGCTCCAATACAGGCTTCTGATTTATAGTTAGCAAGAACATTCAGAGACACTTAAAGATATACTTGAATACCAGTTTCGGTTGGGTGATAATATCAAGTACCTAGAAAATGCAATGTTGTTTCATGCCCTGTTGCAGGTTCCAGATTCTAGATCAAGGCAGCAAAGACCTTAATTTTCCATAGTTTTTTTTTGTTTTGTTTTTTAAACTTAGTGAACTCTCTCAGGCCTGATAACTGGTATGGAGTTGTGTTAATACAGATCAGCTGTTGATAACAGATGATAACAGTACCCATAGCTGCTCCCTATCCAACTTCATATGAGGATGAGCACAAAAGGCCCTGTTAGTGTTGTCTCCTTTCTTAACTGCTCTGAGCTTCTTGCTGGAGTTACACACAGACTCACAACTACTGGGCTGTTCTTGAAGGATTCCTGATTATCTGTAACAGTTTTCTATCAACATTTTTCCTCATCTGTTTCACTGCTATGTTCCGTGTGCTTTGGGATTAACAGCTTTTAGAATCGCACTTCCTAAAAGCTGCTGATTGTCTTTTCTTCAATTTTCCTCATATTGAACATGAGGTCACCATCACTGGCTTCATGTAATGAAAAAGACCACTGGTCAACTCATTTCTGTTAAAAAATCTGAAGTAGGCACCTTGTCTTGTGTACTATACTATTAATGTTAGGAAAAATATCTATTTTGGGGGGATAACTTGGACATTCTATCTGTCTTGACAAGGCTTCCTGATGCTATCTGCTAAACTGAGCTCTCCCATGATAATGAAATGGCTTTCATGTATTACAGGCACCTTGCTTTCTCCTGCCCTTTGTTATTAGCATTCTCAGCTGTATTCAGTGAAGGTCTGAGGGGCTCCTGTCTCTAAAGTAAGTAGTGATGCCTCAAATTCAGCGTGATCCTGTTTTGCACTTTTTATCTGTTCTCTCATAATTTGCAGCTAGTGATTTTTTGGCACTTCTCAGCAGAAGTCTTGAGGAGAAGAACATTATGGCAAAGAAAGTGAGTTTCCCAAGGTAGTATCAGTCACAAAATACCTGGAAAAGGGGATGAATTAAGTGCGAGAAGATTATTTTAAATCTGGTATTTCCTTGTAATAGAAGCAAACTCTTTCACCCTGCCTTCCAGCCTCAGAAGTTATATCATGTGACATCATATAAGAGGATGGTCTGATACTTTACGTCTCTTACAGGTCTCAGTGAGTTGATCTAATGATGTAAGTAATGATAACAGTGTTAGCATGGACCTGTGCTGGAGGAACATGAGAACCTACTTCACTTTACCATGGATTTTGATGACATTTCTTGAGAGGGACACCTTCTGAAGGCCATGTACTGCCCTGGGACAGAAGTGCTTTACTTTGTTCTGTTTAGTCCTGTCTTTCTCTTCCAGTCTAGGCTCCTTAGATCTCTTACATCCAGTGTCATACAAAATACTCTGTGTAATCTTAGTTCCTGGTCCAACCAAGTCCTTATTTGCTCTGGTTTTCTTATGTGGCATTAGCAGTTCCCATATGGCTTTCTGAGTTTTTTGTGTCCTCACTTCCTGATGTCAGTCTCTTTGGCCTTTTATTTCCAGCATTAAATGGGACAGATACATCCCTGTTCTCCTTTCTGTCTGTCTTCTCCAGTAATGCATTGTACCTGTTTCAGCATCCCTATCACTGCATCATACCAGGCATCATCCTTCCTTCCTTTGTCTTTCCAGTGCTGGTTTGTATCTCTCCTGATGATGTCACTTCTTTGTGCTTCTTCATGATGTTTTTTTTCTGATATGGCTTGCTGGGGGTGTGGACTGAGGGTCTTTAGGAAAGACATCCTTGATGCCAGAAGTTTTCTGGGTATATGATAGACCATAGAAGTGCATAAGCAGCACTTTTTCTTCTATTGTACTTAAGCTCAGGCTTGAGCATTCCAGCTATGAATTAGTTGAGGAGAGTGTTAGCCTGGTGCTACATTCCTGAAAGACCTGATGGACTCTGACACAAAACCTGTCCTTCTCAAAGAACATCCTTGTCAAAATTTACATCCATGCTGCAAAAGGCAGAGTATCAGTTATCCAGTGAAAGGATCAGCTTTTTTTTTTTTTTTTTTTTTTTAACTTGCCATGAAGTATACTTGCTCATAGCCTCATTCTTAGAAGAAAACTGCTTTGGTTGAAAAATGGTCTTGGACAGATGCTTGATGCAGAAATTTCAGTCTTAAGTTGACAATACACTCACAAACATTAAATATTGAAACTGGGATGTTATAATGAGAAATGTCAGGTAGCTTAAGTAACAGGCAGTATTCTCAGCTTTGAGCTTCGTTGGTTGTTATGGGAAAAAGGCCTTAAAAATGGTCTTAAAATATCACTTGGGGTTAGCAAAAATGTATTTCCTTTTCTTATTATCCTGGTTGAAGCTTTTTCTTCATTCTGCTGCCTTCTGCAGTTTTCAAATAATTGTACCTAGTTTTGTAATTTTATCTTTGATTTTTTTTTTTTTTTTCCTGCATTCAGTTTAAAGAAAATAGCATGACAGCAGGAGAACAGAGTTTAAATTATCAGTCTGTGCAGGAGAAATTCAGTGGAAGATTTTGTGTAATCAGAAATAACTGAAATTCATGAGGTATTGGTTGTACTTGGCTACTGTATGTGACAGCAGTGGTAGAAAATAGCAAATCTGACACAGCCAAAGTATTGGTTTTGCCTGGTCTGCAGTGAATTCTAATGCCTATAAGTAGTGTAGAACTTGTCAATAAATCTATTGCAAAATCCAAGTGACTTTTCTCTCATAGCTGGCAGTGTGTTCTCACAGTGGAGAATAATTTTTAGAGGACAGTGGGGTAGATCCAGGAGGTGTCTTCAAGTAATTCCTTTAGTCCTCTTAGCATTGCATAGCAAGTAAGTATATTTATAGCCTGGTTTAGCAATACTGATAAGACTATAGATCATGTAGAAATTAACCGCTAATATTCAGTTAATTCAAAATATAGTAGAAATGCATCTTTGCCCAAGCCTACTTGCAGATTTCTCCAGAGTTTTGATTTAGAACAGTTTGATCTAGCTTTCCTGGCACTTTTTCTAGAAGAACAAAAGGAAGCAGGGCTGCCTATTGCATTTCATCCTGAGCTGCTTGGTTTAGGAACCATCTTATTATAAATTTTTACAGCAGCTACCTCGAAGAAACTTAAAACAGGTTAAAGAATTATAGTAATTGTCAAATGACATGCTATGCTTGAGCTTCATCCTAATTCTTTTTAAAACAAAGTTTGATTTTTGTGAAACTGCTCTAAAACTTTGACAAGCCTAGCCATGATATGATTTAGATTCCTTAGATTGTTCAGGCTTTAAGAAAAAGTATTTGGAGCCATTATTGTTTATAGCTTTGTTATTTTATGCCACCTTATAACAAGTTTAAAATGTCAGTATCAGTTTTTCAGTTTATCATATCCAGTTTCTTTTTTTTGGAAGCTATACCTCATTCAAGCAATTTCCTTGGACATTTGAACTTTGCACACACAGCATACAGTAGTTTGGAAACTGAGGTGCACACAGCCTGAAAGCCTTGGTAAATAGCCATTTTCTTAGAATGACTTCTTTGCATTCTTGTGCATTTAATACCACAGCAAATGATCCTTTAGAGAAGAATTTTGAGAGTGAAATGAAAAGTGGCTATGATATGTAATAAACCTTAGAGTCAACTTAAATGACATGTAGCTGAGGTACTGAGGGATATGGTGTAGTGATGAATTGGCAGTGTTGGGTTAATGGTTGGGCTTGATGCTCTTAGAGGTCTCTGCCAACCAAGGCTGTTCTCTGATTCTAAATGAGAATTACTTTGTGCTTAGGTATTTTGAACATGGAAATTTCACAAAGTTGTTTCTATAGAGTCCTTGCAAAATGAGTTTTTCATAATTGATGAATGAGCTTTACTCAGTATGATTCCTCTCTGCTGCTTTGCAGCTTCCTAAAATGGAAGGAATCCTTAATGGATTCCTTAAAATTGGCTACTCCAACTTTATTTTGAATAAAATGCAGATATGCAATTTCATTATCCACTTTGAGAATATTGGCAAAACTTGAATGTGAATGGAAATGTTTAATACATGTTTTTACCAAAACAGAAGATAAAAATGGGCAAGATTTTCAGTTGACTGCAGGTAAAATTTTGGCCAAATAATTTTGCGTTAGAGAAATCGAAGCTTTAAGTACCTATACTCATCAAGGAGTAAATAAGGAAGGAAAGCAGGTCCAGGTCTCCTTGAACCCTAAAGGGGCTGCTTTCTCTTCCTCTGAGATTAGTGGAAGAAAATAAGATAGCCTGAAGTTATATTAATGCAGTATGGTAAAACTCCAGATGTGTTTGTTCTGACTTCACAGTGTGAAACCTATAGGAAAAACAGCTTAGAGAAACGCAGGTGCCTCTCTAGATTAGTATGTGCTATCGTTAGGGTAACACGTTTGCAAGGAAGACTTGCCTTTCTGCTACCACAGAAAGCTTTATTTAAGAAAGTGTGTCCATTAGCTCATTATCTAGGAATAAAATAATGAGTTGTTTCAAGTGATGGGTGAGAGGGAGTACAAAGTGAACAAATTAGTGTGGATTATCATTAAGAGTTGTGCTAGGAATATATGAGCAAACCCATTGAAATCTTCACGGTAAAAGAAGAATTGTTTCTGAGATGTCAGGGATGCTGACTAAACCCTGCATTACAAAGGCCTAAAAACTTATTTTTGAATAAAGGGGAAGTTTTCAGATCTTGACTGAAAATGGGGAGGGGAATATGGAGATGACTGTGGAGTTGTTTGCAAATATATCTGCAGATGCATATGGAAGGGCTGAAAATTGTTAGTGAGGTTATAATGGGACGATGCTGATCACATCTGTAACATAAAAAAGGGAATGTGGTGGACTCTGAACTTCTTTCTCTACTGGCATTGCTGCGTGTTCTGCAATATCTCATCATCATCAGACAGCCTTCTTAAGCCTTATGCAATCTACGCCTTTGCTTAGATTTCTAGGGTGATATTTCTTTTGAAATTGGGAAACTATTTTTTTAATATAGGTTTTAACATGAATTTATTTTTTTTTTGTAATTTATTGTTAAAATGAAAGTTTCTGAACTTTTGCACAAGCATGCACTAATTCACTAATTATAATTACCTGTTATTGCATAATAATTGGGACCATTGTACACCTCCAGTATTTTCAGAACTGTACAAGGCATTATGATTTCGTAATGTGAAAGGCAGGGATCTAATGAAATTGCTTTCTAGAGAAAGCAGAACGTGAGCTCAAATCTTTACATTTTCTTTCTTTGTGTTCCTTTGTTTCTTTTGCAGATACACTTTTGGGTTTTTTTTAAAAAAAAGATTGGCATTTCTGCATGGTACTATTTCTGTATGCAAAGGAGAATTTGCATCTCTGTTCCTGTCAGTCATTGTCTTTTCAGCTGACTAAGAGATGACACATGTCAAAAACAGGTGTATGTACAGGGGATTTTTAAATGTAATATAGAAGACAAAATCTGTTGCTTATATACAACTTTTTGAAGCAAGTAATGTTGACTGGATGGCAAAGGATATCACTTTATACCAGTTTCATGTGTTACTTTTGCTCTGGTCCCCTCTGAACTCTCTGAACTTACAGCAGTCAAACTCATGGAAGATTCTATTCCAATTGCTATGTCACTTATTTAGTCTTCATGCTGAGCTTTCTTTGTCAAAATTTTTTCTTTCTTATTCAGCATTTGGAAATGAGCTGCTATCATCAGACTTTCTTAGTTGGAAACCAAACAGTAGTACAAACTCAATCACACCCTCAACTTTTTTTCTTTGAGCTGCTGCACAGTCCCATGGGAAAAGGAGAGAATGGAAAAAGAGCTTCTTTTTTGAGAAAGCTGGATCCCCAAACTCCTGTTTCCTGCCAAAATTTTGATGCACTGAATCACTCATCTAATGGATACAGGCAGCTGTGAAAGCACTGGTATCATTGCTAGGTGGAACTCAGGAATAAACCAGTAACTTTTGTAGTAGCTGTGATACTAGTAGTGCATCTACATTAGTGATTTAGTGTGCTGAAGAGCTCTTTTCTGTTATGAATCTGCCTTGCATCTTTACCTGAAGGCTTGTATTATGCCCTTGACCTTGTATTGTCATTCCTGCACTTTTAGTGGTTTCCCTCCTGCTGGAACCAAGATTGAAGTTGTGCTTCATGGCATGTCTATAGCTGCCCATGTTCAGGGTGGACTGAGATTGAGGTCCCTCCAGCTGTGTGCTGCTGAAACCAGTGTGGTACCTGACTGGGATCAGCAATTTATGCATCACCATGGTGCTAAGTCCAGTAATTTAGGATCAATATACACTGGAGCCACACAGCTTGAAAGCAGATGGTGGAAAAGGAACCTGGTGATCACCAAGTTGATCATAAGTCAGCAATTTGCCCTTGCCACAAAGAAGGCTAATGGTATCCTGGGCTGCATCAGGTAAAATAATGCTAGCAGGCTTAGGGACGTGATCCTTTCCCTCTACTCAGAGCTGGTGAGGCCACACCTGGAGTACTGTGTCCAGTTCTGGGCTCCACAGCACAAGAGAGACATGGACATACTGGAGAGTCCAGCAAAGGGCTGCAAAGATGATGAAGGGACTGGAGCCTCTCTCTTGTGAGGACAGGCTGAGAGAGCTGGGGCTGTTCAGCCTGGAGAAGAGAAGGCTCAGTGGTGGGGCAGGGATCTTGTTAATGTGTATAAATACCTGAAAGGAAAGTGTAAAGAAGAGGGAGCCAGGCTCTTTTCATTGGTGTGCAGTGATAGAACCAGAGGCAGTGACCACAAAATTTCTCTGATTCACTGAATGTGTATGTCTGATTTTTATGAGCAGGATTGCGTGCCTATAAGCAAATCCAGTTATGAGGCATTAATATGATATAAAATGCTTGTAAAGTTTTAGCTCTTCTGTAGAAAGGAGGAGAACTCGGCTTCCTACTAAAGAGTATTTTATGAATAAATATATAGGAAATCTATTTCCAGGGTATTTCAGGTTCACAGCTCATAATATAGCTTAGCATAGTGTAAAGCCAAGCAGTGAGATAATTTTTGGAACACCCAGCCTTCGTGGATGCTCTTTTGCAAGCTTAATTGTCCATTTACTGAATCTTTGTAAAAGACTCTGGGAGGGGGAGAAAAAAAAAAAAAAAAAAAACAACAAAGAATTTTAACTGAGAGAAAGGTTAATTTAACCTCATCTTAAATGTTCACAGTACAAGAGCAGAAGTAATACTATTTTGCAGCTTTTATGGGGCAATAATCCTATTTCCTGATGAGACAGACTATTTTGCCTCTGGCTTTGCAGTTTATCAGTTTACTGTGGTGTGGCCTCAAAACAGCATGATAACATTGCATATTCTTGTGCAGTATTTAGACCCATCATGCATAACAATTGGCTGTAGACGACAAGAAATGCGATGGTAGTAAGTTGTAGTTTTCAAAGGCTAAATTTTATGGTAAGTTGAGTAGAATTCATGAAATTACAAGGCTGTGTCTGGGTTGGGGTGGTAAAATATGAAATTTATTTTTAAAAAGCTCTGAAGTGGGTTTGCTTTTTAGGGATGTAGTTATTAAAAGACCGAAAAGAGTGGTAGGGAGGGCTCTGATAGCAGAACAACACTGATTGTCCCCCTTAGATTGTGCTGTTGCCCTGAGTAGGGGAGAGCTCTGAGTAACCGTATCTGTCCATCCATTTTCTCTTTTTTCCTAGCAAATTCTGTTTTTCCGAGTTGGTTATTCTGGGTGAAATGAATATTCTGAGTCTTTAAGGTAACTTCCACAAGACTTTAAATCCATGATCAACAGATCTGCCCAGAAACTGGCAAGTGTATTGTGACAAAGTCTGACCAGCAGTGTGCCCAGGTGGCCAAGAAGGCCAACAGCACCCTGGCCTGTATCAGCCATGGTGTGACCAGCAGGGGCAGGGAGGTGATTGTTCCCCTGTACTCAGCTCTGGTGAGGGTGCCCCTCTAATACTGTGTTCAGTTTGGGCCCCCCACTACCAGAAGGACACTGAGGTGCTGGAATGTGTCCAGAGAAGGGCACCAGAGCTGGGGCAGGGTCTGGAGCACAGTGTGATGGGGAGCGGCTGAGGGAACTGGGGGGTACAGTCTGGAGCAGAGGAGGCTGAGGGGAGACCTCATTGCTCTCTGCAGCTCCCTGAAAGGAGGGGGTAGCGAGGGGGGGTCGGTCTCTTCTCCCAGGTAACAGTGATAGGACGAGGGATGATGGCCTCAAGTTGTGCCAGGGGAGGTTTAGATTAGATATTAGGAACAATTTCTTCTCTGAAAGAGGGTTATCAGGCACTGGCCCAGGCTGCCCAGGGCAGTGGGGCAGTCCCCATCCCTGGAGGGATTTCAGAGCCATGAAGATGAGGTGCTGAGGGACATGGGGCAGTGGGGACTGGGCAGTGCTGGGTTAATGGTTGGACTTGATCATAGAGGTCTCTTCTAAGCAAGGTGGCTCTCTGTATTAATTTTCTCCTGCACTGGAACAGGAAAGTGAGCATCTTCTGCACAAACAGCTAGGTGGCAGCACTCTCTGGGCAGGAGGTCAGACTTTTGGTGCAATTGCATCTCATTCATCTGCCACAAGCAGCTTAGAAACTTTCCTATGAAATGAAATTCATAATCCATTTTTAGTTTTTCCTGCTCAATCTGAACATTCCTTCTGGCTGCAAGCAGTGTGTGGGATTAGCAGCACAGAGGGGCTGTGTGAAGGTGGCCAAGCCTGGAGATGAGGTGGCCATGACAGTTTGGGAGCAGCAGCCCCATAAGTCAAGTAATAAAATTGTATTACTGCTGTCACTTTTGAATGGCTTTAACTTGACATGATTTACTTCAAGATAATCTTTAGGAGAGGAGTAAGTATGTGTTATGTTGAGTGATGCCAGTACAGAAACTCTTTTAGAAGTCTCATTTGCCAGAATGATAACTTCATGTGTTTCCTGTCTAAATAGTATAAACATTTGTAGGATCTCGATTATCAAGACCCTCACTATGCACAGTCTTGTGCATGTTTAAGAACTTATGTTTACTATTGTGTGAGTAAAATACTACCTAAAGTTATTTGTATGAGTGGCCTTTGGAAGACTATGCTAAATGAGAATACATGATAACCCAAAGAAACTACCATTTGGTGTCATGATACAGATTTTGGCTATTAGGAAGTTTCAGTCATGCTGTCCACTTCATGAAGCCAAAATCCTGATGATGGCAGTGATTCTCAGAGATGTGGGGTATGGAAGCACCTGATTTGAACTGGAATCTCCCCATCCTTCATGGCTGCTTAAGCCACTTGAAATTGAGGAGTACAAATATGCTTACTATTTTATTTTCTCAACTAGGATTATTCTATATACGTGAGGCTTTTTGATATCTACAGAATCTCATTTGTTCTCATAATGATGTGATTTTATGGTGGGGGGTTTTTTTGACAAGTCTACATTTCTGATATAACCTCAGAAACAGCCTCCCAACTGCATCTCTTCCTTATCTCTAGGGCAATAAAGTTTTAAAGATAAACATTTCTGGGCAATACTCGTGTCATAATTACAGACTTGTCTGCAGTGTCACTCTATGAAAATCACCTGCTGGCAAAATGTTTGATGAAATAATTAGCTAATTTTTGTTGTTGCCAAGTGCTTCTGTATTGAAGTGCTGCTGAAGCTACTTTGAAAATTTTCTGGTTTCTTTTAATATCTTAAAATACAGAAGACAACTGTCACTGTAATTCTGTTGTTAGACTGGAATTAGTTGGTTTACACAGGCTGGCCTCTATGTAAGGGAAGATGAGGTGTGGAACAGCTGATATGAACATGTTAATCTCTAACCTGTTCCTGTCTCATATTCAAAGTCAAATGCAGAATATATCCCCTGGAGAGCAAGATGATGTAAGGAAGCTTAAGGAAAGTGCCTATACTGATCAAATATATTTTTTCCTTGTACTTTTGCATTGTGCTGCACTTCATAATATGTGGTTTGCAAAATATATGCGATTTTGATTTTGCATTGCTTGCAAAAATCATTCTGAGCTGAAACAAACAGATTTATTGCTTTTAGATTGTATCCAGCTTTTCATATGCTCTGCTGCTGAAGAGGATTGTCTGAAATATATGTGTGCATGCCTCATTTCTTGCATTGTTTTAACAAATGAGCAATTTTATCGAGTAGATGAGAAATAAAGAAATGATAGGCTAACTACACCGCTATTGGTATTTTCAGGTAGGCAATAAAAGACTGAGGATTTGGTTTAGTGAAACTGCCTCTCCCTGTGGAGTTTAAAAATTCCATTTATCGTACTACTTCTGTATAAATCATCAAATCCTGATAAGGAAGGTGGATATACTTTTCTGACAATTGCACTAGACAAATCAAATTTGAGGACCTCAAAGGCTGTCACAGCCTTGCTGAGATAACTAATAGAGTATATGGCTATTTGCTTGGACCTTGCAGGTTTGCATCTTGGTGAATACCTGTGGGGTTTGGAAGCAATTGCCATATTCATACATTTTGTGATTGGGCTTTTTGGGGTGTTTTTTTTTTTAAACCTCAGGAAAGAAAAATTCTTTATGATTGGGGATTTATGTCTTTCTGTTAAAACCTATGTAACTGTCACATAAACCAAGCAGCTATGGTCAGCTAAGGATTTTCTTGTTGAGGTGAATTTATAGTAGTGTAGGATTAACATGCTTATATTGTACATATTTTTCTCTTCTTCATGAAAGGTGTACTTGGTTTGCTTGAGTAGTGGGATTCTTGCTTAAAGGCTATTGTGACTAGTAAAACAGTAAATAGCTTGCAATTCTATTTTCCCCATTGAGGCTTGACCACAACATGGGTATTGTGTAATGATAAGTTGGGTAATGATTCCTTCATGCTGGCCTGATAGAGCTTTCAAAAGTCATTTTCTTTGTCCCATAAAAGTAAGAAGAATGGAAGATTTTTTTTTTCTTTCTTGCAAATGCCTTTTTTTTGTTTGCAGTCATAGAGTCATAGAATCACTACGGTTGGAAAGGACCTCCAGGATCATCAAGTCTGGCCATTTGCCGCCCAGCCCTTTGCCCCAGTCTTCCATAAGCATTTGAATTGAACTTAGTGGGCAGTAGTACTATTAATCAGTGTTGCTCTGCTGGCTTTGGAAGAGGAGACAAGAAATTCTGAGCATATCACTCTTTACTGACAGTGCTGTATTTTTAATAAGTTTTAGGCCCTTGATGGTGAAGTCCCTCAGTATAATGCAACTCACCTGATGACTGTCAGTGGCTAGTTTTGATCATGATTCCTCTCTAAAGCAACTATTTTTAAAGAGTGTGAAACAATAGGGACTTCTCTCAAAAGGATTTTTCTTTAAATTAAAAAAATGTCCACATTAGGAAACAAACCTGTATTTATGGCATTTACACTAAGGGGGAAGCCCTGGAGCAGCTTAGATAAGATCTCATCTCAGATTGAGAGGTCCTGTGCAGAATTGTGCTGTTTTTCAGAAAGCTTATGAATAATAGCACTTGATAAAGATTAAACCTCATACTCCAGACTACATACAATTAACCACAGTGATACAGGAAAAGATACTTATTTTTTCATTTTCATAGAATCATAGAATGGTTTGGGTTGGAAGGGACCTCAAAGATCATCTTGTTCCAACCCCCCTGCCATGGCAGGGACACCTCCCACCAGACCAGGTTGCTCAATGCCTTGTTCAGCTTGGCCTTGAACTGGAGGGGGCAGCCAAAACTTCTCTGGTCAACCCCTTCCAGTGTCTCATCACCCTCAAGGTGTAAAGAATTTCTTCCTATCTAGTAGGTAATCTAAATCTAATCTATGTATCTAATCTAAATCTATGCTTTTCCAGTTTAAAGCCATTCCTCTTCATCCTATCACTACAGGCCCTTGTTTTGAGTTAATCTACTCCTTTAATGCTGATGAAAATAGTTAAGTATAAACTCTGCAGAAGAAAAAAATCATACACAAAGCTGTCAACTGAACCCCAGGTATTTTAGCAGAGTAGGTATATAAGCTAACACATGACAGTTTTTTCATAGGGATCATCAGGATATGGCATGTACATGTTACAATAAGTTTGGATAAACTGTGCACTTACTGCTGGAGTACATTCTCACTGGCCAATCTGTGTTTGACAGAATGACAGTTGTCATTGGAGAACACAACCTCACCTTTAGTTAAGATCTCTTGATAAAATCAGTTGTGAATTGGTAGTGACAGCAGGTCCAAAGTTATTATTAACTGCCAAAATGTTCCCTTTTAAGCATACAGCAGTCCACAATTCTTTGGTAACTTCTGTTCTCAGACATATGCTTAGTTAGAAAAAGCTATCAACAAATAAAATAGCCCTTGGAGTGATAATTAACACCAGCTGACACTCAGCTCCAAGCACTCAAGTGTTACAATTTGTGTCTCTAAAGTAGTAACATTTACAATGTGTGCATTTCCATTATGTACACTGATGTAATTTGTGTTTCCCCCATGTCCAGAGCTTTGGGTGAAATCCTATTCTTATGTCTGGACCTAAATATGCTCTTTTTTTCCCAGAAATAATTGTTGGCTGCTTTTATTTTTTTTTTTATTTTTCTTTTTTTCCAAGAGGATGGGAGGACAGAAGAAAAAGAGCAAGAAGAGATGTTTTTTGTGCCTGGAACCTAATGGCAGTATGTTTATGTTAAACAGCCTTTGCTCAGAGATGCGTTTCCCTGTAATGCTGAGTTCAGAGAAATGGTTTGCTTCCGTTTCCCACAAGGCTAAGGACTAACTGAAGATGTTATGGAAAATGTCACCAGGAAGCAACATGCTGAGACGGGGAAAGAACACAAGAACATTTTAATTGCTCTGGAGACCATACAGCAATAGCTCCAGCTTGGCCAGAAAACAAACTTGGCCAGTGAAGCTCAAGGGAAGACACCTGAAACACATTACACTGTTGTTTATACTCAGTATAAGCTCTGTCCTGCAAGGTGCAGAGGAAGGTGTATTTAAAGCTTAGCATGAACAGATTTATTGAAGGAACTAGACTTAATGGCTACATTTATGCCAAGCAGACCCTGGGGCAGGCCCACTATCTACTATTAAATTATGAGAATAGACCTGGTATGCCTTTTGCTTACATCAAGTAATGTGCTTCCAGAAAACTCCAAGGCAAAATCCAGTCCAGGTTGAAAGCCCTTGTTGCACCCTGTCTGATGCAATTCCTTCAGTTCTCCATTTGACCTCATACCCATAGATGGCCTCTCACAGCTCACTGTAGGGTGTACTGGACACAGCTTCAGACATGCTGGAAAAAAACCCATCATTAAAGGCTGCAGCGTGTTGCTTTATTATTTTTCTCTTTACTTGAATGAGTACTGGTCTTATAGCAGAGAGGCACAGCAAGGCTATATTGGACAGGGAGAAAAATGGTTCGTTTAATGATAGAAATACTTGTTGAAAGGGAGCTCTGGAGGTCATCTAGTCCAGCTTCCCTGTCCAAGGAGGATTGTTGCCACCATTACATCAGGCCAGGTGTGGGTTTATTCCTCTTGAAAAACTTCAAGCCTGGAGAGAGTTGGGGGGGCGGAGGAAGAGATGGTTGCAGCTGGTGCCCTGGCCCTATGAGGACCCACAATCCTATGGTCACTTAGTTCTGGGACAAATTTAGGGAACTAAAGCTAACCTACATGACTTTCAGGGCAGAAAACAGCAATCTGGTGCAGACTGGCATATTCTCTGCACAACAGCTCTTTTCAATACCATCTGGTTCACTGCAGGGCCCAGGCTCTGAGCTTGGCTCTCTGGGTTGGAAATTGGCTTTTGCACTTCGTGATTGCGAAATGAGGGTTAGTTGCAGGGGGAATCAGGAATGTGGTCTGAGATGGAGATGTTTTGTCACAGAACAGTAGTCACTCAAGCCAGGAAATACAAGGTCAAAAATATTTCTACGTAGGAATTAATTTGAGCTTCTTGAAGACACTCAAAGCCTTCTGTTGACCTTTGAAGATTTTTGAACATAAGATGGGATAACACTTCTTTTGAAAAGAGATGATTAACTCTATTTCTTCCACCTAATGATGAATCTTCACATAAGTGTACTTGTGCAACACTGGTCCAGGTTGCCCGGGGAAGTTGTGGCTGACCCCTCCCTCAAGTGATCAAGGCCAGGCTGGATGAGGCTTAGAGCAAGATCCTGGTGGAAGATCACAGAACAGCCTTGGTTGGAAGACACCTCTAAGATCATCAAGTCCAACCATTACCCCAGCACTGCCAAGTCACCACTACCCCATGTCCCTCAGCACCTCATCTACCCATTCTTAAATGTTTCTGATACAGGCCAGGATGCTGTCAGCCTTCTTGGCCACCTGGGCACACTGCTGGCTCACATTCAGCCAGCTGTCGACCAGCACCCCCATGTCCTTTTCGCCCGGGCAGCCCTCCAGCCACTGCCCATGTCAGGGGGTTTGGAATGAGATGATCTTCAAGGTCCCTTCCAACCCAAACCACTCAATGATTCTGTAAATGTATTCAGGTTGTGTATTCATGGAATATCTATGACTTTTAGGCTTCTATAGTTGTGTAGATATAGTAGGATACAAAAAAGAACGAATCAAAATGAGGACTTACAGAGGTGGACTGATCAGGTGAAGGAAGTGACAGGAAACTAAAGAGATTTGGGTGGTTTAGTGTGGCAGGTGTACAGAGAAGGGACATGATTGTTTTGTATAAATATATATGAAGTAACCAACAGGAAAGGAAAATATTAATGCAAGCAAGAGAGTTGGCATGAGTAAAAATGGTTACAAACCGAGTATTGATAGCTACTGGCTGGAAACAGAAGAGTGAGATTCTCCATTTCCTAAGAGGGGCCCTAGAGACTAATACCTGTGAATGATGTGCTTTCTGGTAGTAAGAGGGTATGGATCTTCGGTCTGTTATGTATTTTAGGAGATAAAAAAATAACCAGAGAACCAAAATACAAAATTCAGTTGTATCTTGTGGTCATGCTCCATGCTAATAGTCCTGATAGCCATATCATGATAGGGGGATACGCTGAACAGCAAGGAGAAACGTTGCCTCTAAAGGGGCAGTGTGCACAAGGACATTATTAGCTTTTTTCCATTTCAGCTTGATTTAGGGATTAAAAAAGAAGTCCATCCTCTCAGTGGGTGCCCGCTGAGCTGTGAAATTGCCCACCCATCTCCCTGCTCTCAGGTGGGCAGCTGCAGCCAGCTCAAATGTGAGTGATTGCTTCAGTGGCTGTATGGACAAGAATAAGGAATGGTTCTGGTTTTTGTCTCAGCTTCAGGTGCTGAAGCTTCACCTGGAGCTGAACCTGTAAGCTTTATTCTCTGTAAGAAAACTTCCTTTAAGTTGACACCAAGGTGTTATGACTCCTAACTGGACAACTGATTTGTTCATTACTTTATAAACAGTACATTTTTAATACACAGCAGATGCAGCCTTGCTAGAGTAGTCATACTTTTAGTCATATTCTGTGTTTATGGAATATCCTGAGCTCATCTGGTGTTTGATGCTGGAACTTGTTTATAAATGGGCTTGGCTGTAAATACAACAGAAGATTTATTTATTTTATTTTTTTAGTTAGTCAACAGATCTATGATTAAAGTGTAGATTCCATGCTAAAAGGCAGCAGTCTTGTTCTGAGATAACTTTAAATTATGGAAACTTGTCACTTTAAAGCTGTTCTGAACCGCTTCAGCTCAAACTTCCTGACATTTTTGTTCCTGACTCTAATTAATTTCTGGGACCTAAAGTGTGTTTTATCTTTCTCTGAGAGCATCTGGGAAAACTTTGTGTCCCTGCAGTGGGACCTTCATAGGTACTAAATGGCTGTTGTAATTCTTTGGAAATTACTCTGCTTATAGATGCTTAGACCCAGAACAGAATTACAAGAAGAACAAGCAAAGCATCAAAATGACTGAGCAGGGTGCAAAAGGGTAGGTGCAAAGGGGATGTCCGCACAACTTAATAAAAATCACGACCCTAGTGAGGGCTGGTGACCCGTCACCGGCGGTGTTCCTCAGGACTCAATGCTAGGGCCAGTTCTGTTCAATCTTTTCATCAGTGATCTGGCTGCAGGAGTTAAATGTACCCTTAGCAAGTTTGCTGATGATACTAAGCTGGGAAGCGTTGCTGACTCTCTCGAGGGACAAGAGGCCTTGGAGAGGGATCTGGATAGATTGGAGCACTGGGCAATCATCAGTGGCCTGAAACTGAACAAGGCCAAATGCTGAATTTTGCACCTGGGATGGAGTAACTTGGGGCACAAATCTGCACTGGGAGAGGAGTGGCTGGAGAGCAGCCCTGCAGAAAGGGACCTGGGGGTGTGAAGTGCTGGGGTCTGATCCCCGAGCCCTGAATTAGGGTTGACATATGGGTGGTCACCATGGTCCTTCAAAGGAGGGGATGAGTTTGCCTTTTGGCTTTCCTCCAAGGTGCGGCCTGCCTTGCAGGGAAAGCCCTTGGGTGAACAAGCCCCAGGTGCCCTGCATTGGGTAAATGAGTGCCAGGTGTCCTGCTGTGGGGATAAAAGCTGGGACCACTTGCAGGAAGGGCGCAGTGTCTGTCTGTGAGGTGGATGCACTGTGCAGAGTTTCTCTGTTGGGGAAGGACCTCCTGACTCTCCCTGCAACTGGGCCCCAGTCAGGTCTGGCATTTGCAAACGCGGGCTTCGAGGGGAGACAATATGGGGCTCCTTCTGTCGTACATGATCAGCCTGTTGACTTGGTTGTCTCCCATTTTTTCTCTGGGATACTTTGTGTCTTTGTTTATTTCACCCATTACTGGTCGTGCTGTGTCATTCCTGGCGTCGCTGGGGTTGATGTCTGTTATTTGTGATGTGCCTGACTTGTTTGTACCCCCAGCGATCCCCCATATACTGGCTTTTCTACGTACACTAGAATTTGGTTACTGGGTTGTTTTTCTGCTGGCTGCGTCCTTTGCACTAGGCCTAGGAATTGGCAAAACAGGGTGCTGGTTGACAGGAGCTCAACAGGAGTCAGCAGTGTGCCCTGGCAGCCAAGAGGGCAAACCCCATCCTGGGGTGCATCAAACACAGCAGCACCAGCCGGTCCAAAGGGGTGATGATCCCGCTGCGTTTGGCACTGGTGTGGTCTCACTTTGAGTGCTGTGTGCAGCTCTGGGTCCCACCATTTAAAAAGGATGTGAAAGTCCTTGAATGCTTCCAGAGGAGGACAGCACAGCTGGTGCAGGGGCTGGAAGGAATTTAGAAAGGAACAGGTGTTTTCTGCTATTTATAAGACTTTCCCCTTAATGATTTCTCTGCGTTTTCCTCTCTCTGGGTGCTGCCATGCCTCACTGTACCTTCTGGACAGTCCCAGTTTGAAGAATGGAACTGGTTGCAGACCAAGGTATTACTGAAACTGATGCAAATTTTCAGTGCATTATATAGCAGTCGTACCACAAACACAGACTATTGTTAAAATTTAAGCGCAGTAAGCTTGAAACTGTCTCATCGAAGGAAAAATACAAAGCATTGCAGAATCATTCTTGACTTTACTCTCCTGGCCTTATAGTACTTTACTGCAACAGGAATTCCATTGCAGTCATACCCCAGAATTCTTTCACTTGCTGTGGCTCCTGAAGTAATACCTACAAAACTGTGGCAAATACCATCAAAATGCCTATTTTGGCATTAAAAGAATATACTTAAACACACCTCTCCTCAGGAAGCACATTATCACATGCCTAGAGCTGAGTTCCTGTGTAAGTGCTTTCCTGAGCCAGAGCCCAAACAATGCCCTGATGAAGCCGGTGAAACTCAGAGGCTTTTGACCTCCCCAGATCTGTATGTGATCTCTCAAAATACAGAGCACCAGACTCTTCAAAATGACCTGGTACACTCAAGCTACGTGGGGTTTCCATTGAGCACGCCAACTGAAAAGACAACCCTGAAAATTTATTTGACATTCTATAATCTTACTTTGGCTTATAAACTGGTTTAAAATTACAACTCTTGCCACAACTTTACTTCTTCTTTACCGTCAGTGTCAGTTAAATTGAATGGCTGAATGCTGGAGGGAGAAGATGGGGTGGTTCCCAAAATCTCCTCCACTTCTGTAATGTCCAGGACTGGTAGGGGGCTGCAATACCAGTCCTTGTCGCAGCTGTCGAGACAGGCCAGTGGTTCGAGGCTCTCGCATCTCTGGTGGTCTGCAGGGAGACTTTCTTCTGGGTCTTGCTTGGGTGGATAGTCTCTATGCAGATCTGAAACCATCACCTTCTGTCTTGACAGGACATCACCTCTCATGACATTGCTGTGCAAACAAACACAACACCCATTGTATTTATCAGTGAAATAACATGAATAAAGCAGCATCTGATAGATAAGCCTGCAGTATGGTAACCAACACGCTCAGAAAAGCAAAACAAAGCCTCAGAAGTCAGCTCGTGTTATTTCTGTATGCCACAATTTGTGGGGAGCTGGGGTAAAACTCTCTTACTTATTCTTTGAGTGACCTCTCGCATTGTGAGATTGTTGATAAACAGGAGGACTGGGAGAGAATCCTTGTGCCTGACAGGTGGTTGTCAATGTTCCTATTGAAAGAATGACCAGTGGTAATTTTTTAAAAAGCAGCCCCATAGTAGATTGCAGGGAGTTACTCTCTCAAATGGAACTCTGTTCCTCTGGTGTCAGAAGTTTGAATTTTCATTCTGATGCAGAATGAAACACCTACTGTAATTTACACAGTGTTAGCAGAAATTCACTACATTGTTAAGAAAAGAAAGGGTGTGGGGAAGCAATCAAGCTCTCCAGTGCAGATGTTCTGAAGACATTGATACAATGTCTGTTGAGGTTTCAAAGAAACCATTCATCTTTCCAATCTAACACTTAATTTTTAGTGCATAACTCTGCATGCATGCCTTCTGCATGCATCCCTTTGCATCCTTATCAGCTCATTAAGTTTGATGGGTTGTCATCAGCCTAATTCATGATCAGGTAGTCTTATTGCCACAGGAACATACTGGTTGTTGCTATTAGTGGGAATAAGCAGTGTATAGAGTGGCAGACTTCGAGTCTAATAGTCATAATCATTTGTTATGTTTGATTTTGCATGATCCTGAAGGAAAAACGATGCCTTACGAAGAATAAGCATGGCCACGGGGTAGTGAAATGAGAGCACGGCAGTAGGCTCTCGGGCTGCTTGCCTGGGCAGCACATCTGCTGCTGGGAGGGCACTGGTCCTTTCTGTGCATGCTTAGCTTAGGAAATACCCCTGGGGTACCACGTGTGTTAGCTTGTAAGTTCTTTGATTAGGTGATCTTTGGTGATGGACTACACAGAGACTGTGGGAGAAAAAACCTAGGAATTACTGCTTACATAAGAATTGTGAAGACATTTCCCACCAGGCTGGATTTCAGAAACACTGGTAGTTATTACAGCTGCAATCATGGTACCCAGGAGACGTCTCACATGCCTACTTTAATTCTATCCCAGCATTTTCATAATAGATTTACACTCTCTCTACCTAATGCTTTTCTGTATAGATCAACCGCACTTAAATGCATAAAGTGGAGAGAAGATGCTTCTATTGACGGTGGGCTTGAGAGTGCCAATTACTGCAGTAGTACTGTGGAGCCTTCAATAACTGGGCATATATTACGAGCAGCCTCAGGCCAGCAGGTCCCAGCAGCTATAGGAAGGCAGGAGCACGTGTCCTTCTGCTCCATCTGTCTTCTGTAAGTCAAAAGACCCTCTCCCTTTTAGCATTTGTTCTTCCTGGTATTAAAATGAAGCCTTTCATTACCTTGAGGGGAAGTAGTGAGGCGGAAGAACGGAGGGAGCCGGCAGACAGATGGCAGGAGACTCACCTTTAGGAAAAGAACAGTTATTTGTCAGACATGAACAGAGGAAGAGATTTCATAAGCAGCAACGTAGCAAAGCATGGCCAGAGCCAGAACCATTTCCCCCAAAACTCCTTTCTAGCATTACTTCCCCGCAGCTCACAGTCATACACCCTTGGCCTGCGTGTGTTCTGACAGATGGGTTTGGAGCCCACACATTCAAGCTTCCTTCTACAGAAACCCAAGGGTGAAAGACAAAGGAATTGGCTGGGGAGTGTTGAGGCTGGGAGGCTGTGTCTTGTGCTGGTATGGCCACAGAGCGGGGCTGGAGCTCAGAACACCTCCCAAGTCTATTAGCTGAGTTGGAGTGGGTCAAATTCTTAACAAATCTGCGTGGTGCCAAAGCAGCAGTGAGAACCAGCAGTTACAACACCCTGCTCTCCCCTGTGTTTCATTTGTTTCACCAATGAACGTATCCCCTAGGCAATTTCACTTTGAAACGTTTTGCAGAACATGCACTTGAACGTACACTCCTGAATCACACACTGTGTCACCAGGGCTTTCCACACAAAATATGCAGGTCAGCTATTATAGTTGCCTGCAGTCTCTCCTGCTACGACCTATTTCACTGCCCGTATCGACTTCTTATAAAAAGGAGGATGCTTCCAGGTTATGTGCAACTTTTTAATGCATTCCTTTTGTGTCTATATTTTTGTTTGTATAAGAGCTGAACTATGTAGGCTCAAAACAGGCCTTACGAAGACCGGCTGAGGGAACTGGGGTTGTTTAGTCTGGAGGAGACCTCATTGCTCTCTCCAGCTACCTAAAAGGAGGTTGTAGTGAGGCTGGTGTTGGTGTCCTCTCCCAAATAGGACGAGAGGAAATGGCCCCAAGTTGTGTCAGAGGAAGTTTAGATTGGATGTTAGGAAGAAGTTCTTTACTGAGAGGGTGGTCAGGCACTGGCACAGGCTGCCCAGGGAGGTGGTGGAGTGGCCGTCCCTGGAGGTGTTTAAAAAACGAGTGGGTGAAGCCCTTGAGGCCATGGTGTAGTGGTTAGGGAGATGATGGGATGAAGGTTGGACTTGATGATCCTGGAGGTCCTTTCCAACCATAGTGATTCTGTGATTCTATGAAACTGTGGGCATGTGCAAGTTCCTAACAACTACACACAGAACTATTCCAGGTGTGAATAGATACCTAAGTAACTGTTCCTGGAAAGTGTGCAAATGACAAATTTCAGACCTAGTGATTGCTTTAATATTGCAGCACACACCTTACTAACACCCTGCTAATTTCCTTCCTGATGACCTTGTTGACAATTCTGTCTCTTGTAAGCACTCTAAGCTGCTGAGCATTCTCTCTAGAGCAGTGGTGCCCTCACTACCAAGGAACACTAAGATCGGAGCGGAGGTGCCATGGACTAAACAAACGAGCTTTTTCAGGCTTAAGAGAGCAGGGCTGAGCACTAGAGCAGGTAGATCTGGTGAGGTGAGGTATATGTGGGGTGGAGAGAGAATGAGAAAAAGAAACAGGTGTAGCTCGACAGGAAGCATGTGAGAGAGGACCGATAGAAAGAGTGGTGTCAGGAAAGATTGAGAAATTGTTTGAACTGTAACTACAGTACTGGATGGATAACTTTTACTACACTAGGTAAATCCCAAATTCTTAAAATCATTCCCTACTGCAAACTCACAGACTGGCTGTCCAAAACTGTTGGGGATGACAACAGAGAAGGCAGGCGACGGGAGGGTGAAAATGGCCGGTGAGTTTGTCACGATGATCTTCCCAGGAGGGCTGGAGAACACAGCAGTGGCAGGCGCTGCGCAACGCTTCTTTTTGTTTGGTCGATAAACCCAGTCTGCGAGAGGTGAAAAAAGATTTTTGGGATGGTCTCAACAGCTTTTAAAGAGAGCGTTCGAAGTACCCTTTCCTGCTTGGAAGGAGTGGCTGCACGTGTCACCAGAGGCCAGCTGCCACCTGGGCAGCTCTTTCTGGAGCATGCCAAGTGCAGCAGGCCACGTTCACTGTAAACTCAGGATCTGGCCCTTAGACTGCTGCAGCGTTCAGAAGCGCTGCTGTAGCTGTGGGGGTCTGAGATTGTAAGAAACATTAGAGGTTATAAAAGATGAACCATCATTTGGGATGCTTTAAAAAATTCATATGCTCCCAGGCACTAGAAAGCTGACAGAAGCAGTGTGTGCTTGAAATGTTTGTAATTTCTTTCTAACTCTATTACTTGCCCTAATGATCCATTTTTGAAGCAATCTTGCCCTTCTAAAGCATTCAAGTAAATAAATACGTGTTTACCAGGAAATTCCTCGCTGTGCCTTTTTTTGATTTTCAGAGCCTCGTCATAATATGGCTGCTTCTCCTCCTCCGTCAGCTTGCTCCACTCCAGGCCCAGCTGCACATTGATGTCGGCGTTGTTGGCACTCGGCTTGGCTTTTCTTAGGACTGGCCGGTGAATCCTGGCCCACACCATAAAGGCGTTCATGGGGCGCTTGACTTTGCCGCTTTTGTCCTTGCCGAAGGGAGCATCTGGCATACCTACGCAAGGAAAGGGGCAAGGGGATCATCTTCCAGGCACCGTATGCAACGCAGGTTACGTTCAGTAGGACATCCTGAGGGTGTTTGGCCATAGTCAGAAGATTTATCACCAGAGCTTTGGAACACGTGAAGTTCCATGCACATTTGGAAAGCAGTTCCTAGAAAAAGAACTAAGGCTGAGGGAGTATCCTCCACTAACCTTCACTGGCCCAGTTCATGAGGAATCGTTTACCTGGCTCTCGTTACGTATTATTAAATAAATCATTAGAAAGAAACACATGGGACTGCTAACACACTGGTTTGGATTTCTTTTGGCTAGATTGTTTTCTTATGGATTTATAAACTAAACATTGTATGGCATAGACCTTCTCACAGCTAATTTGTCTTCCCCTCCAGAACTCAGTCTCCAAAGCCCTACCGACGCAGGGACCCAATCTAATGACGGTGTGGCAGTTCAGTCCCACACCTCTGCAGTCCCTGGCTTCTCAGCTGAGGTTCTTACTATTCCGAGTTTCTGGTTAGTGGGGTTTTTTTTTCAGACTCTCACTCTTTTCTCAGCTTTGGATGCTCGTTTTGCTGGAGGAACCTGTGTTACCAAATGACTGTTCCATGGCACCCAGCTTTGGCTCTTTGTAAGCAGAGGCTGCACTTAAATTGAGCCAGTGATGTGAGGAACCTCCAGATCCCTCACAGCTGATCCCTGAGCAAGCCATTTCCTCCCTGAAAAAGGCTTAGAAATGAACTCTTTCCCATTACCAAGAAAGGGCAAAAGCCTAATTAGCTTTGAGGCCTTTGTAGGAGGTTCGGTGTGGCCAGGGAGCAGGTGGGCAGAAGTGCATTCCCAAACCGCCAGAGAACTCTGCCCCCGTATGTTCGGGACCGATGCTAAGAGAGGTGCAGGAGCTGCAGCGTGTCCGAAGGGCTGGCTCTCTTGCACGGCCCTTCCCGGTGCGTTCTCGGGTGCCAGAACCCCTGTGAGCCCTTCCCGGCTCTCCTACCGGCAGTACCTGAGTCGGCGGGCAGCACCGTGAGCCGAGCGCCCCGAGCATCCCCAGCCTGCAGAGGCGGCTGCGGCGCAGCCTGGTCGGTCCGCCCGCCCGGCTCGGTGCGCCGCGCGCTGAGGAGCCCCTTGGCCTCGTCCGGCAGGGGCTGCGGCCCCGGGGGAGCCTCGCAGCGGAGCTGGCGCTCCTCCCCTGCCTCCTTCGCCATCGCGCTGCGCACCGTCTGCCGCTGGAGGGCGTTGGAGCGCGTGGGTTCCACGCGCTGCGGTTGCCGTGGTGCGCGCGGCTCCCGACAGGCTCCGCCGAGCCGCGCGGAGGACCGCTGGGAGCATGGAGAGGTCCGCCGAGCCGCCCAGAAGGGCTGGCGGGGAAGGCGCCCGTTGCTGTGGCCGGCACTCGTTGCTGTGGCCTGCGCTGCCGGCGCTGGGCGCTGCTGGCGCTGCCGGCGCTGTGTGTGCGGGCCGCGGGCGGTGGGCGGGCTGCCGCCGCCTCTCCGCGGCGAACAGCACGTTCGAGGATGTGCGGGGCTTGGAGGCGGCCGCCCCGCGTGTGCCCGGCTGCCGGAGAGTGGTGCGGCTGGACGGCCGCAGCTTCCGCAGGTGAAGGCCGGGGCGCTCGTAGCGGTGCGGTCGCTGTGGCGGGAGGACGGGGCTGGGGTACCGCGGGCGTCCCTCGGGGTTTGCTCGGCCTCGAGGCGGGCTGTGAGTGCTGAGCCCCGAGGAGGGATCCTGCCTGGTGCTGTGCCGTGGGCCGGGGCTGCTCCCTGCCCGCCCTGTGTGCCTCCTGCTGGGCTGACACAGCCTCCTCCCAGCCCTCGTCCCCGGGAGCCTCTGCAGGGCACGGAGTCACTGCCGGTGTGTTGGCTTCAGGGGCCGTGGGCAGCCTCAGAGCCGTGCCCGGCAGGGGGCAGGGACAGGGTGTGCAGGGAGGGACAGCAGTGGGGGCACAGGGACAGCTGTTTGTGTTTGCAGTCAGTGTCTGTGTGGCATCCACCTCTCTTCGGGACAGAGCACAGTTCTTCCGAGTGGCAGGTGATGTGTCCTCGCTGGGGATCTGATCTCTGGGTTGGTAACGCAGGGTTCTGGTGAAGCCCTCACGTTTTGATTGATGATGGCGTGCAGTTTCAACTTGTGGTAGTCTTTGAACTGAGCACAGACTCTCTTTCAAACGAGGCAGTGTTCAAATTCTGCAGCACGCTCTAGGTTTGATGGTTGCTTTTGTTGTGGCGTTGTTTCTTGCCCGTTTGTGAATCCCCTCTGGAGTCTTATCTGTCTGCTGACATATCGACTGTATTTTCAGATTAATGAAGTCATGGCTTAGAAAATAAAACTTCCAAAGGAAGCAGAAGGAAGTCAAAGTGACCCGAACTCGGACTAAAGTTGTTCCCCTGCACTGTGACATTATTGGGGACCAGTTCTGGGAGGAATATCCCGAGATTCTGGCTGAGGACAGGTGGTATCTCTGATGAGTATGACTGATAGTTTACGTTTTGCTCTGCTTGGGTTGTTGGCAAGTGAGCAAGGTGGCTGGCAGAGTTTCACCTGTAACCCTCTTCAACAAGGACGTTTGTCTGAGCACTGTTGTGGCCTGAAAAAGAGACTGGTATGTTGCCTGAGGTGTAAGGATATGCTCATATGGAACACCTAAAACCATGTTATATTTTGGATTTTAAGAATTCATCGTAAATTAAGACTGCTCCTTCCTTGTGCGTGCACATTGCAGAAAAGGTGTATAGAAATTTCCTGTGTTTCTACAGCATTTAAGCCATGAGGTTTTATTTTACTGACCTGCCGAACTATAAAAAAGCTTGCAAACGTGAACAGTTAACAGCAGAGGACAAAATAATCCTTTGGATTTTTTGTCTCAAGTGATACAGACCAGAATACTTCAATTGGTGTTTAGTATTAAACTCCAGGGCCGGATTTGTGACAACTGCCCAGTGACTCTGATCCTTACAGAAAGGAGGTGGAGTAGCCCAGTGGTTTTCTATGACTGGTTTTAAAAGCTTTTGTCAAATGTACAAGTTTTTTATACTTTTTAAGAAGAAATAAAGAAGATAATCGTTTCTTCCCTGCTGTGTTTGTTACTTGGCCTTTCTCATTCCTCGGACTTTTGCTAGTAATTGGTGCATGTTCCAAACGGTGAAGTTACTAAAGATAACGGGACAGCCTTGGCTTCTGTGAGGACGTGGGTAGTGAGACCTAGCACTCCTGACAACACACGTTTGTTAGGGGGAAGGGGGCAGTGTGAGTTGCCCGGTCTGTGCCCAGTTATGTTCTGGTTTACCTATCAGTTAAGGCTTTTTGTCAAAAGTGTTAAATTATAGTCTCTCAGAGCAGAAATATTTCTGCAAATGTGAGGCTGGTCCCGGTGTAACTGGTATTTGAGGGAAATAACCCATTTCAGTGTACAAATACAACTACAGTGATATGATAGGTGTTTATAAGGATGTTATTACTGCTTTGAACCATACCAGTTTCAAAACCAGTGCTAGAACGGTAATCAGGCTGGCAGGCCAGAGAGTTAACAGGACTGCCCATAAAAATGGAAAGAAAGAATCAAATCTGACTGAAAATCACTACTGAGTGAATTCCCCATGAATTCTCACCACAGTCTACTCTCTGCTTTCACCCTTTTTCCACAGGAAGCACCTATACATTTACGGCAACGTATATTTTTTTTTAAAATACCCCTCTAAACAGGTACTGGTGTAAAATACTACACAGTTTCTGAGTATAAACAATGAATCTATGTATTGAAAATAGCACAGGGCTTCCCCTCTACTGCCGTGTGCTGATCCTGAGCAGTTGAGTACACGCAGTGAGACAATGTGTATCGTTTTTAGTGTGTAGAATGGGCTGTATAACTCCCAGGAAGAGGATACGAAGGGCTGTGAGATGATAATTCTGAATGAATCATCGTAACAGTCATTTGCCACTAAGAACTTCCTATCTGTCTGGGTTTTTTTTTCTGTCTTGTAACACAATTTACTTGCCTTTGAAACGCCGTATGTTACAATCTGGTGCCTGACTTCAGGCATTACATATAAAGCAGGTGCTACAGAGGTGGTAACATTTGGATTCTGCAGTCTGAGGAAAGATGAAAAAAAATTTTGGCAACTGGATATTTTGGTATGGGTCTTGTGTCTGTTACATATTTTGAAATAAAAAATCCAGAGAAACAAAATAGAAAATCCAGTTGTATCTTGTGGTCGTGCTCCATGCTCATAGTCCTGATAGCCATATCATGATAGGGGGATATGCTGAACAGCAAGGAGAAACGTTGCCTCTAAAGGGGCAGTGTGCACAAGGACATTATTAGCTTTTTTCCATTTCAGCTTGATTTAGGGATTAAAAGAGAAGCCCATCCTCTCAGTGGGTGCCCGCTGAGCTGTGAAATTGCCCACCCATCTCCCTGCTCTCAGGTGGGCAGCTGCAGCCAGCTCAAATGTGAGTGATTGCTTCAGTGGCTGTATGGACAAGAATAAGGAATGGTTCTGGTTTTTGTCTCAGCTTCAGGTGCTGAAGCTTCACCTGGAGCTGAACCTGTCAGCTTTAATCTCTGTAAGAAAACTTCCTTTAAGTTGACACCAAGGTGTTATGACTTCTAACTGGACAACTGATTTCTTCATCACTTTATAAACAGTACATTTTTAATACACAGCAGATGCAGCCTTGCTAGAGTAGTCATACTTTTAGTCATATTCTGTGTTTATGGAATATCCTGAGCTCATCTGGTGTTTGATGCTGAAACTTGTTTATAAACGGGCTTGGCTGCAAACATAACAGAAGATTTATTTATTTTATTTTTTTAGTTAGCCAACAGATCTATGATTAAAGTGTAGATTCCATGCTAAAAGGCAGCAGTCTTGTTCTGAGATAACTTTAAATTATGGAAACTTGTCACTTTAAAGCTGTTCTGAACCGCTTCAGCTCAAACTTCCTGACATTTTTGTTCCTGACTCTAATTAATTTCTGGGACCTAAAGTGTGTTTTATCTTTCTCTGAGAGCATCTGGGAAAACTTTGTGTCCCTGCAGTGGGACCTTCATAGGTACTAAATGGCTGTTGTAATTCTTTGGAAATTACTGTTCTTATAGATGCTTAGACCCAGAACAGAATTACAAGAAGAACAAGCAAAGCATCAAAATGACTGAGCAGGGTGCAAAAGGGTAGGTGCAAAGGGGATGTCCGCACAACTTAATAAAAATCACGACCCTAGTGAGGGCTGGTGACCCGTCACCGGCGGTGTTC
The DNA here is from genome assembly GCA_028020825.1 of Podargus strigoides. Lineage (NCBI taxonomy): Eukaryota > Metazoa > Chordata > Aves > Caprimulgiformes > Podargidae > Podargus > Podargus strigoides. Next base: position 45,899,252 of record CM051624.1, on the reverse strand, counting down.
CTCAGGACTCAATGCTAGGGCCAGTTCTGTTCAATCTTTTCATCAGTGATCTGGCTGCAGGAGTTAAATGTACCCTTAGCAAGTTTGCTGATGATACTAAACTGGGAGGTGTGGCTGACTCTCTCGAGGGACAAGAGGCCTTGGAGAGGGATCTGGATAGATTGGAGCACTGGGCAATCATCAGTGGCCTGAAACTGAACAAGGCCAAATGCTGAATTTTGCACCTGGGATGGAGTAACTTGGGGCACAAATCTGCACTGGGAGAGGAGTGGCTGGAGAGCAGCCCTGCAGAAAGGGACCTGGGGGTGTGAAGTGCTGGGGTCTGATCCCCGAGCCCTGAATTAGGGTTGACATATGGGTGGTCACCATGGTCCTTCAAAGGAGGGGATGAGTTTGCCTTTTGGCTTTCCTCCAAGGTGCGGCCTGCCTTGCAGGGAAAGCCCTTGGGTGAACAAGCCCCAGGTGCCCTGCATTGGGTAAATGAGTGCCAGGTGTCCTGCTGTGGGGATAAAAGCTGGGACCACTTGCAGGAAGGGCGCAGTGTCTGTCTGTGAGGTGGATGCACTGTGCAGAGTTTCTCTGTTGGGGAAGGACCTCCTGACTCTCCCTGCAACTGGGCCCCAGTCAGGTCTGGCCTTTGCAAACGCGGGCTTTGAGGGGAGACAATATGGGGCTCCTTCTGTCGTACATGATCAGCCTGTTGACTTGGTTGTCTCCCATTTTTTCTCTGGGATACTTTGTGTCTTTGTTTATTTCACCCATTACTGGTCGTGCTGTGTCATTCCTGGGGTCGCTGGGGTTGATGTCTGTTATTTGTGATGTGCCTGACTTGTTTGTACCCCCAGCGATCCCCCATATTCTGGCTTTTCTACGTACACTAGAATTTGGTTACTGGGTTGTTTTTCTGCTGGCTGCGTCCTTTGCACTAGGCCTAGGAATTGGCAAAACAGGGTGCTGGTTGACAGGAGCTCAACAGGAGTCAGCAGTGTGCCCTGGCAGCCAAGAGGGCAAACCCCATCCTGGGGTGCATCAAACACAGCAGCACCAGCCGGTCCAAAGGGGTGATGATCCCGCTGCGTTTGGCACTGGTGTGGTCTCACTTTGAGTGCTGTGTGCAGCTCTGGGTCCCACCATTTAAAAAGGATGTGAAAGTCCTTGAATGCTTCCAGAGGAGGACAGCACAGCTGGTGCAGGGGCTGGAAGGAGTTTAGAAAGGAACAGGTGTTTTCTGCTATTTATAAGACTTTCCCCTTAATGATTTCTCTGCGTTTTCCTCTCTCTGGGTGCTGCCATGCCTCACTGTACCTTCTGGACAGTCCCAGTTTGAAGAATGGAACTGGTTGCAGACCAAGGTATTACTGAAACTGATGCAAATTTTCAGTGCATTATATAGCAGTCGTACCACAAACACAGACTATTGTTAAAATTTAAGCGCAGTAAGCTTGAAACTGTCTCATCGAAGGAAAAATACAAAGCATTGCAGAATCATTCTTGACTTTACTCTCCTGGCCTTATAGTACTTTACTGCAACAGGAATTCCATTGCAGTCATACCCCAGAATTCTTTCACTTGCTGTGGCTCCTGAAGTAATACCTACAAAACTGTGGCAAATACCATCAAAATGCCTATTTTGGCATTAAAAGAACATACTTAAACACACCTCTCCTCAGGAAGCACATTATCACATGCCTAGAGCTGAGTTCCTGTGTAAGTGCTTTCCTGAGCCAGAGCCCAAACAATGCCCTGATGAAGCCGGTGAAACTCAGAGGCTTTTGACCTCCCCAGATCTGTATGTGATCTCTCAAAATACAGAGCACCAGACTCTTCAAAATGACCTGGTACACTCAAGCTACGTGGGGTTTCCATTGAGCACGCCAACTGAAAAGACAACCCTGAAAATTTATTTGACATTCTATAATCTTACTTTGGCTTATAAACTGGTTTAAAATTACAACTCTTGCCACAACTTTACTTCTTCTTTACCGTCAGTGTCAGTTAAATTGAATGGCTGAATGCTGGAGGGAGAAGATGGGGTGGTTCCCAAAATCTCCTCCACTTCTGTAATGTCCAGGACTGGTAGGGGGCTGCAATACCAGTCCTTGTCGCAGCTGTCGAGACAGGCCAGCGGTTCGAGGCTCTCGCATCTCTGGTGGTCTGCAGGGAGACTTTCTTCTGGGTCTTGCTTGGGTGGATAGTCTCTATGCAGATCTGAAACCATCACCTTCTGTCTTGACAGGACATGAGAGGTTCTCATGACATTGCTGTGCAAACAAACACAACACCCATTGTATTTATCAGTGAAATAACATGAATAAAGCAGCATCTGATAGATAAGCCTGCAGTATGGTAACCAACACGCTCAGAAAAGCAAAACAAAGCCTCAAAAGTCAGCTCGTGTTATTTCTGTATGCCACAATTTGTGGGGAGCTGGGGTAAAACTCTCTTACTTATTCTTTGAGTGACCTCTCGCATTGTGAGATTGTTGATAAACAGGAGGACTGGGAGAGAATCCTTGTGCCTGACAGGTGGTTGTCAATGTTCCTATTGAAAGAATGACCAGTGGTAATTTTTTAAAAAGCAGCCCCATAGTAGATTGCAGGGAGTTACTCTCTCAAATGGAACTCTGTTCCTCTGGTGTCAGAAGTTTGAATTTTCATTCTGATGCAGAATGAAACACCTACTGTAATTTACACAGTGTTAGCAGAAATTCACTACATTGTTAAGAAAGCAAAGGGTGTGGGGAAGCAATCAAGCTCTCCAGTGCAGATGTTCTGAAGACATTGATACAATGTCTGTTGAGGTTTCAAAGAAACCATTCATCTTTCCAATCTAACACTTAATTTTTAGTGCATAACTCTGCATGCATGCCTTCTGCATGCATCCCTTTGCATTGTCGATGCTACTTAAAAATTATGATTCTTGTATGCAAGGAATGTGACTTTTGGGGACATGTGCCTTGTGTCTCTTTAAAGGACCTCAAAAATAGGAATATCTTGTATTGAGCTTATCAGCTCATTAAGTTTGATGGGTTGTCATCAGCCTAATTCATGATCAGGTAGTCTTATTGCCACAGGAACATACTGGTTGTTGCTATTAGTGGGAATAAGCAGTGTATAAAGTGGCAGACTTTGAGTCTAATAGTCATAATCATTTGTTATGTTTGATTTTGCATGATCCTGAAGGAAAAACGATGCCTTACGAAGAATAAGCATGGCCACGGGGTAGTGAAATGAGAGCACGGCAGTAGGCTCTCGGGCTGCTTGCCTGGGCAGCACATCTGCTGCTGGGAGGGCACTGGTCCTTTCTGTGCATGCTTAGCTTAGGAAATACCCCTGGGGTACCACGTGTGTTAGCTTGTAAGTTCTTTGATTAGGTGATCTTTTGTGATGGACTACACAGAGACTGTGGGAGAAAAAACCTAGGAATTACTGCTTACATAAGAATTGTGAAGACATTTCCCACCAGGCTGGATTTCAGAAACACTGGTAGTTATTACAGCTGCAATCATGGTACCCAGGAGACGTCTCACATGCCTACTTTAATTCTATCCCAGCATTTTCAAAATAGATTTACACTCTCTCTACCTAATGCTTTTCTGTATAGATCAACCGCACTTAAATGCATAAAGTGGAGAGAAGATACTTCTATTGACGGTGGGCTTGAGAGTGCCAATTACTGCAGTAGTACTGTGGAGCCTTCAATAACTGGGCATATATTACGAGCAGCCTCAGGCCAGCAGGTCCCAGCAGCTATAGGAAGGCAGGAGCACGTGTCCTTCTGCTCCATCTGTCTTCTGTAAGTCAAAAGACCCTCTCCCTTTTAGCATTTGTTCTTCCTGGTATTAAAATGAAGCCTTTCATTACCTTGAGGGGAAGTAGTGAGGCGGAAGAACGGAGGGAGCCGGCAGACAGATGGCAGGAGACTCACCTTTAGGAAAAGAACAGTTATTTGTCAGACATGAACAGAGGAAGAGATTTCATAAGCAGCAACGTAGCAAAGCATGGCCAGAGCCAGAACCATTTTCCCCAAAACTCCTTTCTAGCATTACTTCCCCGCAGCTCACAGTCATACACCCCTGGCCTGCGTGTGTTCTGACAGATGGGTTTGGAGCCCACACATTCAAGCTTCCTTCTACAGAAACCCAAGGGTGAGAGACAAAGGAATTGGCTGGGGAGTGTTGAGGCTGGGAGGCTGTGTCTTGTGCTGGTATGGCCACAGAGCGGGGCTGGAGCTCAGAACACCTCCCAAGTCTATTAGCTGAGTTGGAGTGGGTCAAATTCTTAACAAATCTGCGTGGTGCCAAAGCAGCAGTGAGAACCAGCAGTTACAACACCCTGCTCTCCCCTGTGTTTCATTTGTTTCACCAATGAACGTATCCCCTAGGCAATTTCACTTTGAAACGCTTTGCAGAACATGCACTTGAACGTACACTCCTGAATCACACACTGTGTCACCAGGGCTTTCCACACAAAATATGCAGGTCAGCTATTATAGTTGCCTGCAGTCTCTCATGCTACGACCTATTTCACTGCCCGTATCGACTTCTTATAAAAAGGAGGATGCTTCCAGGTTATGTGCAACTTTTTAATGCTTTCCTTTTGTGTCTATATTTTTGTTTGTATAAGAGCTGAACTATGTAGGCTCAAAACAGGCCTTACGAAGACCGGCTGAGGGAACTGGGGTTGTTTAGTCTGGAGAAGAGGAGACTGAGAGGAGACCTCATTGCTCTCTCCAGCTACCTAAAAGGAGGTTGTAGCGAGGCTGGTGTTGGTGTCCTCTCCCAAATAGGATGAGAGGAAATGGCCCCAAGTTGTGTCAGGGGAAGTTTAGATTGGATGTTAGGAAGAAGTTCTTTACTGAGAGGGTGGTCAGGCACTGGCACAGGCTGCCCAGGGAGGTGGTGGAGTGGCCGTCCCTGGAGGTGTTTAAAAAACGAGTGGGTGAAGCCCTTGAGGCCATGGTGTAGTGGTTAGGGAGATGATGGGATGAAGGTTGGACTTGATGATCCTGGAGGTCCTTTCCAACCATAGTGATTCTGTGATTCTATGAAACTGTGGGCATGTGCAAGTTCCTAACAACTACACACAGAACTATTCCAGGTGTGCATAGATACCTAAGTAACTGTTCCTGGAAAGTTTGCAAATGACAAATTTCAGACCTAGTGATTGCTTTAATATTGCAGCACACACCTTACTAACACCCTGCTAATTTCCTTCCTGATGACCTTGTTGACAATTCTGTCTCTTGTAAGCACTCTAAGCTGCTGAGCATTCTCTCTAGAGCAGTGGTGCCCTCACTACCAAGGAACACTAAGATTGGAGCGGAGGTGCCATGGACTAAACAAACGAGCTTTTTCAGGCTTAAGAGAGCAGGGCTGAGGCACTAGAGCAGGTAGATCTGGTGAGGTGAGGTATATGTGGGGTGGAGAGAGAATGAGAAAAAGAAACAGGTGTAGCTCGACAGGAAGCATGTGAGAGAGGACTGATAGAAAGAGTGGTGTCAAGAAAGACTGAGAAATTGTTTGAACTGTAACTACAGTACTGGATGGATAACTTTTACTACACTAGGTAAATCCCAAATTTTTAAAATCATTCCCTACTGCAAACTCACAGACTGGCTGTCCAAAACTGTTGGGGGTGACAACAGAGAAGGCAGGCGACGGGAGGGTGAAAATGGCCGGTGAGTTTGTCACGATGATCTTCCCAGGAGGGCTGGGGAACACAGCAGTGGCAGGCGCTGCGCAACGCTTCTTTTTGTTTGGTCGATAAACCCAGTCTGCGAGAGGTGAAAAAAGATTTTTGGGATGGTCTCAACAGCTTTTAAAGAGAGAGTTCAAAGTACCCTTTCCTGCTTGGAAGGAGTGGCTGCACGTGTCACCAGAGGCCAGCTGCCACCTGGGCAGCTCTTTCTGGAGCATGCAAAGTGCAGCAGGCCACGTTCACTGTAAACTCAGGATCTGGCCCTTAGACTGCTGCAGCGTTCAGAAGCGCTGCTGTAGCTGTGGGGGTCTGAGATTGTAAGAAACATTAGAGGTTATAAAAGATGAACCATCATTTGGGATGCTTTAGAAAATTCATATGCTCCCAGGCACTAGAAAGCTGACAGAAGCAGTGTGTGCTTGAAATGTTTGTAATTTCTTTCTAACTCTATTACTTGCCCTAATGATCCATTTTTGAAGCAATCTTGCCCTTCTAAAGCATTCAGGTAAATAAATACGTGTTTACCAGGAAATTCCTCGCTGTGCCTTTTTTTGATTTTCAGAGCCTCGTCATAATATGGCTGCTTCTCCTCCTCCGTCAGCTTGCTCCACTCCAGGCCCAGCTGCACATTGATGTCGGCGTTGTTGGCACTCGGCTTGGCTTTTCTTAGGACTGGCCGGTGAATCCTGGCCCACACCATAAAGGCGTTCATGGGGCGCTTGACTTTGCCGCTTTTGTCCTTGCCGAAGGGAGCATCTGGCATACCTATGCAAGGAAAGGGGCAAGGGGATCATCTTCCAGGCACCGTATGCAACGCAGGTTACGTTCAGTAGGACATCCTGAGGGTGTTTGGCCATAGTCAGAAGATTTATCACCAGAGCTTTGGAACACGTGAAGTTCCATGCACATTTGGAAAGCAGTTCCTAGAAAAAGAACTAAGGCTGAGGGAGTATCCTCCACTAACCTTCACTGGCCCAGTTCATGAGGAATCGTTTACCTGGCTCTCGTTACGTATTATTAAATAAATAATTAGAAAGAAACACATGGGACTGCTAACACACTGGTTTGGATTTCTTTTGGCTAGATTGTTTTCTTATGGATTTATAAACTAAACATTGTATGGCATAGACCTTCTCACAGCAAATTTGTCTTCCCCTCCAGAACTCAGTCTCCAAAGCCCTACCGACGCAGGGACCCAATCTAATGACGGTGTGGCAGTTCAGTCCCACACCTCTGCAGTCCCTGGCTTCTCAGCTGAGGTTCTTACTATTCCGAGTTTCTGGTTAGTGGGGTTTTTTTTTCAGACTCTCACTCTTTTCTCAGCTTTGGATGCTCGTTTTGCTGGAGGAACCTGTGTTACCAAATGACTGTTCCATGGCACCCAGCTTTGGCTCTTTGTAAGCAGAGGCTGCACTTAAATTGAGCCAGTGATGTGAGGAACCTCCAGATCCCTCACAGCTGATCCCTGAGCAAGCCACTTCCTCCCTGAAAAAGGCTTAGAAATGAACTCTTTCCCATTACCAAGAAAGGGCAAAAGCCTAATTAGCTTTGAGGCCTTTGTAGGAGGTTCGGTGTGGCCAGGGAGCAGGTGGGCATTCCCAAACCGCCAGAGAACTCTGCCCCCGTATGTTCGGGACCGATGCTAAGAGAGGTGCAGGAGCTGCAGCGTGTCCGAAGGGCTGGCTCTCTCGCACGGCCCTTCCCGGTGCGTTCTCGGGTGCCAGAACCCCTGTGAGCCCTTCCCGGCTCTCCTACCGGCAGTACCTGAGTCGGCGGGCAGCACCGTGAGCCGAGCGCCCCGAGCATCCCCAGCCTGCAGAGGCGGCTGCGGCGCAGCCTGGTCGGTCCGCCGGCCCGGCTCGGTGCGCCGCGCGCTGAGGAGCCCCTTGGCCTCGTCCGGCAGGGGCTGCGGCCCCGGGGGAGCCTCGCAGCGGAGCTGGCGCTCCTCCCCTGCCTCCTTCGCCATCGCGCCGCGCACCGTCTGCCGCTGGAGGGCGTTGGAGCGCGTGGGTCCCACGCGCTGCGGTTGCCGTGGTGCGCGCGGCTCCCGACAGGCTCCGCCGAGCCGCGCGGAGGACCGCTGGGAGCATGGAGAGGTCCGCCGAGCCGCCCAGAAGGGCTGGCGGGGAAGGCGCCCGTTGCTGTGGCCGGCACTCGTTGCTGTGGCCTGCGCTGCCGGCGCTGGGCGCTGCTGGCGCTGCCGGCGCTGTGTGTGCGGGCCGCGGGCGGTGGGCGGGCTGCCGCCGCCTCTCCGCGGCGAACAGCACGTTCGAGGATGTGCGGGGCTTGGAGGCGGCCGCCCCGCGTGTGCCCGGCTGCCGGAGAGTGGTGCGGCTGGACGGCCGCAGCTTCCGCAGGTGAAGGCCGGGGCGCTCGTAGCGGTGCGGTCGCTGTGGCGGGAGGACGGGGCTGGGGTACCGCGGGCGTCCCTCGGGGTTTGCTCGGCCTCGAGGCGGGCTGTGAGTGCTGAGCCCCGAGGAGGGATCCTGCCTGGTGCTGTGCCGTGGGCCGGGGCTGCTCCCTGCCCGCCCTGTGTGCCTCCTGCTGGGCTGACACAGCCTCCTCCCAGCCCTCGTCCCCGGGAGCCTCTGCAGGGCACGGAGTCACTGCCGGTGTGTTGGCTTCAGGGGCCGTGGGCAGCCTCAGAGCCGTGCCCGGCAGGGGGCAGGGACAGGGTGTGCAGGGAGGGACAGCAGTGGGGGCACAGGGACAGCTGTTTGTGTTTGCAGTCAGTGTCTGTGTGGCATCCACCTCTCTTCGGGACAGAGCACAGTTCTTCCGAGTGGCAGGTGATGTGTCCTCGCTGGGGATCTGATCTCTGGGTTGGTAACGCAGGGTTCTGGTGAAGCCCTCACGTTTTGATTGATGATGGCGTGCAGTTTCAACTTGTGCTAGTCTTTGAACTGAGCACAGACTCTCTTTCAAACGAGGCAGTGTTCAAATTCTGCAGCACGCTCTAGGTTTGATGGTTGCTTTTGTTGTGGCGTTGTTTCTTGCCCGTTTGTGAATCCCCTCTGGAGTCTTATCTGTCTGCTGACATATCGACTGTATTTTCAGATTAATGAAGTCATGGCTTAGAAAATAAAACTTGCAAAGGAAGCAGAAGGAAGTCAAAGTGACCCGAACTCGGACTAAAGTTGTTCCCCTGCACTGTGACATTATTGGGGACCAGTTCTGGGAGGAATATCCTGAGATTCTGGCTGAGGACAGGTGGTATCTCTGATGAGTATGACTGATAGTTTACGTTTTGCTCTGCTTGGGTTGTTGGCAAGTGAGCAAGGTGGCTGGCAGAGTTTCACCTGTAACCCTCTTCAACAAGGACGTTTGTCTGAGCACTGTTGTGGCCTGAAAAAGAGACTGGTATGTTGCCTGAGGTGTAAGGATATCCTCATATGGAACACCTAAAACCATGTTATATTTTAGATTTTAAGAATTCATCGTAAATTAAGACTGCTCCTTCCTTGTGCGTGCATATTGCAGAAAAGGTGTATAGAAATTTCCTGTGTTTCTACAGCATTTAAGCCATGAGGTTTTATTTTACTGACCTGCCGAACTATAAAAAAGCTTGCAAACGTGAACAGTTAACAGCAGAGGACAAAATAATCCTTTGGATTTTTTGTCTCAAGTGATACAGACCAGAATACTTCAATTGGTGTTTAGTATTAAACTCCAGGGCCGGATTTGTGACAACTGCCCAATGACTCTGATCCTTACAGAAAGGAGGTGGAGTAGCCCAGTGGTTTTCTATGACTGGTTTTAAAAGCTTTTGTCAAATGTACAAGTTTTTTATACTTTTTAAGAAGAAATAAAGAAGATAATCGTTTCTTCCCTGCTGTGTTTGTTACTTGGCCTTTCTCATTCCTCGGACTTTTGCTAGTAATTGGTGCATGTTCCAAACGGTGAAGTTACTAAAGATAACGGGACAGCCTTGGCTTCTGTGAGGACGTGGGTAGTGAGACCTAGCACTCCTGACAACACACGTTTGTTAGGGGGAAGGGGGCAGTGTGAGTTGCCCGGTCTGTGCCCAGTTATGTTCTGGTTTACCTATCAGTTAAGGCTTTTTGTCAAAAGTGTTAAATTATAGTCTCTCAGAGCAGAAATATTTCTGCAAATGTGAGGCTGGTCCCGGTGTAACTGGTATTTGAGGGAAATAGCCTATTTCAGTGTACAAATACAACTACAGTGATATGATAGGTGTTTATAAGGATGTTATTACTGCTTTGAACCATACCAGTTTCAAAACCAGTGCTAGAACGGTAATCAGGCTGGCAGGCCAGAGAGTTAACAGGACTGCCCATAAAAATGGAAAGAAAGAATCAAATCTGACTGAAAATCACTACTGAGTGAATTCCCCATGAATTCTCACCGCGGTCTACTCTCTGCTTTCACCCTTTTTCCACAGGAAGCACCTATACATTTACGGCAACGTATATTTTTTTAAAAAAAACCCCACTAAACAGGTACTGATGTAAAATACTACACAGTTTCTGAGTATAAACAATGAGTCTATGTATTGAAAATAGCACAGGGCTTCCCCTCTACTGCCGTGTGCTGACCCTGAGCAGTTGAGTACACGCAGTGAGAGAATGTGTATCGTTTTTAGTGTGTAGAATGGGCTGTATAACTCCCAGGAAGAGGATACGAAGGGCTGTGAGATGATAATTCTGAATGAATCATCGTAACAGTCATTTGCCACTGAGAACTTCCTATCTGTCTGGGTTTTTTTTCTGTCTTGTAACACAATTTACTTGCCTTTGAAACGCCGTATGTTACAATCTGGTGCCTGACTTCAGGCATTACATATAAAGCAGGTGCTACAGAGGTGGTAACATTTGGATTTTGCAGTCTGAGGAAAGATGAAAAAAAATTTTGGCAACTGGATATTTTGGTATGGGTCTTGTGTCTGTTACATATTTTGAAATAAAAAATCCAGAGAAACAAAATACAAAATCCAGTTGTATCTTGTGGTCGTGCTCCATGCTCATAGTCCTGATAGCCATATCATGATAGGGGGATATGCTGAACAGCAAGGAGAAACGTTGCCTCTAAAGGGGCAGTGTGCACAAGGACATTATTAGCTTTTTTCCATTTCAGCTTGATTTAGGGATTAAAAGAGAAGCCCATCCTCTCAGTGGGTGCCCGCTGAGCTGTGAAATTGCCCACCCATCTCCCTGCTCTCAGGTGGGCAGCTGCAGCCAGCTCAAATGTGAGTGATTGCTTCAGTGGCTGTATGGACAAGAATAAGGAATGGTTCTGGTTTTTGTCTCAGCTTCAGGTGCTGAAGCTTCACCTGGAGCTGAACCTGTCAGCTTTAATCTCTGTAAGAAAACTTCCTTTAAGTTGACACCAAGGTGTTATGACTTCTAACTGGACAACTGATTTCTTCATCACTTTATAAACAGTACATTTTTAATACACAGCAGATGCAGCCTTGCTAGAGTAGTCATACTTTTAGTCATATTCTGTGTTTATGGAATATCCTGAGCTCATCTGGTGTTTGATGCTGAAACTTGTTTATAAACGGGCTTGGCTGCAAACATAACAGAAGATTTATTTATTTTATTTTTTTAGTTAGCCAACAGATCTATGATTAAAGTGTAGATTCCATGCTAAAAGGCAGCAGTCTTGTTCTGAGATAACTTTAAATTATGGAAACTTGTCACTTTAAAGCTGTTCTGAACCGCTTCAGCTCAAACTTCCTGACATTTTTGTTCCTGACTCTAATTAATTTCTGGGACCTAAAGTGTGTTTTATCTTTCTCTGAGAACATCTGGGAAAACTTTGTGTCCCTGCAGTGGGACCTTCATAGGTACTAAATGGCTGTTGTAATTCTTTGGAAATTACTGTTCTTATAGATGCTTAGACCCAGAACAGAATTACAAGAAGAACAAGCAAAGCATCAAAATGACTGAGCAGGGTGCAAAAGGGTAGGTGCAAAGGGGATGTCCGCACAACTTAATAAAAATCACGACCCTAGTGAGGGCTGGTGACCCGTCACCGGCGGTGTTCCTCAGGACTCAATGCTAGGGCCAGTTCTGTTCAATCTTTTCATCAGTGATCTGGCTGCAGGAGTTAAATGTACCCTTAGCAAGTTTGCTGATGATACTAAGCTGGGAAGCGTTGCTGACTCTCTCGAGGGACAAGAGGCCTTGGAGAGGGATCTGGATAGATTGGAGCACTGGGCAATCATCAGTGGCCTGAAACTGAACAAGGCCAAATGCTGAATTTTGCACCTGGGATGGAGTAACTTGGGGCACAAATCTGCACTGGGAGAGGAGTGGCTGGAGAGCAGCCCTGCAGAAAGGGACCTGGGGGTGTGAAGTGCTGGGGTCTGATCCCCGAGCCCTGAATTAGGGTTGACATATGGGTGGTCACCATGGTCCTTCAAAGGAGGGGATGAGTTTGCCTTTTGGCTTTCCTCCAAGGTGCGGCCTGCCTTGCAGGGAAAGCCCTTGGGTGAACAAGCCCCAGGTGCCCTGCATTGGGTAAATGAGTGCCAGGTGTCCTGCTGTGGGGATAAAAGCTGGGACCACTTGCAGGAAGGGCGCAGTGTCTGTCTGTGAGGTGGATGCACTGTGCAGAGTTTCTCTGTTGGGGAAGGACCTCCTGACTCTCCCTGCAACTGGGCCCCAGTCAGGTCTGGCATTTGCAAACGCGGGCTTCGAGGGGAGACAATATGGGGCTCCTTCTGTCGTACATGATCAGCCTCTTGACTTGGTTGTCTCCCATTTTTTCTCTGGGATACTTTGTGTCTTTGTTTATTTCACCCATTACTGGTCGTGCTGTGTCATTCCTGGCGTCGCTGGGGTTGATGTCTGTTATTTGTGACGTGCCTGACTTGTTTGTACCCCCAGCGATCCCCCATATACTGGCTTTTCTATGTACACTAGAATTTGGTTACTGGGTTGTTTTTCTGCTGGCTGCGTCCTTTGCACTAGGCCTAGGAATGGGCAAAACAGGGTGCTGGTTGACAGGAGCTCAACAGGAGTCAGCAGTGTGCCCTGGCAGCCAAGAGGGCAAACCCCATCCTGGGGTGCATCAAACACAGCAGCACCAGCCGGTCCAAAGGGGTGATGATCCCGCTGCGTTTGGCACTGGTGTGGTCTCACCTTGAGTGCTGTGTGCAGCTCTGGGTCCCACCATTTAAAAAGGATGTGAAAGTCCTTGAATGCTTCCAGAGGAGGACAGCACAGCTGGTGCAGGGGCTGGAAGGAATTTAGAAAGGAACAGGTGTTTTCTGCTATTTGTAAGACTTTCCCCTTAATGATTTCTCTGCGTTTTCCTCTCTCTGGGTGCTGCCATGCCTCACTGTACCTTCTGGACAGTCCCAGTTTGAAGAATGGAACTGGTTGCAGACCAAGGTATTACTGAAACCGATGCAAATTTTCAGTGCATTATATAGCAGTTGTACCACAAACACAGACTATTGTTAAAATTTAAGCGCAGTAAGCTTGAAACTGTCTCATCAAAGGAAAAATACAAAGCATTGCAGAATCATTCTTGACTTTACTCTCCTGGCCTTATAGTACTTTACTGCAACAGGAATTCCATTGCAGTCATACCCCAGAATTCTTTCACTTGCTGTGGCTCCTGAAGTAATACCTACAAAACTGTGGCAAATACCATCAAAATGCCTATTTTGGCATTAAAAGAATATACTTAAACACACCTCTCCTCAGGAAGCACATTATCACATGCCTAGAGCTGAGTTCCTGTGTAAGTGCTTTCCTGAGCCAGAGCCCAAACAATGCCCTGATGAAGCCGGTGAAACTCAGAGGCTTTTGACCTCCCCAGATCTGTATGTGATCTCTCAAAATACAGAGCACCAGACTCTTCAAAATGACCTGGTACACTCAAGCTACGTGGGGTTTCCATTGAGCACACCAACTGAAAAGACAACCCTGAAAATTTATTTGACATTCTATAATCTTACTTTGGCTTATAAACTGGTTTAAAATTACAACTCTTGCCACAACTTTACTTCTTCTTTACCGTCAGTGTCAGTTAAATTGAATGGCTGAATGCTGGAGGGAGAAGATGGGGTGGTTCCCAAAATCTCCTCCACTTCTGTAATGTCCAGGACTGGTAGGGGGCTGCAATACCAGTCCTTGTCGCAGCTGTCGAGACAGGCCAGTGGTTCGAGGCTCTCGCATCTCTGGTGGTCTGCAGGGAGACTTTCTTCTGGGTCTTGCTTGGGTGGATAGTCTCTATGCAGATCTGAAACCATCACCTTCTGTCTTGACAGGACATCACCTCTCATGACATTGCTGTGCAAACAAACACAACACCCATTGTATTTATCAGTGAAATAACATGAATAAAGCAGCATCTGATAGATAAGCCTGCAGTATGGTAACCAACACGCTCAGAAAAGCAAAACAAAGCCTCAAAAGTCAGCTCGTGTTATTTCTGTATGCCACAATTTGTGGGGAGCTGGGGTAAAACTCTCTTACTTATTCTTTGAGTGACCTCTTGCATTGTGAGATTGTTGATAAACAGGAGGACTGGGAGAGAATCCTTGTGCCTGACAGGTGGTTGTCAATGTTCCTATTGAAAGAATGTACAGTGGTAATTTTTTAAAAAGCAGCCCCATAGTAGATTGCAGGGAGTTACCCTCTCAAATGGAACTCTGTTCCTCTGGTGTCAGAAGTTTGAATTTTCATTCTGATGCAGAATGAAACACCTACTGTAATTTACACAGTGTTAGCAGAAATTCACTACATTGTTAAGAAAGCAAAGGGTGTGGGGAAGCAATCAAGCTCTCCAGTGCAGATGTTCTGAAGACATTGATACAATGTCTGTTGAGGTTTCAAAGAAACCATTCATCTTTCCAATCTAACACTTAATTTTTAGTGCATAACTCTGCATGCATGCCTTCTGCATGCATCCCTTTGCATTGTCGATGCTACTTAAAAATTATGATTCTTGTATGCAAGGAATGTGACTTTTGGGGACATGTGCCCTGTGTCTCTTTAAAGGACCTCAAAAATAGGAATATCTTGTATTGAGCTTATCAGCTCATTAAGTTTGATGGGTTGTCATCAGCCTAACTCATGATCAGGTAGTCTTATTGCCACAGGAACATACTTGTTGTTGCTATTAGTGGGAATAAGCAGTGTATAAAGTGGCAGACTTTGAGTCTAATAGTCATAATCATTTGTTATGTTTGATTTTGCATGATCCTGAAGGAAAAACGATGCCTTACGAAGAATAAGCATGGCCACGGGGTAGTGAAATGAGAGCACGGCAGTAGGCTCTCGGGCTGCTTGCCTGGGCAGCACATCTGCTGCTGGGAGGGCACTGGTCCTTTCTGTGCATGCTTAGCTTAGGAAATACCCCTGGGGTACCACGTGTGTTAGCTTGTAAGTTCTTTGATTAGGTGATCTTTGGTGATGGACTACACAGAGACTGTGGGAGAAAAAACCTAGGAATTACTGCTTACATAAGAATTGTGAAGACATTTCCCACCAGGCTGGATTTCAGAAACACTGGTAGTTATTACAGCTGCAGTCATGGTACCCAGGAGACGTCTCACATGTCTACTTTAATTCTATCCCAACATTTTCAAAATAGATTTACACTCTCTCTACCTAATGCTTTTCTGTATAGATCAACCGCACTTAAATGCATAAAGTGGAGAGAAGATGCTTCTATTGACGGTGGGCTTGAGAGTGCCAATTACTGCAGTAGTACTGTGGAGCCTTCAATAACTGGGCATATATTACGAGCAGCCTCAGGCCAGCAGGTCCCAGCAGCTATAGGAAGGCAGGAGCACGTGTCCTTCTGCTCCATCTGTCTTCTGTAAGTCAAAAGACCCTCTCCCTTTTAGCATTTGTTCTTCCTGGTATTAAAATGAAGCCTTTCATTACCTTGAGGGGAAGTAGTGAGGCGGAAGAACGGAGGGAGCCCGCAGACAGAGGGCAGGAGACTCACCTTTAGGAAAAGAACAGTTATTTGTCAGACATGAACAGAGGAAGAGATTTCATAAGCAGCAACGTAGCAAAGCATGGCCAGAGCCAGAACCATTTCCCCCAAAACTCCTTTCTAGCATTACTTCCCCGCAGCTCACAGTCATACACCCTTGGCCTGCGTGTGTTCTGACAGATGGGTTTGGAGCCCACACATTCAAGCTTTCATCTACAGAAACCCAAGGGTGAAAGACAAAGGAATTGGCTGGGGAGTGTTGAGGCTGGGAGGCTGTGTCTTGTGCTGGTATGGCCACAGAGTGGGGCTGGAGCTCAGAACACCTCCCAAGTCTATTAGCTGAGTTGGAGTGGGTCAAATTCTTAACAAATCTGCGTGGTGCCAAAGCAGCAGTGAGAACCAGCAGTTACAACACCCTGCTCTCCCCTGTGTTTCATTTGTTTCACCAATGAACGTATCCCCTAGGCAATTTCACTTTGAAACGTTTTGCAGAACATGCACTTGAACGTACACTTCTGAATCACACACTCTGTCACCAGGGCTTTCCACACAAAATATGCAGGTCAGCTATTATAGTTGCCTGCAGTCTCTCCTGCTACGACCTATTTCACTGCCCGTATCGACTTCTTATAAAAAGGAGGATGCTTCCAGGTTATGTGCAACTTTTTAATGCATTCCTTTTGTGTCTATATTTTTGTTTGTATAAGAGCTGAACTATGTAGGCTCAAAACAGGCCTTACGAAGACCGGCTGAGGGAACTGGGGTTGTTTAGTCTGGAGAAGAGGAGACTGAGAGGAGACCTCATTGCTCTCTCCAGCTACCTAAAAGGAGGTTGTAGTGAGGCTGGTGTTGGTGTCCTCTCCCAAATAGGATGAGAGGAAATGGCCCCAAGTTGTGTCAGAGGAAGTTTAGATTGGATGTTAGGAAGAAGTTCTTTACTGAGAGGGTGGTCAGGCACTGGCACAGGCTGCCCAGGGAGGTGGTGGAGTGGCCGTCCCTGGAGGTGTTTAAAAAATGAGTGGGTGAAGCACTTGAGGCCATGGTGTAGTGGTTAGGGAGATGATGGGATGAAGGTTGGACTTGATGATCCTGGAGGTCCTTTCCAACCATAGTGATTCTGTGATTCTATGAAACTGTGGGCATGTGCAAGTTCCTAACAACTACACACAGAACTATTCCAGGTGTGCATAGATACCTAAGTAACTGTTCCTGGAAAATGTGCAAATGACAAATTTCAGACCTAGTGATTGCTTTAATATTGCAGCACACACCTTACTAACACCCTGCTAATTTCCTTCCTGATGACCTTGTTGACAATTCTGTCTCTTGTAAGCACTCTAAGCTGCTGAGCATTCTCTCTAGAGCAGTGGTGCCCTCACTACCAAGGAACACTAAGATCGGAGCGGAGGTGCCATGGACTAAACAAACGAGCTTTTTCAGGCTTAAGAGAGCAGGGCTGAGCACTAGAGCAGGTAGATCTGGTGAGGTGAGGTATATGTGGGGTGGAGAGAGAATGAGAAAAAGAAACAGGTGTAGCTCGACAGGAAGCATGTGAGAGAGGACCGATAGAAAGAGTTGTGTCAGGAAAGATTGAGAAATTGTTTGAACTGTAACTACAGTACTGGATGGATAACTTTTACTACACTAGGTAAATCCCAAATTTTTAAAATCATTCCCTAATGCAAACTCACAGACTGGCTGTCCAAAACTGTTGGGGATGACAACAGAGAAGGCAGGCGACGGGAGGGTGAAAATGGCCGGTGAGTTTGTCACGATGATCTTCCCAGGAGGGCTGGAGAACACAGCAGTGGCAGGCGCAGCGCAACGCTTCTTTTTGTTTGGTCGATAAACCCAGTCTGCGAGAGGTGAAAAAAGATTTTTGGGATGGTCTCAACAGCTTTTAAAGAGAGCGTTCGAAGTACCCTTTCCTGCTTGGAAGGAGTGGCTGCACGTGTCACCAGAGGCCAGCTGCCACCTGGGCAGCTCTTTCTGGAGCATGCCAAGTGCAGCAGGCCACGTTCACTGTAAACTCAGAATCTGGCCCTTAGACTGCTGCAGCGTTCAGAAGCGCTGCTGTAGCTGTGGGGGTCTGAGATTGTAAGAAACATTAGAGGTTATAAAAGATGAACCATCATTTGGGATGCTTTAGAAAATTCATATGCTCCCAGGCACTAGAAAGCTGACAGAAGCAGTGTGTGCTTGAAATTTTTGTAATTTCTTTCTAACTCTATTACTTGCCCTAATGATCCATTTTTGAAGCAATCTTGCCCTTCTAAAGCATTCAAGTAAATAAATACGTGTTTACCAGGAAATTCCTCGCTGTGCCTTTTTTTGATTTTCAGAGCCTCGTCATAATATGGCTGCTTCTCCTCCTCCGTCAGCTTGCTCCACTCCAGGCCCAGCTGCACATTGATGTCGGCGTTGTTGGCACTCGGCTTGGCTTTTCTTAGGACTGGCCGGTGAATCCTGGCCCACACCATAAAGGCGTTCATGGGGCGCTTGACTTTGCCGCTTTTGTCCTTGCCGAAGGGAGCATCTGGCATACCTATGCAAGGAAAGGGGCAAGGGGATCATCTTCCAGGCACCGTATGCAACGCAGGTTACGTTCAGTAGGACATCCTGAGGGTGTTTGGCCATAGTCAGAAGATTTATCACCAGAGCTTTGGAACACGTGAAGTTCCATGCACATTTGGAAAGCAGTTCCTAGAAAAAGAACTAAGGCTGAGGGAGTATCCTCCACTAACCTTCACTGGCCCAGTTCATGAGGAATCGTTTACCTGGCTCTCGTTACGTATTATTAAATAAATCATTAGAAAGAAACACATGGGACTGCTAACACACTGGTTTGGATTTCTTTTGGCTAGATTGTTTTCTTATGGATTTATAAACTAAACATTGTATGGCATAGACCTTCTCACAGCAAATTTGTCTTCCCCTCCAGAACTCAGTCTCCAAAGCCCTACCAACGCAGGGACCCAATCTAATGACGGTGTGGCAGTTCAGTCCCACACCTCTGCAGTCCCTGGCTTCTCAGCTGAGGTTCTTACTATTCCGAGTTTCTGGTTAGTGGGTTTTTTTTTCAGACTCTCACTCTTTTCTCAGCTTTGGATGCTCGTTTTGCTGGAGGAACCTGTGTTACCAAATGACTGTTCCATGGCACCCAGCTTTGGCTCTTTGTAAGCAGAGGCTGCACTTAAATTGAGCCAGTGACGTGAGGAACCTCCAGATCCCTCACAGCTGATCCCTGAGCAAGCCACTTCCTCCCTGAAAAAGGCTTAGAAATGAACTCTTTCCCATTACCAAGAAAGGGCAAAAGCCTAATTAGCTTTGAGGCCTTTGTAGGAGGTTTGGTGTGGCCAGGGAGCAGGTGGGCAGAAGTGCATTCCCAAACCGCCAGAGAACTCTGTCCCCGTATGTTCGGGACCGATGCTAAGAGAGGTGCAGGAGCTGCAGCGTGTCCGAAGGGCTGGCTCTCTCGCACGGCCCTTCCCGGTGCGTTCTCGGGTGCCAGAACCCCTGTGAGCCCTTCCCGGCTCTCCTACCGGCAGTACCTGAGTCGGCGGGCAGCACCGTGAGCCGAGCGCCCCGAGCATCCCCAGCCTGCAGAGGCGGCTGCGGCGCAGCCTGGTCGGTCCGCCCGCCCGGCTCGGTGCGCCGCGCGCTGAGGAGCCCCTTGGCCTCGTCCGGCAGGGGCTGCGGCCCCGCGGGAGCCTCGCAGCGGAGCTGGCGCTCCTCCCCTGCCTCCTTCGCCATCGCGCCGCGCACCGTCTGCCGCTGGAGGGCGTTGGAGGACGTTGGAGCGCGTGGGTCCCACGCGCTGCGGTTGCCGTGGTGCGCGCGGCTCCCGACAGGCTCCGCCGAGCCGCGCGGAGGACCGCTGGGAGCATGGAGAGGTCCGCCGAGCCGCCCAGAAGGGCTGGCGGGGAAGGCGCCCGTTGCTGTGGCCGGCACTCGTTGCTGTGGCCTCCGCTGCCGGCGCTGGGCGCTGCTGGCGCTGCCGGCGCTGTGTGTGCGGGCCGCGGGCGGTGGGCGGGCTGCCGCCGCCTCTCCGCGGCGAACAGCACGTTCGAGGATGTGCGGGGCTTGGAGGCGGCCGCCCCGCGTGTGCCCGGCTGCCGGAGAGTGGTGCGGCTGGACGGCCGCAGCTTCCGCAGGTGAAGGCCGGGGCGCTCGTAGCGGTGCGGTCGCTGTGGCGGGAGGACGGGGCTGGGGTACCGCGGGCGTCCCTCGGGGTTTGCTCGGCCTCGAGGCGGGCTGTGAGTGCTGAGCCCCGAGGAGGGATCCTGCCTGGTGCTGTGCCGTGGGCCGGGGCTGCTCCCTGCCCGCCCTGTGTGCCTCCTGCTGGGCTGACACAGCCTCCTCCCAGCCCTCGTCCCCGGGGAGCCTCTGCAGGGCACGGAGTCACTGCCGGTGTGTTGGCTTCAGGGGCCGTGGGCAGCCTCCGAGCCGTGCCCGGCAGGGGGCAGGGACAGGGTGTGCAGGGAGGGACAGCAGTGGGGGCACAGGGACAGCTGTTTGTGTTTGCAGTCAGCGTCTGTGTGGCATCCAGCTCTCTTCGGGACAGAGCACAGTTCTTCCGAGTGGCAGGTGATGTGTCCTCGCTGGGGATCTGATCTCTGGGTTGGTAACGCAGGGTTCTGGTGAAGCCCTCACGTTTTGATTGATGATGGCGTGCAGTTTCAACTTGTGGTAGTCTTTGAACTGAGCACAGACTCTCTTTCAAACGAGGCAGTGTTCAAATTCTGCAGCACGCTCTAGGTTTGATGGTTGCTTTTGTTGTGGCGTTGTTTCTTGCCCGTTTGTGAATCCCCTCTGGAGTCTTACCTGTCTGCTGACATATCGACTGTATTTTCAGATTAATGAAGTCATGGCTTAGAAAATAAAACTTGCAAAGGAAGCAGAAGGAAGTCAAAGTGACCCGAACTCGGACTAAAGTTGTTCCCCTGCACTGTGACATTATTGGGGACCAGTTCTGGGAGGAATATCCCGAGATTCTGGCTGAGGACAGGTGGTATCTCTGATGAGTATAACTGATAGTTTACGTTTTGCTCTGCTTGGGTTGTTGGCAAGTGAGCAAGGTGGCTGGCAGAGTTTCACCTGTAACCCTCTTCAACAAGGACGTTTGTCTGAGCACTGTTGTGGCCTGAAAAAGAGACTGGTATGTTGCCTCAGGTGTAAGGATATGCTCGTATGGAACACCTAAAACCATGTTATATTTTGGATTTTAAGAATTCATCATAAATTAAGACTGCTCCTTCCTTGTGCGTGCATATTGCAGAAAAGGTGTATAGAAATTTCCTGTGTTTCTACAGCATTTAAGCCATGAGGTTTTATTTTACTGACCTGCCGAACTATAAAAAAGCTTGCAAACGTGAACAGTTAACAGCAGAGGACAAAATAATCCTTTGGATTTTTTGTCTCAAGTGATACAGACCAGAATACTTCAATTGGTGTTTAGTATTAAACGCCAGGGCCGGATTTGTGACAGCTGCCCAATGACTCTGATCCTTACAGAAAGGAGGTGGAGTAGCCCAGTGGTTTTCTATGACTGGTTTTAAAAGCTTTTGTCAAATGTACAAGTTTTTTATACTTTTTAAAGAAGAAATAAAAAAGATAATCGTTTCTTCCCTGCTGTGTTTGTTACTTGGCCTTTCTCATTCCTCGGGCTTTTGCTAGTAATTGGTGCATGTTCCAAACGGTGAAGTTACTAAAGATAACGGGACAGCCTTGGCTTCTGTGAGGACGTGGGTAGTGAGACCTAGCACTCCTGACAACACACGTTTGTTAGGGGGAAGGGGGCAGCGTGAGTTGCCCGGTCTGTGCCCAGTTATGTTCTGGTTTACCTATCAGTTAAGGCTTTTTGTCAAAAGTGTTAAATTATAGTCTCTCAGAGCAGAAATATTTCTGCAAATGTAAGGCCGGTCCCGGTGTAACTGGTATTTGAGGGAAATAACTTATTTCAGTGTACAAATACAACTACAGTGATATGATAGGTGTTTATAAGGATGTTATTACTGCTTTGAACCATACCAGTTTCAAAACCAGTGCTAGAACGGTAACCAGGCTGGCAGGCCAGAGAGTTAACAGGACTGCCCATAAAAATGGAAAGAAAGAATCAAATCTGACTGAAAATCACTACTGAGTGAATTCCCCATGAATTCTCACCACAGTCTACTCTCTGCTTTCACCCTTTTTCCACAGGAAGCACCTATACATTTACGGCAACGTATATTTTTTTTTAAAATACCCCGCTAAACAGGTACTGGTGTAAAATACTACACAGTTTCTGAGTATAAACAATGAGTCTACGTATTGAAAATAGCACAGGGCTTCCCCTCTACTGCCGTGTGCTGACCCTGAGCAGTAGAGTACACGCAGTGAGAGAATGTGTATCATTTTTAGTGTGTAGAATGGGCTGTATAACTCCCAGGAAGAGGATATGAAGGGCTGTGAGATGATAATTCTGAATGAATCATCGTAACAGATGTTCCCCTCCTTTAATCATCTTTGTGGCTCTGCGCTGGACTCTCTCCAGCAGTTCCCTGTCCTTCTTGAACTGGGGGGCCCAGAACTGGACACAATACTCCAGATGTGGCCTCACCAAGGCAGAATAGAGGGGGAGGAGAACCTCTCGTGACCTACTAACCACCCCCTTTCTAATACACCCCAGGATGCCATTGGCCTTCTTGGCCACAAGGGCACATTGCTGGCTCATGGTCATCCTGCTGTCCACCAGGACCCCCAGGTCCCTTTCCCTGACACTGCTCTCCAGCAGGTCAGCCCCCAAGCTGTACTGGTACATGGGGTTGTTCTTCCCCAGATGCAAAACTCTACACTTGCCCTCGTTGAATTTCATTAAGTTTCTCCCCGCCCAACTCTCCAGCCTATCAAGGTCTCGTTGAATGGCAGCACAACCCTCTGGTGTGTCAGCCACTCCTAGTTTGGTGTCATCAGCAAACTTGCTGAGGATACATTCTGTACCCTCATCCAGGTCGTTGATGAAGATATTGAACAACACCGGTCCCAGTACCAACCCCTGAGGGACTCCACTAGTCACAGGCCTCCAACTAGACTCCGTCCCATTGACCGCAACTCTATGGCTTCTTTTCTTCAGCCAGTTCACAATCCACCTCTCTACCTGATCACCAAGCCCATACTTTATCAGCTTATCTACAAGGATGCTGTGGGAGACAGTGTCAAATGCTTTACTGAAATCAAGATAAACCACATCTACCGCTCTACTGTCATCTATCCACCGGGTTATTTCCTCATAGAAGGCAATAAGGTTGGTCAAACATGACTTACCCTTGGTAAAACCATGTTGACTGCTCTTAATGACCCCCTCATCCTTGATATGCCTAGAGATAGTGCCAAGAACAAGCTGTTCCATCACCTTTCCAGGGATGGAGGTGAGGCTGACCGGCCTATAGTTACCCGGGTCCTCCTTCTTGCCCTTCTTGTAGACTGGAGTGACATTTGCTATCCTCCAGTCCTCAGGCACCTCTCCTGTTGTCCATGACTTACCGAAGATGATGGAGAGTGGCCTAGCAATGACCTCTGCCAGCTCCCTCAGCACTCTTGGGTGCATTCCATCTGGTCCCATCGATTTATGGATATCCAGATTGCTCAACTGATCCCTAACCCAATCCTCATCTACCGAGGCAAACTCCTCCTTTATCCTGACTTCTTCTGGGGCTACAGGGATCAGGGGCTCCTGGGGAAAGCCTTGCAGGAGTAAAGACAGGCAAAAAAGGCATTCAGCACCTCTGCCTTCTTTATATCCTCTGTCTCTAGGGCACCCACCTCATTCATCGGTGGGCCTATATTGCCTCTAGTGTTAGTTTTATTAGCTATGTATTTGAAAAAGCCCTTCCTATTATCCTTGACCTGACTTGCAAGGTTAAGTTCCAAGGAGGCCTTAGCTTTCCTAGTTGCCTCTCTACATCCTCTGACAACTGTCCTATATTCCTCCCAAGTGACCAGCCCCTCCTTCCGTGATCCATAGATTCTTTTTTTCCACCTGAGTTTGCCCAGCAGTTCCTTGTTTAACCATGCTGGTCTCCTAGCTCCCTTACCCGATTTCATACCCATTGGGACGCTCTGATCCTGAGCTTGCAAGAAGTGGTCCTTGAATGTTGACCAACTATCTTGAGCCCCTTCACCATCTAGCACCCTGTCCCATGGGACTTCCCTTAACAATTGATTGAGGAGGCTAAAGTTGGCCCTGCGGAAGTCCAGGGTTCTGGTCTTGCTAGGTACTCTATTCCTCCCACACAGGATCCTGAACTCCACCATCTCATGATCACTGCAGCCAAGGCTGCCGTCGACCTTCACTGCTTCAACAAGACCCTCCTTGTTGGTGAGTACAAGATCCAGCAGCGCTCCTCTCCTAGTCGGCTTAATCCACCATTTGCATTAAGTAGTTGTCATCAATGCACTGGAGGAACCTCCTAGACTGTGAATGGCTGGCTGTGTAAGTCTTCCAGCAGATATCGGGGTAGTTAAAATCCCCCATGAGGACCAAGGCCTGTAGTTGCGAGGCTGCTTTCAGCTGCCTGTAGAAAGCCTCAGCAACTCCCTCGTCCTGATCAGGAGGTCTGTAATAGACCCCCACAACTGTATCACCCATGCCTGCCTGCACCTTAATTCTTACCCACCGAATTTCAACTTGCCCCTCATCAGCCCCTGGAGAAAACTCAATACATTCTAGCTGATCCCTCACATAGAGAGCAACTCCACCACCTCGCTTCACTGACCGATCTTTCCTAAAAATGACATAGCCATCCATGACCACATTCCAGTCATGTGAGCTGTCCCACCATGTCTCTGTAATTGCCACCAGGTCATAACCTTTGGACCACACACAGACCTCTAACTCCTCCTGTTTATTCCCCATACTGCGTGCATTGCTGTACAGGCATTTCAGAAAGCAAGCAGAGCGCACTGGTGGGACCCCTGGGAGGCAGGAGGCCTTGTGGTCAGGGCCTAAACATCTATCCCTTCTCTTCAATGGTCAAAAATCCTCCCTAGACCACCTTCCTTCAGGCCCTAGTATATTGCTCTTGGGCTCGTCCCTAACAGACCCAGTTGTCTCCCCTTCCCCCTTCACATCTAGTTTAAAGCCCTCTCAATGAGCCCTGCTAACTCCTGCCCCAAAAGCCTTCTCCCCCTCTGGGACAAATGCATTCCACCTGCCACCATCAGGCCAGGTGTCTCATAGAGCAGCCCATGATCAAAGAACCCAAAGCCCTGCCTTTGGCACCAGTCACATAGCCATTCATTGATCTGTAAACTCTTCCTGCTTACCTCTTCACCCATCCTTGCAGGAGGTATGGAGGCAAACACTACTTGCACTCCAGACCCCCTAACCAGCCGTCCCAGGGCCCTGAAGTCACTCTTCATTGCCCTTGCACTTCTTGTAATAATTTCATCCCTGCCAACCTGAAAAAGCAGCAGTGGGTAGTAGTCAGAGGGCTTTACAAGACCAGGAAGTTTCTTTTTAATGTCTCTAATCCGAACCCCAGGGAGGCAGCAGACTTCCCTGTGGGATGGGTCCGGTCGACAGATGGGCCCTTCTGTTCCCCTCAGAAGGGAGTCGCCCACCACAATTACTCTCCTTTTTTTCTGAGGCGTCGGGGTGACTGGCAAGCCTGAGGTGATTCACTAGATTGATCTACCCCTCCAACTTCATTGACCTGTCCCTGAAGTTCCAAGGCCTCATACCTGTTATTCAAGGGCAACTGGGAGGATGAAGGGGGTTGGGAGGGTTTTTGCTTGCCTCTCTGAGGACGGACAACCCTCCATTCCTCCCTGTCTCCTGAGCCCTCTCCTTCTGTCTGATGAAATAACCTATTTCAGTTGTACAAATACAACTACAGTGATATGAGAGGTGTTTATAAGGATGTTATTACTCCTTTGAACTGTACCAGTTTCAAAACCAGTGCTAGAACAGTAATCAGGCTGGCAGGCCAGAGAGTTAACAGGACTGCCCATAAAAATGGAAAGAAAGAATCAAATCTGACTGAAGATCACTACTGAGTGAATTCCCCATGAATTCTCACCGCAGTCTACTCTCTGCTTCCACCCTTTTTCCACAGGAAGCACCTATACATTTACGGCAATGTATATTTTTTTTAAAAAAACCCCACTAAACAGGTACTGATGTAAAATACTACACAGTTTCTGCGTATAAACAATGAGTCTACGTATTGAAAATAGCACAGGGCTTCCCCTCTACTGCCGTGTGCTGACCCTGAGCAGTTGAGTACACGCAGTGAGAGAATGTGTATCATTTTTAGTGTGTAGAATGGGCTGTATAACTCCCAGGAAGAGGATATGAAGGGCTGTGAGATGATAATTCTGAATGAATCATCGTAACAGTCATTTGCCACTAAGAACTTCCTATCTGTCTGGGTTTTTTTTCTGTCTTGTAACACAATTTACTTGCCTTTGAAATGCCGTATGTTACAATCTGGTGCCTGACTTCAGGCATTACATATAAAGCAGGTGCTACAGAGGTGGTAACATTTGGATTTTGCAGTCTGAGGAAAGACGAAAAAAAATTTTGGCAACTGGATATTTTGGTATGGGTCTTGTGTCTGTTACATATTTTGAAATAAAAAATCCAGAGAACCAAAATACAAAATCCAGTTGTATCTTGTGGTCGTGCTCCATGCTAATAGTCCTGATAGCCATATCATGATAGGGGGATATGCTGAACAGCAAGGAGAAACGTTGCCTCTAAAGGGGCAGTGTGCACAAGGACATAATTAGCTTTTTTCCATTTCAGCTTGATTTAGGGATTAAAAGAGAAGCCCATCCTCTCAGTGGGTGCCCGCTGAGCTGTGAAATTGCCCACCCATCTCCCTGCTCTCAGGTGGGCAGCTGCAGCCAGCTCAAATGTGAGTGATTGCTTCAGTGGCTGTATGGACAAGAATAAGGAATGGTTCTGGTTTTTGTCTCAGCTTTAGGTGCTGAAGCTTCACCTGGAGCTGAACCTGTCAGCTTTAATCTCTGTAAGAAAACTTCCTTTAAGTTGACACCAAGGTGTTATGACTTCTAACTGGACAACTGATTTGTTCATCACTTTATAAACAGTACATTTTTAATACACAGCAGATGCAGCCTTGCTAGAGTGGTCATACTTTTAGTCATATTCTGTGTTTATGGAATATCCTGAGCTCATCTGGTGTTTGATGCTGAAACTTGTTTATAAATGGGCTTGGCTGCAAACATAACAGAAGATTTATTTATTTTATTTTTTTAGTTAGCCAACAGATCTATGGTTAAAGTGTAGATTCCATGCTAAAAGGCAGCAGTCTTGTTCTGAGATAACTTTAAATTATGGAAACTTGTCACTTTAAAGCTGTTCTGAACCGCTTCAGCTCAAACTTCCTGACATTTTTGTTCCTGACTCTAATTAATTTCTGGGACCTAAAGTGTGTTTTATCTTTCTCTGAGAGCATCTGGGAAAACTTTGTGTCCCTGCAGTGGGACCTTCATAGGTACTAAATGGCTGTTGTAATTCTTTGGAAATTACTCTGCTTATAGATGCTTAGACCCAGAACAGAATTACAAGAAGACCAAGCAAAGCATCAAAATGACTGAGCAGGGTGCAAAAGGGTAGGTGCAAAGGGGATGTCCGCACAACTTAATAAAAATCACGACCCTAGTGAGGGCTGGTGACCCGTCACCGGCGGTGTTCCTCAGGACTCAATGCTAGGGCCAGTTCTGTTCAATCTTTTTATCAGTGATCTGGCTGCAGGAGTTAAATGTACCCTTAGCAAGTTTGCTGACGATACTAAACTGGGAGGTGTGGCTGACTCTCTCGAGGGACAAGAGGCCTTGGAGAGGGATCTGGATAGATTGGAGCACTGGGCAATCATCAGTGGCCTGAAACTGAACAAGGCCAAATGCTGAATTTTGCACCTGGGATGGAGTAACTTGGGGCACAAATCTGCACTGGGAGAGGAGTGGCTGGAGAGCAGCCCTGCAGAAAGGGACCTGGGGGTGTGAAGTGCTGGGGTCTGATCCCCAAGCCCTGAATTAGGGTTGACATATGGGTGGTCACCATGGTCCTTCAAAGGAGGGGATGAGTTTGCCTTTTGGCTTTCCTCCAAGGTGCGGCCTGCCTTGCAGGGAAAGCCCTTGGGTGAACAAGCCCCAGGTGCCCCCATTGGGTAAATGAGTGCCAGGTGTCCTGCTGTGGGGATAAAAGCTGGGACCACTTGCAGGAAGGGTGGGGTGTCTGTCTGTGAGGTGGATGCCCTGTGCAGAGTTTCCCTGTTGGGGAAGGACCTCCTGACTCTCCCTGCAACTGGGCCCCAGTCAGGTCTGGCATTTGCAAACGCGGGCTTTGAGGGGAGACAATATGGGGCTCCTTCTGTCATACATGATCAGCCTCTTGACTTGGTTGTCTCCCATTTTTTCTCTGGGATACTTTGTGTCTTTGTTTATTCCACCCATTACTGGTCGTGCTGTGTCATTCCTGGCGTCGCTGGGGTTGATGTCTGTTATTTGTGACGTGCCTGACTTGTTTGTACCCCCAGCGATCCCCCATATACTGGCTTTTCTACGTACACTAGAATTTGGTTACTGGGTTGTTTTTCTGCTGGCTGCGTCCTTTGCACTAGGCCTAGGAATTGGCAAAACAGGGTGCTGGTTGACAGGAGCTCAACAGGAGTCAGCAGTGTGCCCTGGCAGCCAAGAGGGCAAACCCCATCCTGGGGTGCATCAAACACAGCAGCACCAGCCGGTCCAAAGGGGTGATGATCCCGCTGCGTTTGGCACTGGTGTGGTCTCACCTTGAGTGCTGTGTGCAGCTCTGGGTCCCACCATTTAAAAAGGATGTGAAAGTCCTTGAATGCTTCCAGAGGAGGACAGCACAGCTGGTGCAGGGGCTGGAAGGAATTTAGAAAGGAACAGGTGTTTTCTGCTATTTATAAGACTTTCCCCTTAATGATTTCTCTGAGTTTTCCTCTCTCTGGGTGCTGCCATGCCTCACTGTACCTTCTGGACAGTCCCAGTTTGAAGAATGGAACTGGTTGCAGACCAAGGTATTACTGAAACCGATGCAAATTTTCAGTGCATTATATAGCAGTTGTACCACAAACACAGACTATTGTTAAAATTTAAGCGCAGTAAGCTTGAAACTGTCTCATCGAAGGAAAAATACAAAGCATTGCAGAATCATTCTTGACTTTACTCTCCTGGCCTTATAGTACTTTACTGCAACAGGAATTCCATTGCAGTCATACCCCAGAATTCTTTCACTTGCTGTGGCTCCTGAAGTAATACCTACAAAACTGTGGCAAATACCATCAAAATGCCTATTTTGGCATTAAAAGAATATACTTAAACACACCTCTCCTCAGGAAGCACATTATCACATGCCTAGAGCTGAGTTCCTGTGTAAGTGCTTTCCTGAGCCAGAGCCCAAACAATGCCCTGATGAAGCCGGTGAAACTCAGAGGCTTTTGACCTCCCCAGATCTGTATGTGATCTCTCAAAATACAGAGCACCAGACTCTTCAAAATGACCTGGTACACTCAAGCTACGTGGGGTTTCCATTGAGCACACCAACTGAAAAGACAACCCTGAAAATTTATTTGACATTCTATAATCTTACTTTGGCTTATAAACTGGTTTAAAATTACAACTCTTGCCACAACTTTACTTCTTCTTTACCGTCAGTGTCAGTTAAATTGAATGGCTGAATGCTGGAGGGAGAAGATGGGGTGGTTCCCAAAATCTCCTCCACTTCTGTAATGTCCAGGACTGGTAGGGGGCTGCAATACCAGTCCTTGTCGCAGCTGTCGAGACAGGCCAGTGGTTCGAGGCTCTCGCATCTCTGGTGGTCTGCAGGGAGACTTTCTTCTGGGTCTTGCTTGGGTGGATAGTCTCTATGCAGATCTGAAACCATCACCTTCTGTCTTGACAGGACATCACCTCTCATGACATTGCTGTGCAAACAAACACAACACCCATTGTATTTATCAGTGAAATAACATGAATAAAGCAGCATCTGATAGATAAGCCTGCAGTATGGTAACCAACACGCTCAGAAAAGCAAAACAAAGCCTCAAAAGTCAGCTCGTGTTATTTCTGTATGCCACAATTTGTGGGGAGCTGGGGTAAAACTCTCTTACTTATTCTTTGAGTGACCTCTCGCATTGTGAGATTGTTGATAAACAGGAGGACTGGGAGAGAATCCTTGTGCCTGACAGGTGGTTGTCAATGTTCCTATTGAAAGAATGTACAGTGGTAATTTTTTAAAAAGCAGCCCCATAGTAGATTGCAGGGAGTTACTCTCTCAAATGGAACTCTGTTCCTCTGGTGTCAGAAGTTTGAATTTTCATTCTGATGCAGAATGAAACACCTACTGTAATTTACACAGTGTTAGCAGAAATTCACTACATTGCTAAGAAAGCAAAGGGTGTGGGGAAGCAATCAAGCTCTCCAGTGCAGATGTTCTGAAGACATTGATACAATGTCTGTTAAGGTTTCAAAGAAACCATTCATCTTTCCAATCTAACACTTAATTTTTAGTGCATAACTCTGCATGCATGCCTTCTGCATGCATCCCTTTGCATTGTCGATGCTACTTAAAAATTATGATTCTTGTATGCAAGGAATGTGACTTTTGGGGACATGTGCCTTGTGTCTCTTTAAAGGACCTCAAAAATAGGAATATCTTGTATTGAGCTTATCAGCTCATTAAGTTTGATGGGTTGTCATCAGCCTAATTCATGATCAGGTAGTCTTATTGCCACAGGAACATACTGGTTGTTGCTATTAGTGGGAATAAGCAGTGTATAAAGTGGCAGACTTTGAGTCTAATAGTCATAATCATTTGTTATGTTTGATTTTGCATGATCCTGAAGGAAAAACGATGCCTTACGAAGAATAAGCATGGCCACGGGGTAGTGAAATGAGAGCACGGCAGTAGGCTCTCGGGCTGCTTGCCTGGGCAGCACATCTGCTGCTGGGAGGGCACTGGTCCTTTCTGTGCATGCTTAGCTTAGGAAATACCCCTGGGGTACCACGTGTGTTAGCTTGTAAGTTCTTTGATTAGGTGATCTTTTGTGATGGACTACACAGAGACTGTGGGAGAAAAAACCTAGGAATTACTGCTTACATAAGAATTGTGAAGACATTTCCCACCAGGCTGGATTTCAGAAACACTGGTAGTTATTACAGCTGCAATCATGGTACCCAGGAGACGTCTCACATGCCTACTTTAATTCTATCCCAGCATTTTCAAAATAGATTTACACTCTCTCTACCTAATGCTTTTCTGTATAGATCAACCGCACTTAAATGCATAAAGTGGAGAGAAGATACTTCTATTGACGGTGGGCTTGAGAGTGCCAATTACTGCAGTAGTACTGTGGAGCCTTCAATAACTGGGCATATATTACGAGCAGCCTCAGGCCAGCAGGTCCCAGCAGCTATAGGAAGGCAGGAGCACGTGTCCTTCTGCTCCATCTGTCTTCTGTAAGTCAAAAGACCCTCTCCCTTTTAGCATTTGTTCTTCCTGGTATTAAAATGAAGCCTTTCATTACCTTGAGGGGAAGTAGTGAGGCGGAAGAACGGAGGGAGCCGGCAGACAGATGGCAGGAGACTCACCTTTAGGAAAAGAACAGTTATTTGTCAGACATGAACAGAGGAAGAGATTTCATAAGCAGCAACGTAGCAAAGCATGGCCAGAGCCAGAACCATTTCCCCCAAAACTCCTTTCTAGCATTACTTCCCCGCAGCTCACAGTCATACACCCTTGGCCTGCGTGTGTTCTGACAGATGGGTTTGGAGCCCACACATTCAAGCTTCCTTCTACAGAAACCCAAGGGTGAGAGACAAAGGAATTGGCTGGGGAGTGTTGAGGCTGGGAGGCTGTGTCTTGTGCTGGTATGGCCACAGAGCGGGGCTGGAGCTCAGAACACCTCCCAAGTCTATTAGCTGAGTTGGAGTGGGTCAAATTCTTAACAAATCTGCGTGGTGCCAAAGCAGCAGTGAGAACCAGCAGTTACAACACCCTGCTCTCCCCTGTGTTTCATTTGTTTCACCAATGAACGTATCCCCTAGGCAATTTCACTTTGAAACGCTTTGCAGAACATGCACTTGAACGTACACTCCTGAATCACACACTGTGTCACCAGGGCTTTCCACACAAAATATGCAGGTCAGCTATTATAGTTGCCTGCAGTCTCTCCTGCTACGACCTATTTCACTGCCCGTATCGACTTCTTTTAAAAAGGAGGATGCTTCCAGGTTATGTGCAACTTTTTAATGCTTTCCTTTTGTGTCTATATTTTTGTTTGTATAAGAGCTGAACTATGTAGGCTCAAAACAGGCCTTACGAAGACCGGCTGAGGGAACTGGGGTTGTTTAGTCTGGAGGAGACCTCATTGCTCTCTCCAGCTACCTAAAAGGAGGTTGTAGTGAGGCTGGTGTTGGTGTCCTCTCCCAAATAGGACGAGAGGAAATGGCCCCAAGTTGTGTCAGGGGAAGTTTAGATTGGATGTTAGGAAGAAGTTCTTTACTGAGAGGGTGGTCAGGCACTGGCACAGGCTGCCCAGGGAGGTGGTGGAGTGGCCGTCCCTGGAGGTGTTTAAAAAACGAGTGGGTGAAGCCCTTGAGGCCATGGTGTAGTGGTTAGGGAGATGATGGGATGAAGGTTGGACTTGATGATCCTGGAGGTCCTTTCCAACCATAGTGATTCTGTGATTCTATGAAACTGTGGGCATGTGCAAGTTCCTAACAACTACACACAGAACTATTCCAGGTGTGCATAGATACCTAAGTAACTGTTCCTGGAAAGTGTGCAAATGACAAATTTCAGACCTAGTGATTGCTTTAATATTGCAGCACACACCTTACTAACACCCTGCTAATTTCCTTCCTGATGACCTTGTTGACAATTCTGTCTCTTGTAAGCACTCTAAGCTGCTGAGCATTCTCTCTAGAGCAGTGGTGCCCTCACTACCAAGGAACACTAAGATCGGAGCGGAGGTGCCATGGACTAAACAAACGAGCTTTTTCAGGCTTAAGAGAGCAGGGCTGAGCACTAGAGCAGGTAGATCTGGTGAGGTGAGGTATAAGTGGGGTGGAGACAGAATGAGAAAAAGAAACAGGTGTAGCTCGACAGGAAGCATGTGAGAGAGGACTGATAGAAAGAGTGGTGTCAAGAAAGACTGAGAAATTGTTTGAACTGTAACTACAGTACTGGATGGATAACTTTTACTACACTAGGTAAATCCCAAATTCTTAAAATCATTCCCTACTGCAAACTCACAGACTGGCTGTCCAAAACTGTTGGGGATGACAACAGAGAAGGCAGGCGACGGGAGGGTGAAAATGGCCGGTGAGTTTGTCACGATGATCTTCCCAGGAGGGCTGGGGAACACAGCAGTGGCAGGCGCTGCGCAACGCTTCTTTTTGTTTGGTCGATAAACCCAGTCTGCGAGAGGTGAAAAAAGATTTTTGGGATGGTCTCAACAGCTTTTAAAGAGAGAGTTCAAAGTACCCTTTCCTGCTTGGAAGGAGTGGCTGCACGTGTCACCAGAGGCCAGCTGCCACCTGGGCAGCTCTTTCTGGAGCATGCAAAGTGCAGCAGGCCACGTTCACTGTAAACTCAGGATCTGGCCCTTAGACTGCTGCAGCGTTCAGAAGCGCTGCTGTAGCTGTGGGGGTCTGAGATTGTAAGAAACATTAGAGGTTATAAAAGATGAACCATCATTTGGGATGCTTTAGAAAATTCATATGCTCCCAGGCACTAGAAAGCTGACAGAAGCAGTGTGTGCTTGAAATTTTTGTAATTTCTTTCTAACTCTATTACTTGCCCTAATGATCCATTTTTGAAGCAATCTTGCCCTTCTAAAGCATTCAAGTAAATAAATACGTGTTTACCAGGAAATTCCTCGCTGTGCCTTTTTTTGATTTTCAGAGCCTCGTCATAATATGGCTGCTTCTCCTCCTCCGTCAGCTTGCTCCACTCCAGGCCCAGCTGCACATTGATGTCGGCGTTGTTGGCACTCGGCTTGGCTTTTCTTAGGACTGGCCGGTGAATCCTGGCCCACACCATAAAGGCGTTCATGGGGCGCTTGACTTTGCCGCTTTTGTCCTTGCCGAAGGGAGCATCTGGCATACCTACGCAAGGAAAGGGGCAAGGGGATCATCTTCCAGGCACCGTATGCAACGCAGGTTACGTTCAGTAGGACATCCTGAGGGTGTTTGGCCATAGTCAGAAGATTTATCACCAGAGCTTTGGAACACGTGAAGTTCCATGCACATTTGGAAAGCAGTTCCTAGAAAAAGAACTAAGGCTGAGGGAGTATCCTCCACTAACCTTCACTGGCCCAGTTCATGAGGAATCGTTTACCTGGCTCTCGTTACGTATTATTAAATAAATAATTAGAAAGAAACACATGGGACTGCTAACACACTGGTTTGGATTTCTTTTGGCTAGATTGTTTTCTTATGGATTTATAAACTAAACATTGTATGGCATAGACCTTCTCACAGCAAATTTGTCTTCCCCTCCAGAACTCAGTCTCCAAAGCCCTACCGACGCAGGGACCCAATCTAATGACGGTGTGGCAGTTCAGTCCCACACCTCTGCAGTCCCTGGCTTCTCAGCTGAGGTTCTTACTATTCCGAGTTTCTGGTTAGTGGGGTTTTTTTTTCAGACTCTCACTCTTTTCTCAGCTTTGGATGCTCGTTTTGCTGGAGGAACCTGTGTTACCAAATGACTGTTCCATGGCACCCAGCTTTGGCTCTTTGTAAGCAGAGGCTGCACTTAAATTGAGCCAGTGACGTGAGGAACCTCCAGATCCCTCACAGCTGATCCCTGAGCAAGCCATTTCCTCCCTGAAAAAGGCTTAGAAATGAACTCTTTCCCATTACCAAGAAAGGGCAAAAGCCTAATTAGCTTTGAGGCCTTTGTAGGAGGTTCGGTGTGGCCAGGGAGCAGGTGGGCAGAAGTGCATTCCCAAACCGCCAGAGAACTCTGCCCCCGTATGTTCGGGACCGATGCTAAGAGAGGTGCAGGAGCTGCAGCGTGTCCGAAGGGCTGGCTCTCTTGCACGACCCTTCCCGGTGCGTTCTCGGGTGCCAGAACCCCTGTGAGCCCTTCCCGGCTCTCCTACCGGCAGTACCTGAGTCGGCGGGCAGCACCGTGAGCCGAGCGCCCCGAGCATCCCCAGCCTGCAGAGGCGGCTGCGGCGCAGCCTGCTCGGTCCGCCCGCCCGGCTCGGTGCGCCGCGCGCTGAGGAGCCCCTTGGCCTCGTCCGGCAGGGGCTGCGGCCCCGCGGGAGCCTCGCAGCGGAGCTGGCGCTCCTCCCCTGCCTCCTTCGCCATCGCGCTGCGCACCGTCTGCCGCTGGAGGGCGTTGGAGCGCGTGGGTCCCACGCGCTGCGGTTGCCGTGGTGCGCGCGGCTCCCGACAGGCTCCGCCGAGCCGCGCGGAGGACCGCTGGGAGCATGGAGAGGTCCGCCGAGCCGCCCAGAAGGGCTGGCGGGGAAGGCGCCCGTTGCTGTGGCCGGCACTCGTTGCTGTGGCCTGCGCTGCCGGCGCTGGGCGCTGCTGGCGCTGCCGGCGCTGTGTGTGCGGGCCGCGGGCGGTGGGCGGGCTGCCGCCGCCTCTCCGCGGCGAACAGCACGTTCGAGGATGTGCGGGGCTTGGAGGCGGCCGCCCCGCGTGTGCCCGGCTGCCGGAGAGTGGTGCGGCTGGACGGCCGCAGCTTCCGCAGGTGAAGGCCGGGGCGCTCGTAGCGGTGCGGTCGCTGTGGCGGGAGGACGGGGCTGGGGTACCGCGGGCGTCCCTCGGGGTTTGCTCGGCCTCGAGGCGGGCTGTGAGTGCTGAGCCCCGAGGAGGGATCCTGCCTGGTGCTGTGCCGTGGGCCGGGGCTGCTCCCTGCCCGCCCTGTGTGCCTCCTGCTGGGCTGACACAGCCTCCTCCCAGCCCTCGTCCCCGGGAGCCTCTGCAGGGCACGGAGTCACTGCCGGTGTGTTGGCTTCAGGGGCCGTGGGCAGCCTCAGAGCCGTGCCCGGCAGGGGGCAGGGACAGGGTGTGCAGGGAGGGACAGCAGTGGGGGCACAGGGACAGCTGTTTGTGTTTGCAGTCAGTGTCTGTGTGGCATCCACCTCTCTTCGGGACAGAGCACAGTTCTTCCGAGTGGCAGGTGATGTGTCCTCGCTGGGGATCTGATCTCTGGGTTGGTAACGCAGGGTTCTGGTGAAGCCCGCACGTTTTGATTGATGATGGCGTGCAGTTTCAACTTGTGCTAGTCTTTGAACTGAGCACAGACTCTCTTTCAAACGAGGCAGTGTTCAAATTCTGCAGCACGCTCTAGGTTTGATGGTTGCTTTTGTTGTGGCGTTGTTTCTTGCCCGTTTGTGAATCCCCTCTGGAGTCTTACCTGTCTGCTGACATATCGACTGTATTTTCAGATTAATGAAGTCATGGCTTAGAAAATAAAACTTGCAAAGGAAGCAGAAGGAAGTCAAAGTGACCCGAACTCGGACTAAAGTTGTTCCCCTGCACTGTGACATTATTGGGGACCAGTTCTGGGAGGAATATCCTGAGATTCTGGCTGAGGACAGGTGGTATCTCTGATGAGTATGACTGATAGTTTACGTTTTGCTCTGCTTGGGTTGTTGGCAAGTGAGCAAGGTGGCTGGCAGAGTTTCACCTGTAACCCTCTTCAACAAGGACGTTTGTCTGAGCACTGTTGTGGCCTGAAAAAGAGACTGGTATGTTGCCTGAGGTGTAAGGATATGCTCATATGGAACACCTAAAACCATGTTATATTTTGGATTTTAAGAATTCATCGTAAATTAAGACTGCTCCTTCCTTGTGCGTGCATATTGCAGAAAAGGTGTATAGAAATTTCCTGTGTTTCTACAGCATTTAAGCCATGAGGTTTTATTTTACTGACCTGCCGAACTATAAAAAAGCTTGCAAACGTGAACAGTTAACAGCAGAGGACAAAATAATCCTTTGGATTTTTTGTCTCAAGTGATACAGACCAGAATACTTCAATTGGTGTTTAGTATTAAACTCCAGGGCCGGATTTGTGACAACTGCCCAGTGACTCTGATCCTTACAGAAAGGAGGTGGAGTAGCCCAGTGGTTTTCTATGACTGGTTTTAAAAGCTTTTGTCAAATGTACAAGTTTTTTATACTCTTTAAGAAGAAATAAAAAAGATAATCGTTTCTTCCCTGCTGTGTTTGTTACTTGGCCTTTCTCATTCCTCGGACTTTTGCTAGTAATTGGTGCATGTTCCAAACGGTGAAGTTACTAAAGATAACGGGACAGCCTTGGCTTCTGTGAGGACGTGGGTAGTGAGACCTAGCACTCCTGACAACACACGTTTGTTAGGGGGAAGGGGGCAGTGTGAGTTGCCCGGTCTGTGCCCAGTTATGTTCTGGTTTACCTATCAGTTAAGGCTTTTTGTCAAAAGTGTTAAATTATAGTCTCTCAGAGCAGAAATATTTCTGCAAATGTGAGGCTGGTCCCGGTGTAACTGGTATTTGAGGGAAATAGCCTATTTCAGTGTACAAATACAACTACAGTGATATGATAGGTGTTTATAAGGATGTTATTACTGCTTTGAACCATACCAGTTTCAAAACCGGTGCTAGAACGGTAATCAGGCTGGCAGGCCAGAGAGTTAACAGGACTGCCCATAAAAATGGAAAGAAAGAATCAAATCTGACTGAAAATCACTACTGAGTGAATTCCCCATGAATTCTCACCGCGGTCTACTCTCTGCTTTCACCCTTTTTCCACAGGAAGCACCTATACATTTACGGCAACGTATATTTTTTTTTTAAAAACCCCACTAAGCAGGTACTGATGTAAAATACTACACAGTTTCTGAGTATAAACAATGAGTCTATGTATTGAAAATAGCACAGGGCTTCCCCTCTACTGCCGTGTGCTGACCCTGAGCAGTTGAGTACACGCAGTGAGAGAATGTGTATCGTTTTTAGTGTGTAGAATGGGCTGTATAACTCCCAGGAAGAGGATACGAAGGGCTGTGAGATGATAATTCTGAATGAATCATCGTAACAGTCATTTGCCACTGAGAACTTCCTATCTGTCTGGGGGTTTTTTTCTGTCTTGTAACACAATTTACTTGCCTTTGAAACGCCGTATGTTACAATCTGGTGCCTGACTTCAGGCATTACATATAAAGCAGGTGCTACAGAGGTGGTAACATTTGGATTTTGCAGTCTGAGGAAAGACGAAAAAAAATTTTGGCAACTGGATATTTTGGTATGGGTCTTGTGTCTGTTACATATTTTGAAATAAAAAATCCAGAGAACCAAAATAGAAAATCCAGTTGTATCTTGTGGTCGTGCTCCATGCTCATAGTCCTGATAGCCATATCATGATAGGGGGATATGCTGAACAGCAAGGAGAAACGTTGCCTCTAAAGGGGCAGTGTGCACAAGGACATTATTAGCTTTTTTCCATTTCAGCTTGATTTAGGGATTAAAAGAGAAGCCCATCCTCTCAGTGGGTGCCCGCTGAGCTGTGAAATTGCCCACCCATCTCCCTGCTCTCAGGTGGGCAGCTGCAGCCAGCTCAAATGTGAGTGATTGCTTCAGTGGCTGTATGGACAAGAATAAGGAATGGTTCTGGTTTTTGTCTCAGCTTCAGGTGCTGAAGCTTCACCTGGAGCTGAACCTGTCAGCTTTAATCTCTGTAAGAAAACTTCCTTTAAGTTGACACCAAGGTGTTATGACTTCTAACTGGACAACTGATTTGTTCATCACTTTATAAACAGTACATTTTTAATACACAGCAGATGCAGCCTTGCTAGAGTAGTCATACTTTTAGTCATATTCTGTGTTTATGGAATATCCTGAGCTCATCTGGTGTTTGATGCTGAAACTTGTTTATAAATGGGCTTGGCTGCAAACATAACAGAAGATTTATTTATTTTATTTTTTTAGTTAGCCAACAGATCTATGATTAAAGTGTAGATTCCATGCTAAAAGGCAGCAGTCTTGTTCTGAGATAACTTTAAATTATGGAAACTTGTCACTTTAAAGCTGTTCTGAACCGCTTCAGCTCAAACTTCCTGACATTTTTGTTCCTGACTCTAATTAATTTCTGGGACCTAAAGTGTGTTTTATCTTTCTCTGAGAGCATCTGGGAAAACTTTGTGTCCCTGCAGTGGGACCTTCATAGGTACTAAATGGCTGTTGTAATTCTTTGGAAATTACTCTGCTTATAGATGCTTAGACCCAGAACAGAATTACAAGAAGAACAAGCAAAGCATCAAAATGACTGAGCAGGGTGCAAAAGGGTAGGTGCAAAGGGGATGTCCGCACAACTTAATAAAAATCACGACCCTAGTGAGGGCTGGTGACCCGTCACCGGCGGTGTTCCTCAGGACTCAATGCTAGGGCCAGTTCTGTTCAATCTTTTCATCAGTGATCTGGCTGCAGGAGTTAAATGTACCCTTAGCAAGTTTGCTGATGATACTAAGCTGGGAAGCGTTGCTGACTCTCTCGAGGGACAAGAGGCCTTGGAGAGGGATCTGGATAGATTGGAGCACTGGGCAATCATCAGTGGCCTGAAACTGAACAAGGCCAAATGCTGAATTTTGCACCTGGGATGGAGTAACTTGGGGCACAAATCTGCACTGGGAGAGGAGTGGCTGGAGAGCAGCCCTGCAGAAAGGGACCTGGGGGTGTGAAGTGCTGGGGTCTGATCCCCGAGCCCTGTCTTCCTCTGACCTTGATCCTGTGTTAGAGATCATGACAGACATGGGGGTTGTTCTCTGTACCCAGTGACTTTGACTTTGGGATGGGGTTACCAAAAAGACAGTGAATTAATACCTACAGCTCCAGACCAGACCTATTTACTTGGCTGCTGCTGGTGAGCGTTGGGTTTTACACAGTAGGTAGCAGCTGCTGCAGCAAACTGGCGTGCAGGTTATGGTAACAGTTATCAAATGGAGCAGATGCCTGCTTTGTGGAGGATACTGTGAAAGCAAATACTTGTATCATTCAAATATACGTTTACAAAATATGTGAATACTATATTAAATGCATAAAATGACTGTGTAATGGTAAAACAGGTTTGCTCCAGCAAGGCTAAATTCAGAACAGTCTGACACCTGAGAACATCAGGTTGTCCTAGGTCAGACCAAGTTGCAGTAAGGATGGAGGTGAAACCGAGAATGTGCCATTGGATTTAAAGCCTGTGCTGTTCTGGATTACATTTGAGCAAACATTACTGATTTTAAAACTTAAAATGCTCCCTCAGAAATACCAAAATGCAGTGTTTCTACCATGACACAACTGAACTATAATTTTAACTCTATTTTAAAAATACAGTGTGTGAATAGCTGTTTTAAACAATACAACCGATAGGGGTCTTGGGAACAGCTGCTGACCTGGGATATACTGTAGGACAAAGTTCTCATGATTCTCCTAAGGCTCTGAATGACTTTCCTGAGCAAAGAGACAAAACTGGGTGCAGAATACAAATCTTACCAGATTGTTGGCAGGCTGAATGCATTTAAATAGGCTCATAATGCTGAATTAGCTCTCTTATCTATGCTGATTTACCTCCTCAAAAATGCAGAACAAAAGAACATCAACATGGGCAAGAATAGGCATACATGAAATAATTGAAAGAGGAGATAATAAATGAAGACACAGAACAGGAGAATTGCATTTCATCAAGCAAGTACTATGTCCAAATGCAATCCAGTTTATCATATCCATAAGAGGTACTGTGTCATGAAGGCAGTGACTTATGAATACACTTTCACAGTAAATCCTAGAGCCAAATTCTGCTCTTTGCTGGGAATTTACTCTTTCAGTTCAACAGAATTAACACTTGGTCCATAATAAAAGGCCTCTAGACTTCTTTAATAGCTTGCAGTACTCAGTAAGGCTTTCAATCAATGAAAAACGAGTTTTTATGGCTGGTTTTTGGATGTGGCTATGAAGTAAAGTCACATTGAAATATATTTCCATTTTATTTTAAAACTTACGCCCCAAGTCTGTTTCTTCTCATGAGATTTGTTTATATATTTATTCTTATGACTAGCTTACCAAAAAATGTTGATGGCAGAGTATATGGAAATTGTACTGGAAGTGCTACCAGTAATGGAGTTCTTTAAAGTTGTTTCCCCTCCCCAGTCCACAAACCTTTAATGCCTGAGAGTGAAGAGCATGCTTGGATTGCCAGGAATAAGAATTCATCCTGAAGTCTTGGGTTATCTGTATCTCTTTGGCAAACTGAGATGGATGGAAACTACTTGGCTGCCCCAGCTTTTATTCTTTTACTGTCTTCTTTCAGTGAGCTTAATAGCACCCAGAGTAAACTCGTGTTTTTTCCCCACTTTCACCACTTGTGCCTGCAGCACTGCTGCTTAGAAGGCTTAATGGTTGGATGAAGTTATTTTCTGGAAGAACGATGAGCTGAAGCTATACTTGAGCAAGATGGTTTTGTAACCAGAAAGCAGGACAGGAAGCAGAGATGCTACTCAGTATAATCCCTTTTGGCTGAAAGGACACCTTGCAATCATTTATTTCAATAGCTTAGGAACACTCAGGAATTCTCTGCTGCTGGCACATCCATTTGCCCAAAGAATAACTCCTGTTGTCTGTGGTAGGTACAGAGGCACCATCACTGCCAGGTGAATGACGGTCCTGGTTCCACATCAATTTACATTTACTGCAGAGCTTCTGAAATCATCCTGTGGCAGAAAACAAGGCCATCATCTCCTCAACCTGATGAGTGACTGCAGCTACTGCCTCTCCTCTGTAATTGCTTTGCAGTTGCACTAAATGGAGCTGAAGGTCTTGGAAAGGACTGTTAGATAGCAACTAGCTTAGGGATTTTTTCAGAAGTAATAGGTTTGTAATATTTATGGCATGTTGAGAGGTGTCTGTCTCTCCTGCTGTTGTCTGATGCTTTCTGTTCCCTACTGGAGGCTTTCCACTTTCCTCACTTACAACACAGCCATGCAAACAGTACTCTGGGGATGAACGAGCTGGAAGGGTGGAAGCCTCTGGCAGGAAAGTGGGAACAAGTGGCTGATGGAAGAGGCAGAGTCTCATTCGCTGCTGCTAGAAATTTTCTGTGTTAGTAACACATCTGTTTTATGAAGGTTGTACCCCTCCACTGAGCTGTGTGCCAAATGCCCCAGCTGTGTGGGCACAGAGACCCCCAGGAGGCTGCCCATTATGTGGGAGCAAGGAGAGACAGTCCAACCAGACATCTGGTTCACATCCTATTTTCTTTTAAATTATAAACATACCTGGCAACCTTCCCCCCCATGCTGAACAGGCAGTACAGCTACTTAGGGGTCTGCAGCAGTGCAGTGGAGGGATACAGTGCAGTATGCTTTGTTATAGGGAGGTGGCAGAGCAGTGTAAAACAAAAGCCTTTTTTTTTTGTTCTTTCTGTGGCTACTGTGTGCCTGGCTGGGTAGGAGCATCTGGAGGGAGAGGGGGAACCCAGGAGCACAATAAGCAGGGGTGGTATTAGTTTATAACATTTTATTTTACTGTGTTTCACCTATGAGATCAGAGTGCCTTGTCTTTCAAAGGGTTCTAGTTTTGTATTTCTGGTGTGAGAAACTGGAATTCCTCAGGGTACTTAGCTAGGTGCATTAAGGGGAGAGGTAATTGCAAATGAAGCCTTTGGCTGACCTATGGTTCTTTCCCTCTTGGTTAAATGCTCTTAAATCTGTAGTCATTTTATTATTCTTCTAGTAGAATTCAGGAGCAATGTGTAGCATAGGACAAATGAGATTATTTTCCTTGTTGGGTCATATTAAGCCCTCCTTGTAGGGGAGACTGTGTTGGTGTAATCCACAGACACTCAGCAGGAGGTGGGAAAATTTTATGGAAAGCAGTGTCTTACACAGTAATGGGGAAGTGTTTTTTAAAATAGGACCCAGCACATCCTGGGGAGTAACAGCCAAACTATTATCCATGTTTGGGTCAGCACTGAGCAAGAGTGGAGATGATGAGAGTTAGTAGATGCTTCTCATTTGACTGAAAACACCTGCTGAAATGATGTAGTGGGAATGATCAGTGAGAATACCTAATGAAATAAAGAGGTTGGAAGGTGTTAATTGCACCATGTATTATTCATTTGCTACTCCTTTCTGGAAAGCATTGCCACTTATCTTGCTGTTATTGAAATTTGGATTTATAAATCCAGTGCAACTATCTTAACCAGGTGTGGCACCAGAAGAAGCTCTACTTGTTGATTTTTTTTTTTCTTTGTTCCTCTCATGAGTCAAGGTTATCAAATATCCGAGAGATAGGACTGCAGTGTTTTACAGCATTAAGAAATGTAAAAATGACAGTTCTGTGAAACATTACAAAGATGGTTACTCCAGCACAACCTGCCAAAAGGCTGTAAGAATGTAAGCTCTTAAATTGTTTGAATTACAAAGTGACTGGGGAGAATGGAACAGCATGAGGTAGGAAGAGCTGAAGAGCAGCTGAGTGCCAGGGAAGGCAGAGGCAGCAGGTGATATCCCCACTTTCCACTGATCTCAGTGGATGTATCACTCACTGGGTGAGCAAGGTGGGGGTACAGATGGTATTTGTGATGTCTGAGGCCTTTCTCTGCTAAAACACCCCACGAAACCTTAATTTGAAGGCTGGGCTCAAGGGCAATTACAGATGATGTGTTTTGCAGTTCTAATTTTAGATTTGTGATTAAACACATGCTGTTAGTGTCCATGTAGAAAAAATAGAACTTGCTGGGGGGAAAGAGATTTTGCTGTAGTTGCCAAGATAGATATATTACAGGCAAGCATTTTTTGATGCTTACCGAGTTGTTTTTACAGTCTGCAAGCAGAGAGCATAGATTAGTCTTGCTATGGCATGATGTCAGGCTGAATGAAATGCTTTCTCCATAGGTCTGCTGGTGGAGTTTGAGAAAAATCTCCTCCTATGCAATGGCTTAACAGAAAAAAAGGAGGTTCATGAAATTCATGAAGCTGAAGATTGCTGTGGCTAAAGAGGAGTTCTGGTGACCCCTACTGCCAGGACCTCACATGAGTTTCAGAGCAGTTTAATGGCCAATTACTGACCAGTACCATTTCAAAACAGTTTCTGTGGGGCTGAATTTCAATATATATATATATATATATACGTAGAGAGAGAGTGGGAGAGATTGACTTAGAGAGAATGACTGACTCTCATTTTTAAGAGAAGACACGACTATTTTCTGAATTCCCTTCTGGCAGCTGAACATGAAAACCTGATGACAACCAAAATAAATCACGTTTTTCATGCTGCAAATAGGATTTCTGGTCATTTCACTGACCACACAAGTAGTACCCTTTGGAAATATCAAAAATTTAAAAAAAGGGTTTATTGTTAGAAGTACAAATGAGAGAAAAATTATTATATCTATATGGTCTGTGTAGTATTCAGCAAGGCTTTAAAAAAGACTAGTGTTGCATGCTGGGTTTCAGCTTGTTTAATAATTGTGATTTCCCCCCCCCCCTCCAAAAATGTTAAAACTAGATGGAGGTCTAAGCTCAGGCTATTTTTTGGGAATAGGTATTCTTACCCAAGCTGAAAATGTAATGCCACCTATAAAACATGCTGTTTAACCACTCTTTTGCTTATGTTTTCCATCTTTTACCCACACACTCTTTCATAGCCTTTTTTTGTTGTTGTTTTGCAGTTTCTGTAAAGAGTGTAGCTTTTCCTATTATTATTTCAGGTTGATTTTC
Organism: Podargus strigoides; assembly: GCA_028020825.1. Lineage (NCBI taxonomy): Eukaryota > Metazoa > Chordata > Aves > Caprimulgiformes > Podargidae > Podargus > Podargus strigoides. Next base: position 45,854,893 of record CM051624.1, on the reverse strand, counting down.
ATAATTTGGCTAAAAGTTCAAGGAATGAGAATTTTTCTACTGCTTTGTCAGATGCACGCAATGCCCTTGCTCTGCAATACAGACAGCACTGAAGGTTTCTCAGTTCAGAATTCAGCTGATAATTTATTCTTATCACTTTGCCCTTTTACATGTTGGCTCTGCTGTGCTGACAAAAGTTAACAGCTAGAGAGGCAACAGTTGTTAATACGTTCTAGGAATATTTATTCCCATGTATAAACGAACTTATATTTACCATTTGTATAATTTTTACATCTTCCAGTTATTTTATGTACTTAAGTTTTGTTGACATGTCTACTCCTCGGAATGAATTCCCAAGCATCAGCCTACACAGCAATCAAACTTAACTGTCCACCAGAAATTTCTCATGTCAGATATGCTTCATCTTTCCTGCAGTATTCAGCCACTCAGGAATAGCAATCTGCATCTGAACTAACTTTTTTCTTTTTTTTTTTTTTTTTTTTTTAAGATTTTGTTTAAGGATCTTGCCATGGCTGTGATTTATCTTTGTCAAGATAAATCTTCTGGACTGATTAGGCATATCAAGCTAAGAGAAGCCCAGATGAGCATGCAGGCCTATGTATGATGAATACCTTTGTTTGCACAGTTTGCAGTACTGTTTAAATGATGAGTTATTTTCCTGCTGCTACTACTATATCCTTTGCTTTACAGACATTTCCCCCTCTGAAAGTATGCTGAAAATATTCATTGGCCTGTGTTTTCACACACTTTTCTGCTTGATTGCAGCATACTTGTGAGCAAGAGCTCCAAATTCCTTCAGCAAGTATCTTGGAGGTGTCCTTTGAACGTGTTCTTGAGCAAGAGTGGGGTTTTTCTTTCTGCATTGCAGCTTAAAGTATGTAAGAAGTGTTGGCACTCCTGCTTCACCCTTACAAAGGTTTTTCTAGGACTGTTTTTAAAAGAAACAATTCTTCTTGAGTCCATATAGAAACCCTCCTGACCTGAGCTTTGTGAAGTGACAATTGTTCTCTTTTCCCAGTGAGAGATCCCATCTTGAAATATATACAGGGTAATTTCTCTATGCACTGCTTCATTACCAATTAGAAGAAACAAGGCAGTTAATTCTACAGAACGCACCTTCTTTTCCGTTCTAAATGGTAAAATTGATATCTGCTCTCCAGGCAGTTTCCTAGACTCCCTTGGGAGCTAGCCTCTTAGCTTCCTTCATTCCTGCCTGCTTTGAGAGCTGGGCAGCTGGGAAAAAACTGTCATGGAAATTTTGCAGCACTGAAAATTCTGCATTTAGTACAGAACCCAAAAGCATTTGTCTCTCACATGGAATTGTTTAGTTCTTCTGGCATCCACAGTTGAACTTTGGTCTTAATGTCTGGTCTGCCCCGTGGGTGGGATTTTCAGCATTTGCAGCTCTTTGACAGGACTTGTGCACTTCTTGCAGCTCATTTCCTGTGTTGCCCCTTTTCAACAGCCTGAGGCACCTTCAGAATCCCCAAGGGTCTGAAGGGTAGGCCCCAAGGGTAGGCCATTTGAGTCCATCAATCAGCCCTTGCCATGAATTGCAAGGAGCATATTTCACCTCAGAAAGACAGCTGTATCCAGAAGGAACCACTGTTGCGTTTCAACTCTAAGATAAAAACCTCGTACGTGTTGACTTTTTGTCAGAATTTTGTAGTATTTTCTCTTCTTCCCATCACCTGAGGCTGCTGCCCAATAGCAAACAGGGCTGGGGCCTGGACCCCCATGGGCTGCCAAAAGCACTGGATGGGCTTCCTGGGCAGAGCCCCAGGCTCCGGGATGAGGGGGGCACTGGGTAAGGGCCTGCAGATGGGGAAGGGGTGACTTGGAGCACGCTCCTACCTGGCAGGTGTCGATGCCGCCCTGCGGATAGCCAGCACACAGGTGGGGCTGGATGGCCCCTCCGTACCACCGGCTGCTGTTACAGAGCCGGACATCGATGAGGCGGGCCTGGGCCTCCCGCAGGACATCAGCCGGTCCTCCAGCTGTGAGCACAGAAAGGAATGAACCCCATCAGCTCCTTGCCAGCTCTCCTCCCCTGCCTGGGTGACCCCTTCCCTCGGGCTGGGCCGTGCATCTCGAGAGGCCTCGTGCCCGTGCTCCCCTCCTGTCTGGCTCTGGGGAACGGCTCAGGCCCATCTCTCGACGGCTGTACGACCCCGCAGCCTGGCTCTGGCTTTGTCTCTGCTGTCAGGAAGGACCCACTGTGGGCTGATGAGGGACCCTCCGCACACGTGCCCCATGCCTGGTCTCCAGGGATCCTGGATGCTGACGATCCACAGCCAGGCCCCTGGCTGGGCAGCCGTGCCACCCACGACGCGCGACATGCCGTACTGGTAAGCCATGGGCCGCAGCCCGCAGGCCCTGTAAGCAGAAATATGTCACTGCCCTGCTGGCTGGCTGGCTGCTGTCCCAGCTGAGGGACAGCCCTCTGCCCTCCCCACTGGGCTGCCTGGACAGCAAGGGCCAGGGCACCCCGCGGGAGGGGCGTGTGTCTGTCCGTCCCCGGTTCTGCTTTTGCCCCGCAGACGAGCTGTGCCAGCAGCCTGGGTGCTGGCCAGGGACTGAGGCTCCCACAGGGGCTGGGGGACAAGTGGGCGCCCTCCAGTGAGCCCCACAAGGGCTGCCCAAGCTCCCAGAGCCTTGGGCCACTTACCCACAGCTCTCCCACGTGCCGTACGCAGAAGCTGCGATCGGCCTTGCTGACAGACCCCCCACCCAGCACACGGCCAGCAGGCCGAGGAGGGGGAGAAAATTCATCTTTGTCATTTGCACATGACAGCCACGAGAACCGAGGACTTGTCACCACCAGTGCCACAGCCGACTGGTGCCCAGCACTGGCGTTGTGGCATATGTTCTGTTTTAGAACTAAGTGCCCTTGTTTTATAGTGTCATCCTGCACTTAGTGGCATTTGCTCTGTGTGATATGTCACCTCTGTGTTGCTGTAATAAAACTGCTGAAAAAAGCTACTTATCGGGAGTATGGCAGGCTTCCATTACCTTAAAAGAAGTTATTTACTGCAAAGTCAATTTTTGATATCCGTACTTCAAATTATGGAAATATCTATCTTAGATTATTTTCAAACACTTTAATATGTCGTTTTCTCAAGTCTTAAACACAGAAAGTGTCTGTTCATTATTGTGAATACATTGTGGTAGTGAAGGGGCTGAAATAGCTTTAATGACAGAGATCTTGTAATGAAAATTGTGATGCCTTAGTGAAATAAACTTCAAAAGGAAGTACTCATTGCTCAAATTTTGTCTAGTTATGCTAACATTCATAGAATCTAGCAATACAATTTTGATTTTTCAAATGCCAGCTTTAATTTTATATCTGCTTATAAATACAATGCACACACTGACATACTACTTGCTTTTAACCAGCAAAGATGATTTTTGCTGAGAATCTTTTTTTTTTTTTTTTTTTTAAAGGAGTCTCTTTTTGTTTGGTGGTTTGTTTTTTTTGTTCCCCCCCCCCCCCTTTGCCATGCACCAGTTTGATAAACTAGTTTAGCCTGGAATAACGCATGTTGTTTGGTTTATCAGAAATTGATGCCTGTCCGTAACCACTCTTTGGTTAAGACATGTTGCTTAAGCCAGGTCTCTTTGGAGCACAGGTGGTGGTGTGCAATTGTAAATGAGTGTTTAAATATGAAAATAGTACAGGTATGGTTCTCCAGTCATGACGATAGAATCGTAGAACAGCCTTGGTTGGAAAAGATCATTAAGTCCAACCATTAACCTAACACTGCTAATTCATCTCTACCCCATGTCCCTCAGCACCTCATCTCTACGGCTCTGAAATCCCTCCAGGGATGGGGACTCCCCCACTGCCCTGGGCAGCCTGGGCCAGTGCTTGATAACCCTTCCAGTGAAGGAATTTTTCCTAATATCCAATCGAATGATCTACTGACACAAGAAAAAAATTTGTGGAGAGAGGCAATATGCTTTATCGTACAAAATTGATAAGGTCAAAAACCCTCCCAAACAAACAGACTGGCATTCAAACTGAACTTCTTCTTAAATAGCATCCAGAGCCCCACAAATTAGTCACTTTATTAATGATGCTGACTTGATCCATACAAACCCTACTGCTTGGGAGTTTCTTTCCCTGCAGAACACCTTGCTAAACCAGGACTTGCCATTTAAGCTGTAAATTAACGGCCTTTCAGCTTCCTGGATGCTTGCTGAGTAAATTTGGCTTAAAAAGGTGTGGGAGGCATTTTTTCAGAGTCCTGCTGTTATTTAATGCGTTTTTCTTTTGAAATGTGAAAAATACAAATAATTTCTTCCAGGCTCCTCAGCAAACAGAGCACTGGGTTTGAGTGGCTTGTCCTTTTTAAATGTAGCTGAATGATGCTTTCTTGCATTCTGTAAGAAAATATTTAAGTTCAGCCAGCTGCTTGAAAACCTTAATGCAACTTTATTTTTTTTTATTTTATTTTTTTTAAGTTTTTAATTTTTTAATTTTATTTTTTTTATTTTTTTATTTTTTGGATTTGTTTATATTGTTCCCTGTTCCCTGATTTTATTTTTAATTTGCTTAAATAAAAGAAATGGAAGAAATGGAAGAAATACTAAAATAAGAAAGAAAATTTAAAATAATTTTATTTTTAAATTTATTTTTTAAAATTTACTTTATTTTGGAGTTTACTTTTTATTTATTTTGGAGTTTACTTTTTATTTATTTTGGAGTTTACTTTTTATTTATTTTGGAGTTTACTTTTTATTTATTTTGGAGTTTACTTTTTATTTATTTTGGAGTTTACTTTTTATTTATTTTGGAGTTTACTTTTTATTTATTTTGGAGTTTACTTTTTATTTATTTTGGAGTTTACTTTTTATTTATTTTGGAGTTTACTTTTTATTTATTTTGGAGTTTACTTTTTATTTATTTTGGAGTTTACTTTTTATTTATTTTGGAGTTTACTTTTTATTTATTTTGGAGTTTACTTTTTATTTATTTTGGAGTTTACTTTTTATTTATTTTGGAGTTTACTTTTTATTTATTTTGGAGTTTACTTTATTTTGATGGTATTATACTCTTTCCATTTATTCACCAGGTGGCTCTGGGCTGTCCTAAAAGGTTTTACAGTGCTGCTGCATACATTTCAATAATTTCTATTTCTATTGACTGATAGCAGCAGTCAATCTATCATTTTATGTGATCTGTTAAGTCACAGAAGTAGGCTGCTGCTGAAAACATTTTCTGTTGCTCTTCTGGCTTTTTAATATTTATACATCAAATGCATCATGGTTTACGTGGTATTACTTTATAAATGTTAAGTGTGTGAGAATTATAGAATAGCCCTGGTTGGACAAGACCTCCAGGATCAAAACTGTGCATCCACTTGTTAGAATTGCCTTTTGTATGCACCAGAGGAATGCTTATTTGATTTGAAAAGCATCTCTTATCCTAGTGTAGAAGTGACCAGAAGAGCATCCTGCTCCTTCTTATATCTAGATGAACAAAAACATAGCAGCTCATTAGCTCTGCCAGTTTTGGGGATTTTGTTTGGTGGTTTGTTGTTTTTTTTCTTATAAGTAAAACTTACAGGCAAGCTGTTCTGCTGTGGAAAGCTGTTTAAAGCCACTAAATGCTTGAATAATGCATATAATTTTTATGCTAGTACATAAGAGCTTATATAGCATGAGTGCTTCTCAGCAGCCAGGTCGTTGAGTTACCATTTGAGGATGTGCATGAGCAGAGAGGGATGGCGCAGGCAGTAAGCAGGCAACAGCTGCAGTGCCTGGGGACAGGCTGGAGCAAGCACTGTTCAGAGACCAGGGTGGAGGCCAAAGAGGTGAGAGAGTGGCAAGAGCACTGTGAGCAATTTTGAGAACTACAGCTCTAAGTTGTATCATGGCCCCCATAAATCAAATTGTGCCAAGGTCCTGAGCTGTCATTAAGTGTATGCTGAATTTAGGATTGCAGTGGAGCATGGAAATATCAGAGGAGAGAGATGGTGTTTCAGGCATGTTGTCTCCATGGCAATATCGTATTATGTGCAACATTTAATAATGTAAAGTGGGACCATATCATTTAACCCAGATGTTTACTGGTTAGGATCTGAATTCAGCTGTGATTTTTATGGAGAAGGCATCCTTGTTGACAAAGGTTGCAAGACTAGGAGAATGGGGACAGGCAGGTTCTGAAAAAATGGCTTTTGTCTAAAGAGAAGAAAGAGCATTTCTAGCTAAGCCCCTGTCATGGTTTAGAGGTGGTAAGTAGGCTTTGAGACTACTTGAAACTTGGCTCTCTAAATACAGCTTCTAGTTTGAAATTACACTGCTGAAAAGAGTTTACTCAGAGCGAACAATGGTAATGTGTCTCTGAACTGTGTCCTGTGTTGTTACACAGCCTTGTTTCAGAAGCTCTTTGTTCACATCAGAAAGCAAGACTCACCTCAATCTGTAGCATTTGTGGATTTTATTTACACTGTGACAAAAAGACCAGCAAATTACTGAGGCAGAGCATAACTAAAAGGTTGGAGGAGGGCAGATAAATGTGTCTGCAAAACTCTGCTTGTGGCTTTTTGGTTGACCTCAAGCATTTCTCTGCTCCCTCTGACACAGGGCAGGGAGTTTTTCTTGTCTTTCAAGAGCTTGAGGAGGACATTAAATACCCATTAGTTTATAAAAACACAACAATAGAAATCACAGAATCACAGAATGTTAGGGATTGGAAGGGACCTCAAAAGATCATCTAGTCCAATCCCCCTGCCAGAGCAGGAACACCTAGGTCAGGTCACACAGGAACATGTCCAGGTGGGTTTTGAATGTCTCCAGAGAAGGAGACTCCACAACCTCTCTGGGCAGCCTGTGCCAGTGTTCTGTTACCCTCACTGGGAAGAAATTCTTCCTCACATTTATGTGGAACCTCCTATGTTCCAGCTTACACCCATTGCTCCTTGTCCTATCACTGGATGTCACTGAGAAGAGCCTAGCTCCATCCTCATGACACTCACCCTTTACATATTTATAAACATTAATGAGGTCACCCCTCAGTCTCCTCTTCTCCAAGCTAAAGAGACCCAGCTCCCTCAGCCTTTCCTCAGAAGGGAGATGTTCCACTCCCTTCATCATCTTTGTGGCTCTACGCTGGACTCTCTCAAGCAGTTCCCTGTCCTTCTTGAACTGGGGGGCCCAGAACTGGACACAACACTCCAGATGTGGCCTCACCAAGGCAGAATAGAGGGGAAGGAGAACCTCTCTTGACCTACTAACCACCCCCTTTCTAATACACCCCAGGATGCCATTGGCCTTCTTGGCCACAAGGGCACATTGCTGGCTCATGGTCATCCTGCTGTCCACCAGGACCCCCAGGTCCCTTTCCCCTACACTGCTCTCCAGCAGGTCAGCCCCCAAGCTGTACTGGTACATGGGGTTGTTCTTCCCCAGATGCAAAACTCTACACTTGCCCTTGTTGAATTTCATTAAGTTTCTCCCCGCCCAACTCTCCAGCCTATCAAGGTCTCGTTGAATGGCAGCACAACCATTGGTGTGTCAGCCACTCCTCCTAGTTTGGTGTCATCAGCAAACTTGCTGAGGATACATTCTCTACCCTCATCCAGGTCGTTGATGAAGATATTGAACAACACCGGTCCCAGTACCGACCCCTGAGGGACTCCACTAGTCACAGGCCTCCAACTAGATTCCGTCCCATTAACCACAACTCTCTGGCTTCTTTCCTTCAGCCAGTTCACAATCCACCTCACTACCTGATCACCAAGCCCATACTTTATCAGCTTATCTACTAGGATGCTGTGGGAGGCAGTGTCAAATGCTTTACTGAAATCAAGATAAACCACATCTACCGCTCTACCATCATCTATCCACCGGGTTATTTCCTCATAGAAGGCAATAAGGTTGGTCAGACATGACTTACCCTTGGTAAAACCATGTTGACTGCTCTTAATGACCCCCTCATCCTTGATATGCCTAGAGATAGTGCCAAGAACAAGCTGTTCCATCACCTTTCCAGGGATGGAGGTGAGGCTGACCGGCTTATAGTTACCTGGGTCCTCCTTCTTGCCCTTCTTGTAGACTGGAGTGACATTTGCTATCCTCCAGTCCTCAGGCACCTCTCCTGTTGTCCATGACTTACCGAAGATGATGGAGAGTGGCCTAGCAATGACCTCTGCCAGCTCCCTCAGCACCCTTGGGTGCATTCCATCTGGTCCCATTGATTTATGGATATCCAGATTGCTCAACTGATCCCTAACCCAATCCTCACCTACCGAGGCAAACTCCTCCTTTATCCTGACTTCTTCCGGGGCTACAGGGATCAGGGGCTCCTGGGGAAAGCCTGCAGGAGTAAAGACAGAGGCAAAGAAGGCATTCAGCACCTCTGCCTTCTCTATATCCTCTGTCTCTAGAGCACCCCCCTCATTCATCAGTGGGCCTATATTGCCTCTAGCGTTTGTTTTATTAGCTATGTATTTGAAAAAGCCCTTTCTATTGTCCTTGACCTGACTTGCAAGGTTAAGTTCCAAGGAGGCCTTAGCTTTCCTAGTTGCCTCTCTACATCCTCTGACAACTGTCCTATATTCCTCCCAAGTGACCAGCCCCTCCTTCCGTGATCCGTAGATTCTTTTTTTCCACCTAAGTTTGCCCAGCAGTTCCTTGTTTAACCATGCTGGTCTCCTAGCTCCCTTACCTGATTTCATACCCATTGGGACGCTCTGATCCTGAGCTTGCAAGAAGTGGTCCTTGAATGCTGACCAAGTATCTTGAGCCCCTTTACCATCTAGCACCCTGTCCCATGGGACTTCCCTTAACAATTGATTGAGGAGGCTAAAGTTGGCCCTGCGGAAGTCCAGGGTTCTGGTCTTGTTAGGTACTCTATTCCTCCCACACAGGATCCTGAACTCCACCATCTCATGATCACTGCAGCCAAGGCTGCCATCGACCATCGCTGCTTCAACAAGACCCTCCTTGTTGGTGAGTACAAGATCCAGCAGCGCTCCTCTCCTAGTCGGCTTGTCCACCATTTGCATTAAGTAGTTGTCATCAGTGCACTGGAGGAACCTCCTAGACTGTGAATGGCTGGCTGTGAAAGTCTCCCAGCAGATATCGGGGTAGTTAAAATCCCCCATGAGGACCAAGGCCTGTAGTTGCGAGGCTGCTTTCAGCTGCCTGTAGAAAGCCTCAGCAACTCCCTCATCCTGATCAGGAGGTCTGTAATAGACCCCCACAACTGTATCGCCCATGCCTGCCTGCCCCTTAATTCTCACCCACAGACTTTCAACTTGCCCCTCATCAGCCCCTGGAGAAAACTCAATACATTCTAGCTGCTCCCTCAAATAGAGAGCAACTCCACCACCTCGCTTCACTGACCGATCTTTCCTAAAAATGACATAGCCATCCATGACCACATTCCAGTCATGTGAGCTGTCCCACCATGTCTCTGTAATTGCCACCAGGTCATAACCTTTAGACCGCACACAGACCTCTAACTCCTCCTGTTTATTCCCCATACTGCGTGCATTGCTGTACAGGCATTTCAGAGAGCAAGCAGAGCGCACTGGTGGGACCCCTGGGAGGCAGGAGGCCTTGTGGTCAGGGCCTAAACATCTATCCCTTCTCTTCAATGATTGAAAATCCTCCCTAGAGCACCTTCCTTCAGGCCCTAGCATATTGCTCTTGGGCTCGTCCCTAACAGACCCAGATGTCCCCCCTTCCCCCTTCACATCTAGTTTAAAGCCCTCTCAATGAGCCCTGCTAACTCCTGCCCCAAAAGCCTTCTCCCCCTCTGGGACAAATGCATTCTACCTGCCACCATCAGGCCAGGTGTCTTATATAGCAGCCCATGATCAAAGAACCCAAAGCCCTGCCTTTTGCACCAGTCACATAGCCATTCATTGATCTGTGAACTCTTCCTGCTTATCTCTTCACCCATTCTTGCAGGAGGTATGGAGGCAAACACTACTTGCACTCCAGACCCCTTAACCAGCCGTCCCAGGGCCCCGAAGTCACTCTTCATAGCCCTTACACTTCTTGTAGTAATTTCGTCCCTGCCAACCTGAAAAACCAGCAGTGGGCAGTAATCGGAGGGCTTTACAAGATCAGGAAGTTTCTTTTTAATGTCTCTAATCCGAACCCCAGGGAGGCAGCAGACTTCCCTGTGGGATGGGTCCGGTCGACAGATGGGCCCTTCTGTTTCCCTCAGAAGGGAGTCGCCCACCACAATTACTCTCCTTTTTTTCTGAACTGAAGAAGTCCTAAGGCGTCGGGGTGACTGACAAGCCCTAGGTGATTCACTAGATTGATCTACCCCTCCAACTTCATTGACCTGTCCCTGAAGTTCCAAGGCCTCATACCTGTTATTCAAGGGCAACTGGGAGGATGAAGGGGGTTGGGAGGGTTTTTGCTTGCCTCTCTGAGGACAGATAACCCTCCATTCCTCCCTGTCTCCTGAGCCCTCTCCTTCTGTCTGATGAAATAACCTATTTCAGTGTACAAATACAACTACAGTGATATGATAGGTGTTTATAAGGATGTTATTACTGCTTTGAACCATACCAGTTTCAAAACCGGTGCTAGAACGGTAATCAGGCTGGCAGGCCAGAGAGTTAACAGGACTGCCCATAAAAATGGAAAGAAAGAATCAAATCTGACTGAAGATCACTACTGAGTGAATTCCCCATGAATTCTCACCGCGGTCTACTCTCTGCTTTCACCCTTTTTCCACAGGAAGCACCTATACATTTACGGCAATGTATGTTTTTTTTTTAAAAACCCCACTAAACAGGTACTGATGTAAAATACTACACAGTTTCTGAGTATAAACAATGAGTCTATGTATTGAAAATAGCACAGGGCTTCCCCTCTACTGCCGTGTGCTGACCCTGAGCAGTTGAGTACACGCAGTGAGAGAATGTGTATCATTTTTAGTGTGTAGAATGGGATGTATAACTCCCAGGAAGAGGATATGAAGGACTGTGAGATGATAATTCTGAATGAATCATCGTAACAGTCATTTGCCACTAAGAACTTCCTATCTGTCTGGGTTTTTTTTCTGTCTTGTAATACAATTTACTTGCCTTTGAAACGCCGTATGTTACAATCTGGTGCCTGACTTCAGGCATTACATATAAAGCAGGTGCTACAGAGGTGGTAACATTTGGATTTTGCAGTCTGAGGAAAGATGAAAAAAAAATTTGGCAACTGGATATTTTGGTATGGGTCTTGTGTCTGTTACATATTTTGAAATAAAAAATCCAGAGAACCAAAATACAAAATCCAGTTGTATCTTGTGGTCGTGCTCCATGCTCATAGTCCTGATAGCCATATCATGATAGGGGGATATGCTGAACAGCAAGGAGAAACGTTGCCTCTAAAGGGGCAGTGTGCACAAGGACATTATTAGCTTTTTTCCATTTCAGCTTGATTTAGGGATTAAAAGAGAAGCCCATCCTCTCCGTGGGTGCCCGCTGAGCTGTGAAATTGCCCACCCATCTCCCTGCTCTCAGGTGGGCAGCTGCAGCCAGCTCAAATGTGAGTGATTGCTTCAGTGGCTGTATGGACAAGAATAAGGAATGGTTCTGGTTTTTGTCTCAGCTTCAGGTGCTGAAGCTTCACCTGGAGCTGAACCTGTCAGCTTTAATCTCTGTAAGAAAACTTCCTTTAAGTTGACACCAAGGTGTTATGACTTCTAACTGGACAACTGATTTGTTCATCACTTTATAAACAGTACATTTTTAATACACAGCAGATGCAGCCTTGCTAGAGTAGTCATACTTTTAGTCATATTCTGTGTTTATGGAATATCCTGAGCTCATCTGGTGTTTGATGCTGAAACTTGTTTATAAATGGGCTTGGCTGCAAACATAACAGAAGATTTATTTATTTTATTTTTTTAGTTAGCCAACAGATCTATGATTAAAGTGTAGATTCCATGCTAAAAGGCAGCAGTCTTGTTCTGAGATAACTTTAAATTATGGAAACTTGTCACTTTAAAGCTGTTCTGAACCGCTTCAGCTCAAACTTCCTGACATTTTTGTTCCTGACTCTAATTAATTTCTGGGACCTAAAGTGTGTTTTATCTTTCTCTGAGAGCATCTGGGAAAACTTTGTGTCCCTGCAGTGGGACCTTCATAGGTACTAAATGGCTGTTGTAATTCTTTGGAAATTACTGTTCTTATAGATGCTTAGACCCAGAACAGAATTACAAGAAGAACAAGCAAAGCATCAAAATGACTGAGCAGGGTGCAAAAGGGTAGGTCCAAAGGGGATGTCCGCACAACTTAATAAAAATCACGACCCTAGTGAGGGCTGGTGACCCGTCACTGGCGGTGTTCCTCAGGACTCAATGCTAGGGCCTGTTCTGTTCAATCTTTTTATCAGTGATCTGGCTGCAGGAGTTAAATGTACCCTTAGCAAGTTTGCTGATGATACTAAGCTGGGAAGCGTTGCTGACTCTCTCAAGGGACAAGAGGCCTTGGAGAGGGATCTGGATAGATTGGAGCACTGGGCAATCATCAGTGGCCTGAAACTGAACAAGGCCAAATGCTGAATTTTGCACCTGGGATGGAGTAACTTGGGGCACAAATCTGCACTGGGAGAGGAGTGGCTGGAGAGCAGCCCTGCAGAAAGGGACCTGGGGGTGTGAAGTGCTGGGGTCTGATCCCCAAGCCCTGAATTAGGGTTGACATATGGGTGGTCACCATGGTCCTTCAAAGGAGGGGATGAGTTTGCCTTTTGGCTTTCCTCTAAGGTGCTGCCTGCCTTGCAGGGAAAGCCCTTGGGTGAACAAGCCCCAGGTGCCCTGCATTGGGTCAATGAGTGCCAGGTGTCCTGCTGTGGGGATAAAAGCTGGGACCACTTGCAGGAAGGGTGCAGTGTCTGTCTGTGAGGTGGATGCACTGTGCAGAGTTTCTCTGTTGGGGAAGGACCTCCTGACTCTCCCTGCAACTGGGCCCCAGTCAGGTCTGGCATTTGCAAACGCGGGCTTTGAGGGGAGACAATATGGGGCTCCTTCTGTCGTACATGATCAGCCTGTTGACTTGGTTGTCTCCCATTTTTTCTCTGGGATACTTTGTGTCTTTGTTTATTCCACCCATTACTGGTCGTGCTGTGTCATTCCTGGGGTCGCTGGGGTTGATGTCTGTTATTTGTGACGTGCCTGACTTGTTTGTACCCCCAGCAATCCCCCATATACTGGCTTTTCTACGTACACTAGAATTTGGTTACTGGGTTGTTTTTCTGCTGGCTGCGTCCTTTGCACTAGGCCTAGGAATTGGCAAAACAGGGTGCTGGTTGACAGGAGCTCAACAGGAGTCAGCAGTGTGCCCTGGCAGCCAAGAGGGCAAACCCCATCCTGGGGTGCATCAAACACAGCAGCACCAGCCGGTCCAAAGGGGTGATGATCCCGCTGCGTTTGGCACTGGTGTGGTCTCACTTTGAGTGCTGTGTGCAGCTCTGGGTCCCACCATTTAAAAAGGATGTGAAAGTCCTTGAATGCTTCCAGAGGAGGACAGCACAGCTGGTGCAGGGGCTGGAAGGAATTTAGAAAGGAACAGGTGTTTTCTGCTATTTATAAGACTTTCCCCTTAATGATTTCTCTGCGTTTTCCTCTCTCTGGGTGCTGCCATGCCTCACTGTACCTTCTGGACAGTCCCAGTTTGAAGAATGGAACTGGTTGCAGACCAAGGTATTACTGAAACTGATGCAAATTTTCAGTGCATTATATAGCAGTCGTACCACAAACACAGACTATTGTTAAAATTTAAGCGCAGTAAGCTTGAAACTGTCTCATCGAAGGAAAAATACAAAGCATTGCAGAATCATTCTTGACTTTACTCTCCTGGCCTTATAGTACTTTACTGCAACAGGAATTCCATTGCAGTCATACCCCAGAATTCTTTCACTTGCTGTGGCTCCTGAAGTAATACCTACAAAACTGTGGCAAATACCATCAAAATGCCTAGTTTGGCATTAAAAGAATATACTTAAACACACCTCTCCTCAGGAAGCACATTATCACATGCCTAGAGCTGAGTTCCTGTGTAAATGCTTTCCTGAGCCAGAGCCCAAACAATGCCCTGATGAAGCCGGTGAAACTCAGAGGCTTTTGACCTCCCCAGATCTGTATGTGATCTCTCAAAATACAGAGCACCAGACTCTTCAAAATGACCTGGTACACTCAAGCTACGTGGGGTTTCCATTGAGCACGCCAACTGAAAAGACAACCCTGAAAATTTATTTGACATTCTATAATCTTACTTTGGCTTATAAACTGGTTTAAAATTACAACTCTTGCCACAACTTTACTTCTTCTTTACCGTCAGTGTCAGTTAAATTGAATGGCTGAATGCTGGAGGGAGAAGATGGGGTGGTTCCCAAAATCTCCTCCACTTCTGTAATGTCCAGGACTGGTAGGGGGCTGCAATACCAGTCCTTGTCGCAGCTGTCGAGACAGGCCAGCGGTTCGAGGCTCTCGCATCTCTGGTGGTCTGCAGGGAGACTTTCTTCTGGGTCTTGCTTGGGTGGATAGTCTCTATGCAGATCTGAAACCATCACCTTCTGTCTTGACAGGACATCACCTCTCATGACATTGCTGTGCAAACAAACACAACACCCATTGTATTTATCAGTGAAATAACATGAATAAAGCAGCATCTGATAGATAAGCCTGCAGTATGGTAACCAACACGCTCAGAAAAGCAAAACAAAGCCTCAAAAGTCAGCTCGTGTTATTTCTGTATGCCACAATTTGTGGGGAGCTGGGGTAAAACTCTCTTACTTATTCTTTGAGTGACCTCTCGCATTGTGAGATTGTTGATAAACAGGAGGACTGGGAGAGAATCCTTGTGCCTGACAGGTGGTTGTCAATGTTCCTATTGAAAGAATGACCAGTGGTAATTTTTTAAAAAGCAGCCCCATAGTAGATTGCAGGGAGTTACTCTCTCAAATGGAACTCTGTTCCTCTGGTGTCAGAAGTTTGAATTTTCATTCTGATGCAGAATGAAACACCTACTGTAATTTACACAGTGTTAGCAGAAATTCACTACATTGTTAAGAAAGCAAAGGGTGTGGGGAAGCAATCAAGCTCTCCAGTGCAGATGTTCTGAAGACATTGATACAATGTCTGTTGAGGTTTCAAAGAAACCATTCATCTTTCCAATCTAACACTTAATTTTTAGTGCATAACTCTGCATGCATGCCTTCTGCATGCATCCCTTTGCATTGTCGATGCTACTTAAAAATTATGATTCTTGTATGCAAGGAATGTGACTTTTGGGGACATGTGCCTTGTGTCTCTTTAAAGGACCTCAAAAATAGGAATATCTTGTATTGAGCTTATCAGCTCATTAAGTTTGATGGGTTGTCATCAGCCTAATTCGTGATCAGGTAGTCTTATTGCCACAGGAACATACTGGTTGTTGCTATTAGTGGGAATAAGCAGTGTATAAAGTGGCAGACTTTGAGTCTAATAGTCATAATCATTTGTTATGTTTGATTTTGCATGATCCTGAAGGAAAAACGATGCCTTACGAAGAATAAGCATGGCCACGGGGTAGTGAAATGAGAGCACGGCAGTAGGCTCTCGGGCTGCTTGCCTGGGCAGCACATCTGCTGCTGGGAGGGCACTGGTCCTTTCTGTGCATGCTTAGCTTAGGAAATACCCCTGGGGTACCACGTGTGTTAGCTTGTAAGTTCTTTGATTAGGTGATCTTTGGTGATGGACTACACAGAGACTGTGGGAGAAAAAACCTAGGAATTACTGCTTACATAAGAATTGTGAAGACATTTCCCACCAGGCTGGATTTCAGAAACACTGGTAGTTATTACAGCTGCAATCATGGTACCCAGGAGACGTCTCACATGCCTACTTTAATTCTATCCCAGCATTTTCAAAATAGATTTACACTCTCTCTACCTAATGCTTTTCTGTATAGATCAACCGCACTTAAATGCATAAAGTGGAGAGAAGATGCTTCTATTGACGGTGGGCTTGAGAGTGCCAATTACTGCAGTAGTACTGTGGAGCCTTCAATAACTGGGCATATATTACGAGCAGCCTCAGGCCAGCAGGTCCCAGCAGCTATAGGAAGGCAGGAGCACGTGTCCTTCTGCTCCATCTGTCTTCTGTAAGTCAAAAGACCCTCTCCCTTTTAGCATTTGTTCTTCCTGGTATTAAAATGAAGCCTTTCATTACCTTGAGGGGAAGTAGTGAGGCGGAAGAACGGAGGGAGCCGGCAGACAGATGGCAGGAGACTCACCTTTAGGAAAAGAACAGTTATTTGTCAGACATGAACAGAGGAAGAGATTTCATAAGCAGCAACGTAGCAAAGCATGGCCAGAGCCAGAACCATTTTCCCCAAAACTCCTTTCTAGCATTACTTCCCCGCAGCTCACAGTCATACACCCTTGGCCTGCGTGTGTTCTGACAGATGGGTTTGGAGCCCACACATTCAAGCTTCCTTCTACAGAAACCCAAGGGTGAGAGACAAAGGAATTGGCTGGGGAGTGTTGAGGCTGGGAGGCTGTGTCTTGTGCTGGTATGGCCACAGAGCGGGGCTGGAGCTCAGAACACCTCCCAAGTCTATTAGCTGAGTTGGAGTGGGTCAAATTCTTAACAAATCTGCGTGGTGCCAAAGCAGCAGTGAGAACCAGCAGTTACAACACCCTGCTCTCCCCTGTGTTTCATTTGTTTCACCAATGAACGTATCCCCTAGGCAATTTCACTTTGAAACGCTTTGCAGAACATGCACTTGAACGTACACTCCTGAATCACACACTGTGTCACCAGGGCTTTCCACACAAAATATGCAGGTCAGCTATTATAGTTGCCTGCAGTCTCTCATGCTATGACCTATTTCACTGCCCGTATCGACTTCTTTTAAAAAGGAGGATGCTTCCAGGTTATGTGCAACTTTTTAATGCTTTCCTTTTGTGTCTATATTTTTGTTTGTATAAGAGCTGAACTATGTAGGCTCAAAACAGGCCTTACGAAGACCGGCTGAGGGAACTGGGGTTGTTTTGTCTGGAGGAGACCTCATTGCTCTCTCCAGCTACCTAAAAGGAGGTTGTAGTGAGGCTGGTGTTGGTGTCCTCTCCCAAATAGGACGAGAGGAAATGGCCCCAAGTTGTGTCAGGGGAAGTTTAGATTGGATGTTAGGAAGAAGTTCTTTACTGAGAGGGTGGTCAGGCACTGGCACAGGCTGCCCAGGGAGGTGGTGGAGTGGCCGTCCCTGGAGGTGTTTAAAAAACGAGTGGGTGAAGCCCTTGAGGCCATGGTGTAGTGGTTAGGGAGATGATGGGATGAAGGTTGGACTTGATGATCCTGGAGGTCCTTTCCAACCATAGTGATTCTGTGATTCTATGAAACTGTGGGCATGTGCAAGTTCCTAACAACTACACACAGAACTATTCCAGGTGTGCATAGATACCTAAGTAACTGTTCCTGGAAAGTGTGCAAATGACAAATTTCAGACCTAGTGATTGCTTTAATATTGCAGCACACACCTTACTAACACCCTGCTAATTTCCTTCCTGATGACCTTGTTGACAATTCTGTCTCTTGTAAGCACTCTAAGCTGCTGAGCATTCTCTCTAGAGCAGTGGTGCCCTCACTACCAAGGAACACTAAGATCGGAGCGGAGGTGCCATGGACTAAACAAACGAGCTTTTTCAGGCTTAAGAGAGCAGGGCTGAGCACTAGAGCAGGTAGATCTGGTGAGGTGAGGTATATGTGGGGTGGGGAGAGAATGAGAAAAAGAAACAGGTGTAGCTCGACAGGAAGCATGTGAGAGAGGACCGATAGAAAGAGTGGTGTCAGGAAAGATTGAGAAATTGTTTGAACTGTAACTACAGTACTGGATGGATAACTTTTACTACACTAGGTAAATCCCAAATTTTTAAAATCATTCCCTAATGCAAACTCACAGACTGGCTGTCCAAAACTGTTGGGGATGACAACAGAGAAGGCAGGCGACGGGAGGGTGAAAATGGCCGGTGAGTTTGTCACGATGATCTTCCCAGGAGGGCTGGAGAACACAGCAGTGTCAGGCGCAGCGCAACGCTTCTTTTTGTTTGGTCGATAAACCCAGTCTGCGAGAGGTGAAAAAAGATTTTTGGGATGGTCTCAACAGCTTTTAAAGAGAGCGTTCGAAGTACCCTTTCCTGCTTGGAAGGAGTGGCTGCACGTGTCACCAGAGGCCAGCTGCCACCTGGGCAGCTCTTTCTGGAGCATGCCAAGTGCAGCAGGCCACGTTCACTGTAAACTCAGAATCTGGCCCTTAGACTGCTGCAGCGTTCAGAAGCGCTGCTGTAGCTGTGGGGGTCTGAGATTGTAAGAAACATTAGAGGTTATAAAAGATGAACCATCATTTGGGATGCTTTAGAAAATTCATATGCTCCCAGGCACTAGAAAGCTGACAGAAGCAGTGTGTGCTTGAAATTTTTGTAATTTCTTTCTAACTCTATTACTTGCCCTAATGATCCATTTTTGAAGCAATCTTGCCCTTCTAAAGCATTCAAGTAAATAAATACGTGTTTACCAGGAAATTCCTCGCTGTGCCTTTTTTTGATTTTCAGAGCCTCGTCATAATATGGCTGCTTCTCCTCCTCCGTCAGCTTGCTCCACTCCAGGCCCAGCTGCACATTGATGTCGGCGTTGTTGGCACTCGGCTTGGCTTTTCTTAGGACTGGCCGGTGAATCCTGGCCCACACCATAAAGGCGTTCATGGGGCGCTTGACTTTGCCGCTTTTGTCCTTGCCGAAGGGAGCATCTGGCATACCTACGCAAGGAAAGGGGCAAGGGGATCATCTTCCAGGCACCGTGTGCAACGCAGGTTACGTTCAGTAGGACATCCTGAGGGTGTTTGGCCATAGTCAGAAGATTTATCACCAGAGCTTTGGAACACGTGAAGTTCCATGCACATTTGGAAAGCAGTTCCTAGAAAAAGAACTAAGGCTGAGGGAGTATCCTCCACTAACCTTCACTGGCCCAGTTCATGAGGAATCGTTTACCTGGCTCTCGTTACGTATTATTAAATAAATCATTAGAAAGAAACACATGGGACTGCTAACACACTGGTTTGGATTTCTTTTGGCTAGATTGTTTTCTTATGGATTTATAAACTAAACATTGTATGGCATAGACCTTCTCACAGCAAATTTGTCTTCCCCTCCAGAACTCAGTCTCCAAAGCCCTACCGACGCAGGGACCCAATCTAATGACGGTGTGGCAGTTCAGTCCCACACCTCTGCAGTCCCTGGCTTCTCAGCTGAGGTTCTTACTATTCCGAGTTTCTGGTTAGTGGGGGTTTTTTTTCAGACTCTCACTCTTTTCTCAGCTTTGGATGCTCGTTTTGCTGGAGGAACCTGTGTTACCAAATGACTGTTCCATGGCACCCAGCTTTGGCTCTTTGTAAGCAGAGGCTGCACTTAAATTGAGCCAGTGACGTGAGGAACCTCCAGATCCCTCACAGCTGATCCCTGAGCAAGCCACTTCCTCCCTGAAAAAGGCTTAGAAATGAACTCTTTCCCATTACCAAGAAAGGGCAAAAGCCTAATTAGCTTTGAGGCCTTTGTAGGAGGTTCGGTGTGGCCAGGGAGCAGGTGGGCAGAAGTGCATTCCCAAACCGCCAGAGAACTCTGTCCCCGTATGTTCGGGACCGATGCTAAGAGAGGTGCAGGAGCTGCAGCGTGTCCGAAGGGCTGGCTCTCTCGCACGGCCCTTCCCGGTGCGTTCTCGGGTGCCAGAACCCCTGTGAGCCCTTCCCGGCTCTCCTACCGGCAGTACCTGAGTCGGCGGGCAGCACCGTGAGCCGAGCGCCCCGAGCATCCCCAGCCTGCAGAGGCGGCTGCGGCGCAGCCTGCTCGGTCCGCCCGCCCGGCTCGGTGCGCCGCGCGCTGAGGAGCCCCTTGGCCTCGTCCGGCAGGGGCTGCGGCCCCGCGGGAGCCTCGCAGCGGAGCTGGCGCTCCTCCCCTGCCTCCTTCGCCATCGCGCCGCGCACCGTCTGCCGCTGGAGGGCGTTGGAGGACGTTGGAGCGCGTTGGTCCCACGCGCTGCGGTTGCCGTGGTGCGCGCGGCTCCCGACAGGCTCCGCCGAGCCGCGCGGAGGACCGCTGGGAGCATGGAGAGGTCCGCCGAGCCGCCCAGAAGGGCTGGCGGGGAAGGCGCCCGTTGCTGTGGCCGGCACTCGTTGCTCTCGCCTCCGGTGCCGGCGCTGGGCGCTGCTGGCGCTGCCGGCGCTGTGTGTGCGGGCCGCGGGCGGTGGGCGGGCTGCCGCCGCCTCTCCCCGGCGAACAGCACGTTCGAGGATGTGCGGGGCTTGGAGGCGGCCGCCCCGCGTGTGCCCGGCTGCCGGAGAGTGGTGCGGCTGGACGGCCGCAGCTTCCGCAGGTGAAGGCCGGGGCGCTCGTAGCGGTGCGGTCGCTGTGGCGGGAGGACGGGGCTGGGGTACCGCGGGCGTCCCTCGGGGTTTGCTCGGCCTCGAGGCGGGCTGTGAGTGCTGAGCCCCGAGGAGGGATCCTGCCTGGTGCTGTGCCGTGGGCCGGGGCTGCTCCCTGCCCGCCCTGTGTGCCTCCTGCTGGGCTGACACAGCCTCCTCCCAGCCCTCGTCCCCGGGAGCCTCTGCAGGGCACGGAGTCACTGCCGGTGTGTTGGCTTCAGGGGCCGTGGGCAGCCTCCGAGCCGTGCCCGGCAGGGGGCAGGGACAGGGTGTGCAGGGAGGGACAGCAGTGGGGGCACAGGGACAGCTGTTTGTGTTTGCAGTCAGCGTCTGTGTGGCATCCAGCTCTCTTCGGGACAGAGCACAGTTCTTCCGAGTGGCAGGTGATGTGTCCTCGCTGGGGATCTGATCTCTGGGTTGGTAACGCAGGGTTCTGGTGAAGCCCTCACGTTTTGATTGATGATGGCGTGCAGTTTCAACTTGTGGTAGTCTTTGAACTGAGCACAGACTCTCTTTCAAACGAGGCAGTGTTCAAATTCTGCAGCACGCTCTAGGTTTGATGGTTGCTTTTGTTGTGGCGTTCTTTCTTGCCCGTTTGTGAATCCCCTCTGGAGTCTTACCTGTCTGCTGACATATCGACTGTATTTTCAGATTAATGAAGTCATGGCTTAGAAAATAAAACTTGCAAAGGAAGCAGAAGGAAGTCAAAGTGACCCGAACTCGGACTAAAGTTGTTCCCCTGCACTGTGACATTATTGGGGACCAGTTCTGGGAGGAATATCCCGAGATTCTGGCTGAGGACAGGTGGTATCTCTGATGAGTATGACTGATAGTTTACGTTTTGCTCTGCTTGGGTTGTTGGCAAGTGAGCAAGGTGGCTGGCAGAGTTTCACCTGTAACCCTCTTCAACAAGGACGTTTGTCTGAGCACTGTTGTGGCCTGAAAAAGAGACTGGTATGTTGCCTCAGGTGTAAGGATATGCTCGTATGGAACACCTAAAACCATGTTATATTTTGGATTTTAAGAATTCATCATAAATTAAGACTGCTCCTTCCTTGTGCGTGCATATTGCAGAAAAGGTGTATAGAAATTTCCTGTGTTTCTACAGCATTTAAGCCATGAGGTTTTATTTTACTGACCTGCCGAACTATAAAAAAGCTTGCAAACGTGAACAGTTAACAGCAGAGGACAAAATAATCCTTTGGATTTTTTGTCTCAAGTGATACAGACCAGAATACTTCAATTGGTGTTTAGTATTAAACTCCAGGGCCGGATTTGTGACAACTGCCCAATGACTCTGATCCTTACAGAAAGGAGGTGGAGTAGCCCAGTGGTTTTCTATGACTGGTTTTAAAAGCTTTTGTCAAATATACAAGTTTTTTATACTCTTTAAGAAGAAATAAAAAAGATAATCGTTTCTTCCCTGCTGTGTTTGTTACTTGGCCTTTCTCATTCCTCGGGCTTTTGCTAGTAATTGGTGCATGTTCCAAACGGTGAAGTTACTAAAGATAACGGGACAGCCTTGGCTTCTGTGAGGACGTGGGTAGTGAGACCTAGCACTCCTGACAACACACGTTTGTTAGGGGGAAGGGGGCAGTGTGAGTTGCCCGGTCTGTGCCCAGTTTTGTTCTGGTTTACCTATCAGTTAAGGCTTTTTGTCAAAAGTGTTAAATTATAGTCTCTCAGAGCAGAAATATTTCTGCAAATGTAAGGCCGGTCCCGGTGTAACTGGTATTTGAGGGAAATAACCTATTTCAGTGTACAAATACAACTACAGTGATATGATAGGTGTTTATAAGGATGTTATTACTGCTTTGAACCATACCAGTTTCAAAACCAGTGCTAGAACGGTAACCAGGCTGGCAGGCCAGAGAGTTAACAGGACTGCCCATAAAAATGGAAAGAAAGAATCAAATCTGACTGAAAATCACTACTGAGTGAATTCCCCATGAATTCTCACCGCAGTCTACTCTCTGCTTTCACCCTTTTTCCACAGGAAGCACCTATACATTTACGGCAACGTATTTTTTTTTTTTAAATACCCCGCTAAACAGGTACTGGTGTAAAATACTACACAGTTTCTGAGTATAAACAATGAGTCTATGTATTGAAAATAGCACAGGGCTTCCCCTCTACTGCCGTGTGCTGACCCTGAGCAGTTGAGTACACGCAGTGAGAGAATGTGTATCGTTTTTAGTGTGTAGAATGGGCTGTATAACTCCCAGGAAGAGGATATGAAGGGCTGTGAGATGATAATTCTGAATGAATCATCGTAACAGATGTTCCCCTCCCTTAATCATCTTTGTGGCTCTGCGCTGGACTCTCTCCAGCAGTTCCCTGTCCTTCTTGAACTGGGGGGCCCAGAACTGGACACAATACTCCGGATGTGGCCTCACCAAGGCAGAATAGAGGGGGAGGAGAACCTCTCGTGACCTACTAACCACCCCCTTTCTAATACACCCCAGGATGCCATTGGCCTTCTTGGCCACAAGGGCACATTGCTGGCTCATGGTCATCCTGCTGTCCACCAGGACCCCCAGGTCCCTTTCCCCGACACTGCTCTCCAGCAGGTCAGCCCCCAAGCTGTACTGGTACATGGGGTTGTTCTTCCCCAGATGCAAAACTCTACACTTGCCCTCGTTGAATTTCATTAAGTTTCTCCCCGCCCAACTTTCCAGCCTATCAAGGTCTCGTTGAATGGCAGCACAACCCTCTGGTGTGTCAGCCACTCCTAGTTTGGTGTCATCAGCAAACTTGCTGAGGATACATTCTGTACCCTCATCCAGGTCGTTGATGAAGATATTGAACAACACCGGTCCCAGTACCAACCCCTGAGGGACTCCACTAGTCACAGGCCTCCAACTAGACTCCGTCCCATTGACCGCAACTCTATGGCTTCTTTTCTTCAGCCAGTTCACAATCCACCTCACTACCTGGTCACCAAGCCCATACTTTATCAGCTTATCTATGAGGATGCTGTGGGAGGCAGTGTCAAATGCTTTACTGAAATCAAGATAAACCACATCTACCGCTCTACTGTCATCTATCCACCGGGTTATTTCCTCATAGAAGGCAATAAGGTTGGTCAAACATGACTTACCCTTGGTAAAACCATGTTGACTGCTCTTAATGACCCCCTCATCCTTGATATGCCTAGAGATAGTGCCAAGAACAAGCTGTTCCATCACCTTTCCAGGGATGGAGGTGAGGCTGACCGGCCTATAGTTACCCGGGTCCTCCTTCTTGCCCTTCTTGTAGACTGGAGTGACATTTGCTATCCTCCAGTCCTCAGGCACCTCTCCTGTTGTCCATGACTTACCGAAGATGATGGAGAGTGGCCTAGCAATGACCTCTGCCAGCTCCCTCAGCACCCTTGGGTGCATTCCATCTGGTCCCATTGATTTATGGATATCCAGATTGCTCAACTGATCCCTAACCCAATCCTCATCTACCGAGGCAAACTCCTCCTTTATCCTGACTTCTTCTGGGGCTACAGGGATCAGGGGCTCCTGGGGAAAGCCTTGCAGGAGTAAAGACAGAGGCAAAAAAGGCATTCAGCACCTCTGCCTTCTTTATATCCTCTGTCTCTAGGGCACCCACCTCATTCATCGGTGGGCCTATATTGCCTCTAGTGTTAGTTTTATTAGCTATGTATTTGAAAAAGCCCTTCCTATTATCCTTGACCTGACTTGCAAGGTTAAGTTCCAAGGAGGCCTTAGCTTTCCTAGTTGCCTCTCTACATCCTCTGACAACTGTCCTATATTCCTCCCAAGTGACCAGCCCCTCCTTCCGTGATCCATAGATTCTTTTTTTCCACCTGAGTTTGCCCAGCAGTTCCTTGTTTAACCATGCTGGTCTCCTAGCTCCCTTACCCGATTTCATACCCATTGGGACGCTCTGATCCTGAGCTTGCAAGAAGTGGTCCTTGAATGTTGACCAACTATCTTGAGCCCCTTTACCATCTAGCACCCTGTCCCATGGGACTTCCCTTAACGAATGAGGAGGCTAAAGTTGGCCCTGCGGAAGTCCAGGGTTCTGGTCTTGCTAGGTACTCTATTCCTCCCACACAGGATCCTGAACTCCACCATCTCATGATCACTGCAGCCAAGGCTGCCATCGACCTTCACTGCTTCAACAAGACCCTCCTTGTTCGTAAGTACAAGATCCAGCAGCGCTCCTCTCCTAGTCGGCTTAATCCACCATTTGCATTAAGTAGTTGTCATCAATGCACTGGAGGAACCTCCTAGACTGTGAATGGCTGGCTGTGCAAGTCTCCCAGCAGATATCGGGGTAGTTAAAATCCCCCATGAGGACCAAGGCCTGTAGTTGCGAGGCTGCTTTCAGCTGCCTGTAGAAAGCCTCAGCAACTCCCTCGTCCTGATCAGGAGGTCTGTAATAGACCCCCACAACTGTATCGCCCATGCCTGCCTGCACCTTAATTCTTACCCACCGACTTTCAACTTGCCCCTCATCAGCCCCTGGAGAAAACTCAATACATTCTAGCTGCTCCCTCACATAGAGAGCAACTCCACCACCTCGCTTCACTGACCGATCTTTCCTAAAAATGACATAGCCATCCATGACCACATTCCAGTCATGTGAGCTGTCCCACCATGTCTCTGTAATTGCCACCAGGTCATAACCTTTAGACCGCACACAGACCTCTAACTCCTCCTGTTTATTCCCCATACTGCGTGCATTGCTGTACAGGCATTTCAGAGAGCAAGCAGAGCGCACTGGTGGGACCCCTGGGAGGCAGGAGGCCTTGTGGTCAGGGCCTAAACACCTATCCCTTCTCTTCAATGGTCAAAAATCCTCCCTAGACCACCTTCCTTCAGGCCCTAGCATATTGCTCTTGGGCTCGTCCCTAACAGACCCAGTTGTCTCCCCTTCCCCTTTCACATCTAGTTTAAAGCCCTCTCAATGAGCCCTGCTAACTCCTACCCCAAAAGCCTTCTCCCCCTCTGGGACAAATGCATTCCACCTGCCACCATCAGGCCAGGTGTCTCATAGAGCAGCCCATGATCAAAGAACCCAAAGCCTTGGCTCTTCTTCAAACCCTGCCTTTGGCACCAGTCACATAGCCATTCATTGATCTGTAAACTCTTCCTGCTTACCTCTTCACCCATTCTTGCAGGAGGTATGGAGGCAAACACTACTTGCACTCCAGACCCCCTAACCAGCCGTCCCAGGGCCCTGAAGTCACTCTTCATTGCCCTTGCACTTCTTGTAATAATTTCATCCCTGCCAACCTGAAAAAGCAGCAGTGGGTAGTAGTCAGAGGGCTTTACAAGACCAGGAAGTTTCTTTTTAATGTCTCTAATCCGAACCCCAGGGAGGCAGCAGACTTCCCTGTGGGATGGGTCCGGTCGACAGATGGGCCCTTCTGTTCCCCTCAGAAGGGAGTCGCCCACCACAATTACTCTCCTTTTTTTCTGAGGCGTCGGGGTGACTGGCAAGCCTGAGGTGATTCACTAGATTGATCTACCCCTCCAACTTCATTGACCTGTCCCTGAAGTTCCAAGGCCTCATACCTGTTATTCAAGGGCAACTGGGAGGATGAAGGGGGTTGGGAGGGTTTTTGCTTGCCTCTCTGAGGACGGACCACCCTCCATTCCTCCCTGTCTCCTGAGCCCTCTCCTTCTGTCTGATGAAATAACCTATTTCAGTGTACAAATACAACTACAGTGATATGATAGGTGTTTATAAGGATGTTATTACTCCTTTGAACTGTACCAGTTTCAAAACCAGTGCTAGAACAGTAATCAGGCTGGCAGGCCAGAGAGTTAACAGGACTGCCCATAAAAATGGAAAGAAAGAATCAAATCTGACTGAAGATCACTACTGAGTGAATTCCCCATGAATTCTCACCGCAGTCTACTCTCTGCTTCCACCCTTTTTCCACAGGAAGCACCTATACATTTACGGCAATGTATATTTTTTTTAAAAAAACCCCACTAAACAGGTACTGATGTAAAATACTACACAGTTTCTGCGTATAAACAATGAGTCTACGTATTGAAAATAGCACAGGGCTTCCCCTCTACTGCCGTGTGCTGACCCTGAGCAGTTGAGTACACGCAGTGAGAGAATGTGTATCATTTTTAGTGTGTAGAATGGGCTGTATAACTCCCAGGAAGAGGATATGAAGGGCTGTGAGATGATAATTCTGAATGAATCATCGTAACAGTCATTTGCCACTAAGAACTTCCTATCTGTCTGGGTTTTTTTTCTGTCTTGTAACACAATTTACTTGCCTTTGAAACGCCGTATGTTACAATCTGGTGCCTGACTTCAGGCATTACATATAAAGCAGGTGCTACAGAGGTGGTAACATTTGGATTTTGCAGTCTGAGGAAAGACGAAAAAAAATTTTGGCAACTGGATATTTTGGTATGGGTCTTGTGTCTGTTACATATTTTGAAATAAAAAATCCAGCGAACCAAAATACAAAATCCAGTTGTATCTTGTGGTCGTGCTCCATGCTAATAGTCCTGATAGCCATATCATGATAGGGGGATATGCTGAACAGCAAGGAGAAACGTTGCCTCTAAAGGGGCAGTGTGCACAAGGACATAATTAGCTTTTTTCCATTTCAGCTTGATTTAGGGATTAAAAGAGAAGCCCATCCTCTCAGTGGGTGCCCGCTGAGCTGTGAAATTGCCCACCCATCTCCCTGCTCTCAGGTGGGCAGCTGGAGCCAGCTCAAATGTGAGTGATTGCTTCAGTGGCTGTATGGACAAGAATAAGGAATGGTTCTGGTTTTTGTCTCAGCTTTAGGTGCTGAAGCTTCACCTGGAGCTGAACCTGTCAGCTTTAATCTCTGTAAGAAAACTTCCTTTAAGTTGACACCAAGGTGTTATGACTTCTAACTGGACAACTGATTTGTTCATCACTTTATAAACAGTACATTTTTAATACACAGCAGATGCAGCCTTGCTAGAGTGGTCATACTTTTAGTCATATTCTGTGTTTATGGAATATCCTGAGCTCATCTGGTGTTTGATGCTGGAACTTGTTTATAAATGGGCTTGGCTGTAAACATAACAGAAGATTTATTTATTTTATTTTTTTAGGTAGTCAACAGA
Organism: Podargus strigoides; assembly: GCA_028020825.1. Classification (NCBI taxonomy): domain Eukaryota; kingdom Metazoa; phylum Chordata; class Aves; order Caprimulgiformes; family Podargidae; genus Podargus; species Podargus strigoides. Next base: position 45,827,388 of record CM051624.1, on the reverse strand, counting down.
TCTATGATTAAAGTATAGATTCCATGCTAAAAAGCAGCAGTCTTGTTCTGAGATAACTTTAAATCACTTTAAAGCTCTTCTGAACCGCTTCAGCTCAAACTTCCTGACATTTTTGTTCCTGACTCTAATTAATTTCTGGGACCTAAAGTGTGTTTTATCTTTCTCTGAGAACATCTGGGAAAACTTTGTGTCCCTGCAGTAGGACCTTCATAGGTACTAATGGCTGTTGTAATTCTTTGGAAATTACTCTGCTTATAGATGCTTAGACCCAGAACAGAATTACAAGAAGAACAAGCAAAGCATCAAAATGACTGAGCAGGGTGCAAAAGGGTAGGTGCAAAGGGGATGTCCGCACAACTTAATAAAAATCACGACCCTAGTGAGGGCTGGTGACCCGTCACCGGCGGTGTTCCTCAGGACTCAATGCTAGGGCCTGTTCTGTTCAATCTTTTTATCAGTGATCTGGCTGCAGGAGTTAAATGTACCCTTAGCAAGTTTGCTGATGATACTAAGCTGGGAAGCGTTGCTGACTCTCTCGAGGGACAAGAGGCCTTGGAGAGGGATCTGGATAGATTGGAGCACTGGGCAATCATCAGTGGCCTGAAACTGAACAAGGCCAAATGCTGAATTTTGCACCTGGGATGGAGTAACTTGGGGCACAAATCTGCACTGGGAGAGGAGTGGCTGGAGAGCAGCCCTGCAGAAAGGGACCTGGGGGTGTGAAGTGCTGGGGTCTGACCCCCGAGCCCTGAATTAGGGTTGACATATGGGTGGTCCCCATGGCCCTTCAAAAGGAGGGGATGAGTTTGCCTTTTGGCTTTCCTCCAAGGTGCGGCCGGCCTTGCAGGGAAAGCCCTTGGGTAAACAAGCCCCAGGTGCCCCCATTGGGTAAATGAGTGCCAGGTGTCCTGCTGTGGGGATAAAAGCTGGGACCACTTGCAGGAAGGGTGCAGTGTCTATCAGTGAGGTGGATGCACTTTGCAGAGTTTCCCTGTTGGGGAAGGACCTCCTGACTCTCCCTGCAACTGGGCCCTGGTCAGGTCTGGCATTTGCAAACGCGGGCTTCGAGGGGAGACAATATGGGGCTCCTTCGGTCGTACATGATCAGCCTCTTGACTTGGTTGTCTCCCATTTTTTCTCTGGGATACTTTGTGTCTTTGTTTATTCCACCCATTACTGGTCGTGCTGTGTCATTCCTGGGGTCGCTGGGGTTGATGTCTGTTATTTGTGATGTGCCTGACTTGTTTGTACCCCCAGCGATCCCCCATATACTGGCTTTTCTACGTACACTAGAATTTGGTTGCTGGATTGTTTTTCTGCTGGCTGCGTCCTTTGCACTAGGCCTAGGAATGGGCAAAACAGGGTGCTGGTTGACAGGAGCTCAACAGGAGTCAGCAGTGTGCCCTGGCAGCCAAGAGGGCAAACCCCATCCTGGGGTGCATCAAACACAGCAGCACCAGCCGGTCCAAAGGGGTGATGATCCCGCTGCGTTTGGCACTGGTGTGGTCTCACCTTGAGTGCTGTGTGCAGCTCTGGGTCCCACCATTTAAAAAGGATGTGAAAGTCCTTGAATGCTTCCAGAGGAGGACAGCACAGCTGGTGCAGGGGCTGGAAGGAGTTTAGAAAGGAACAGGTGTTTTCTGCTATTTATAAGACTTTCCCCTTAATGATTTCTCTGAGTTTTCCTCTCTCTGGGTGCTGCCATGCCTCACTGTACCTTCTGGACAGTCCCAGTTTGAAGAATGGAACTGGTTGCAGACCAAGGTATTACTGAAACCGATGCAAATTTTCAGTGCATTATATAGCAGTTGTACCACAAACACAGACTATTGTTAAAATTTAAGCGCAGTAAGCTTGAAACTGTCTCATCAAAGGAAAAATACAAAGCATTGCAGAATCATTCTTGACTTTACTCTCCTGGCCTTATAGTACTTTACTGCAACAGGAATTCCATTGCAGTCATACCCCAGAATTCTTTCACTTGCTGTGGCTCCTGAAGTAATACCTACAAAACTGTGGCAAATACCATCAAAATGCCTATTTTGGCATTAAAAGAATATACTTAAACACACCTCTCCTCAGGAAGCACATTATCACATGCCTAGAGCTGAGTTCCTGTGTAAGTGCTTTCCTGAGCCAGAGCCCAAACAATGCCCTGATGAAGCCGGTGAAACTCAGAGGCTTTTGACCTCCCCAGATCTGTATGTGATCTCTCAAAATACAGAGCACCAGACTCTTCAAAATGACCTGGTACACTCAAGCTACGTGGGGTTTCCATTGAGCACACCAACTGAAAAGACAACCCTGAAAATTTATTTGACATTCTATAATCTTACTTTGGCTTATAAACTGGTTTAAAATTACAACTCTTGCCACAACTTTACTTCTTCTTTACTGTCAGTGTCAGTTAAATTGAATGGCTGAATGCTGGAGGGAGAAGATGGGGTGGTTCCCAAAATCTCCTCCACTTCTGTAATGTCCAGGACTGGTAGGGGGCTGCAATACCAGTCCTTGTCGCAGCTGTCGAGACAGGCCAGTGGTTCAAGGCTCTCGCATCTCTGGTGGTCTGCAGGGAGACTTTCTTCTGGGTCTTGCTTGGGTGGATAGTCTCTATGCAGATCTGAAACCATCACCTTCTGTCTTGACAGGACATCACCTCTCATGACATTGCTGTGCAAACAAACACAACACCCATTGTATTTATCAGTGAAATAACATGAATAAAGCAGCATCTGATAGATAAGCCTGCAGTATGGTAACCAACACGCTCAGAAAAGCAAAACAAAGCCTCAAAAGTCAGCTCGTGTTATTTCTGTATGCCACAATTTGTGGGGAGCTGGGGTAAAACTCTCTTACTTATTCTTTGAGTGACCTCTTGCATTGTGAGATTGTTGATAAACAGGAGGACTGGGAGAGAATCCTTGTGCCTGACAGGTGGTTGTCAATGTTCCTATTGAAAGAATGACCAGTGGTAATTTTTTAAAAAGCAGCCCCATAGTAGATTGCAGGGAGTTACTCTCTCAAATGGAACTCTGTTCCTCTGGTGTCAGAAGTTTGAATTTTCATTCTGATGCAGAATGAAACACCTACTGTAATTTACATAGTGTTAGCAGAAATTCACTACATTGTTAAGAAAGCAAAGGGTGTGGGGAAGCAATCAAGCTCTCCAGTGCAGATGTTCTGAAGACATTGATACAATGTCTGTTGAGGTTTCAAAGAAACCATTCATCTTTCCAATCTAACACTTAATTTTTAGTGCATAACTCTGCATGCATGCCTTCTGCATGCATCCCTTTGCATCCTTATCAGCTCATTAAGTTTGATGGGTTGTCATCAGCCTAATTCATGATCAGGTAGTCTTATTGCCACAGGAACATACTGGTTGTTGCTATTAGTGGGAATAAGCAGTGTATAAAGTGGCAGACTTTGAGTCTAATAGTCATAATCATTTGTTATGTTTGATTTTGCATGATCCTGAAGGAAAAACGATGCCTTACGAAGAATAAGCATGGCCACGGGGTAGTGAAATGAGAGCACGGCAGTAGGCTCTCGGGCTGCTTGCCTGGGCAGCACATCTGCTGCTGGGAGGGCACTGGTCCTTTCTGTGCATGCTTAGCTTAGGAAATACCCCTGGGGTACCACGTGTGTTAGCTTGTAAGTTCTTTGATTAGGTGATCTTTGGTGATGGACTACACAGAGACTGTGGGAGAAAAAACCTAGGAATTACTGCTTACATAAGAATTGTGAAGACATTTCCCACCAGGCTGGATTTCAGAAACACTGGTAGTTATTACAGCTGCAATCATGGTACCCAGGAGACGTCTCACATGCCTACTTTAATTCTATCCCAGCATTTTCATAATAGATTTACACTCTCTCTACCTAATGCTTTTCTGTATAGATCAACCGCACTTAAATGCATAAAGTGGAGAGAAGATACTTCTATTGACGGTGGGCTTGAGAGTGCCAATTACTGCAGTAGTACTGTGGAGCCTTCAATAACTGGGCATATATTACGAGCAGCCTCAGGCCAGCAGGTCCCAGCAGCTATAGGAAGGCAGGAGCACGTGTCCTTCTGCTCCATCTGTCTTCTGTAAGTCAAAAGACCCTCTCCCTTTTAGCATTTGTTCTTCCTGGTATTAAAATGAAGCCGTTCATTACCTTGAGGGGAAGTAGTGAGGCGGAAGAACGGAGGGAGCCGGCAGACAGATGGCAGGAGACTCACCTTTAGGAAAAGAACAGTTATTTGTCAGACATGAACAGAGGAAGAGATTTCATAAGCAGCAACGTAGCAAAGCATGGCCAGAGCCAGAACCATTTCCCCCAAAACTCCTTTCTAGCATTACTTCCCCGCAGCTCACAGTCATACACCCTTGGCCTGCGTGTGTTCTGACAGATGGGTTTGGAGCCCACACATTCAAGCTTCCTTCTACAGAAACCCAAGGGTGAAAGACAAAGGAATTGGCTGGGGAGTGTTGAGGCTGGGAGGCTGTGTCTTGTGCTGGTATGGCCACAGAGTGGGGCTGGAGCTCAGAACACCTCCCAAGTCTATTAGCTGAGTTGGAGTGGGTCAAATTCTTAACAAATCTGCGTGGTGCCAAAGCAGCAGTGAGAACCAGCAGTTACAACACCCTGCTCTCCCCTGTGTTTCATTTGTTTCACCAATGAACGTATCCCCTAGGCAATTTCACTTTGAAACGTTTTGCAGAACATGCACTTGAACGTACACTCCTGAATCACACACTCTGTCACCAGGGCTTTCCACACAAAATATGCAGGTCAGCTATTATAGTTGCCTGCAGTCTCTCCTGCTACGACCTATTTCACTGCCCGTATCGACTTCTTATAAAAAGGAGGATGCTTCCAGGTTATGTGCAACTTTTTAATGCTTTCCTTTTGTGTCTATATTTTTGTTTGTATAAGAGCTGAACTATGTAGGCTCAAAACAGGCCTTACGAAGACCGGCTGAGGGAACTGGGGTTGTTTAGTCTGGAGAAGAGGAGACTGAGAGGAGACCTCATTGCTCTCTCCAGCTACCTAAAAGGAGGTGGTAGTGAGGCTGGTGTTGGTGTCCTCTCCCAAATAGGACGAGAGGAAATGGCCCCAAGTTGTGTCAGAGGAAGTTTAGATTGGATGTTAGGAAGAAGTTCTTTACTGAGAGGGTGGTCAGGCACTGGCACAGGCTGCCCAGGGAGGTGGTGGAGTGGCCGTCCCTGGAGGTGTTTAAAAAACAAGTGGGTGAAGCACTTGAGGCCATGGTGTAGTGGTTAGGGAGATGATGGGATGAAGGTTGGACTTGATGATCCTGGAGGTCCTTTCCAACCATAGTGATTCTGTGATTCTATGAAACTGTGGGCATGTGCAAGTTCCTAACAACTACACACAGAACTGTTCCAGGTGTGCATAGATACCTAAGTAACTGTTCCTGGAAAATGTGCAAATGACAAATTTCAGACCTAGTGATTGCTTTAATATTGCAGCACACACCTTACTAACACCCTGCTAATTTCCTTCCTGATGACCTTGTTGACAATTCTGTCTCTTGTAAGCACTCTAAGCTGCTGAGCATTCTCTCTAGAGCAGTGGTGCCCTCACTACCAAGGAACACTAAGATCGGAGCGGAGGTGCCATGGACTAAACAAACGAGCTTTTTCAGGCTTAAGAGAGCAGGGCTGAGCACTAGAGCAGGTAGATCTGGTGAGGTGAGGTATATGTGGGGTGGAGAGAGAATGAGAAAAAGAAACAGGTGTAGCTCGACAGGAAGCATGTGAGAGAGGACCGATAGAAAGAGTGGTGTCAGGAAAGATTGAGAAATTGTTTGAACTGTAACTACAGTACTGGATGGATAACTTTTACTACACTAGGTAAATCCCAAATTTTTAAAATCATTCCCTAATGCAAACTCACAGACTGGCTGTCCAAAACTGTTGGGGATGACAACAGAGAAGGCAGGCGACGGGAGGGTGAAAATGGCCGGTGAGTTTGTCACGATGATCTTCCCAGGAGGGCTGGGGAACACAGCAGTGGCAGGCGCTGCGCAACGCTTCTTTTTGTTTGGTCGATAAACCCAGTCTGCGAGAGGTGAAAAAAGATTTTTGGGATGGTCTCAACAGCTTTTAAAGAGAGCGTTCGAAGTACCCTTTCCTGCTTGGAAGGAGTGGCTGCACGTGTCACCAGAGGCCAGCTGCCACCTGGGCAGCTCTTTCTGGAGCATGCCAAGTGCAGCAGGCCACGTTCACTGTAAACTCAGAATCTGGCCCTTAGACTGCTGCAGCGTTCAGAAGCGCTGCTGTAGCTGTGGGGGTCTGAGATTGTAAGAAACATTAGAGGTTATAAAAGATGAACCATCATTTGGGATGCTTTAGAAAATTCATATGCTCCCAGGCACTAGAAAGCTGACAGAAGCAGTGTGTGCTTGAAATTTTTGTAATTTCTTTCTAACTCTATTACTTGCCCTAATGATCCATTTTTGAAGCAATCTTGCCCTTCTAAAGCATTCAAGTAAATAAATACGTGTTTACCAGGAAATTCCTCGCTGTGCCTTTTTTTGATTTTCAGAGCCTCGTCATAATATGGCTGCTTCTCCTCCTCCGTCAGCTTGCTCCACTCCAGGCCCAGCTGCACATTGATGTCGGCGTTGTTGGCACTCGGCTTGGCTTTTCTTAGGACTGGCCGGTGAATCCTGGCCCACACCATAAAGGCGTTCATGGGGCGCTTGACTTTGCCGCTTTTGTCCTTGCCGAAGGGAGCATCTGGCATACCTATGCAAGGAAAGGGGCAAGGGGATCATCTTCCAGGCACCGTATGCAACGCAGGTTACGTTCAGTAGGACATCCTGAGGGTGTTTGGCCATAGTCAGAAGATTTATCACCAGAGCTTTGGAACACGTGAAGTTCCATGCACATTTGGAAAGCAGTTCCTAGAAAAAGAACTAAGGCTGAGGGAGTATCCTCCACTAACCTTCACTGGCCCAGTTCATGAGGAATCGTTTACCTGGCTCTCATTACGTATTATTAAATAAATCATTAGAAAGAAACACATGGGACTGCTAACACACTGGTTTGGATTTCTTTTGGCTAGATTGTTTTCTTATGGATTTATAAACTAAACATTGTATGGCATAGACCTTCTCACAGCAAATTTGTCTTCCCCTCCAGAACTCAGTCTCCAAAGCCCTACCGACGCAGGGACCCAATCTAATGACGGTGTGGCAGTTCAGTCCCACACCTCTGCAGTCCCTGGCTTCTCAGCTGAGGTTCTTACTATTCCGAGTTTCTGGTTAGTGGGGTTTTTTTTTCAGACTCTCACTCTTTTCTCAGCTTTGGATGCTCGTTTTGCTGGAGGAACCTGTGTTACCAAATGACTGTTCCATGGCACCCAGCTTTGGCTCTTTGTAAGCAGAGGCTGCACTTAAATTGAGCCAGTGACGTGAGGAACCTCCAGATCCCTCACAGCTGATCCCTGAGCAAGCCACTTCCTCCCTGAAAAAGGCTTAGAAATGAACTCTTTCCCATTACCAAGAAAGGGCAAAAGCCTAATTAGCTTTGAGGCCTTTGTAGGAGGTTCGGTGTGGCCAGGGAGCAGGTGGGCAGAAGTGCATTCCCAAACCGCCAGAGAACTCTGTCCCCGTATGTTCGGGACCGATGCTAAGAGAGGTGCAGGAGCTGCAGCGTGTCCGAAGGGCTGGCTCTCTCGCACGGCCCTTCCCGGTGCGTTCTCGGGTGCCAGAACCCCTGTGAGCCCTTCCCGGCTCTCCTACCGGCAGTACCTGAGTCGGCGGGCAGCACCGTGAGCCGAGCGCCCCGAGCATCCCCAGCCTGCAGAGGCGGCTGCGGCGCAGCCTGCTCGGTCCGCCCGCCCGGCTCGGTGCGCCGCGCGCTGAGGAGCCCCTTGGCCTCGTCCGGCAGGGGCTGCGGCCCCGCGGGAGCCTCGCAGCGGAGCTGGCGCTCCTCCCCTGCCTCCTTCGCCATCGCGCCGCGCACCGTCTGCCGCTGGAGGGCGTTGGAGCGCGTGGGTCCCACGCGCTGCGGTTGCCGTGGTGCGCGCGGCTCCCGACAGGCTCCGCCGAGCCGCGCGGAGGACCGCTGGGAGCATGGAGAGGTCCGCCGAGCCGCCCAGAAGGGCTGGCGGGGGAAGGCGCCCGTTGCTGTGGCCGGCACTCGTTGCTGTGGCCTCCGCTGCCGGAGCTGGGCGCTGCTGGCGCTGCCGGCGCTGTGTGTGCGGGCCGCGGGCGGTGGGCGGGCTGCCGCCGCCTCTCCCCGGCGAACAGCACGTTCGAGGATGTGCGGGGCTTGGAGGCGGCCGCCCCGCGTGTGCCCGGCTGCCGGAGAGTGGTGCGGCTGGACGGCCGCAGCTTCCGCAGGTGAAGGCCGGGGCGCTCGTAGCGGTGCGGTCGCTGTGGCGGGAGGACGGGGCTGGGGTACCGCGGGCGTCCCTCGGGGTTTGCTCGGCCTCGAGGCGGGCTGTGAGTGCTGAGCCCCGAGGAGGGATCCTGCCTGGTGCTGTGCCGTGGGCCGGGGCTGCTCCCTGCCCGCCCTGTGTGCCTCCTGCTGGGCTGACACAGCCTCCTCCCAGCCCTCGTCCCCGGGAGCCTCTGCAGGGCACGGAGTCACTGCCGGTGTGTTGGCTTCAGGGGCCGTGGGCAGCCTCCGAGCCGTGCCCGGCAGGGGGCAGGGACAGGGTGTGCAGGGAGGGACAGCAGTGGGGGCACAGGGACAGCTGTTTGTGTTTGCAGTCAGCGTCTGTGTGGCATCCACCTCTCTTCGGGACAGAGCACAGTTCTTCCGAGTGGCAGGTGATGTGTCCTCGCTGGGGATCTGATCTCTGGGTTGGTAACGCAGGGTTCTGGTGAAGCCCGCACGTTTTGATTGATGATGGCGTGCAGTTTCAACTTGTGGTAGTCTTTGAACTGAGCACAGACTCTCTTTCAAACGAGGCAGTGTTCAAATTCTGCAGCACGCTCTAGGTTTGATGGTTGCTTTTGTTGTGGCGTTGTTTCTTGCCCGTTTGTGAATCCCCTCTGGAGTCTTATCTGTCTGCTGACATATCGACTGTATTTTCAGATTAATGAAGTCATGGCTTAGAAAATAAAACTTCCAAAGGAAGCAGAAGGAAGTCAAAGTGACCCAAACTCGGACTAAAGTTGTTCCCCTGCACTGTGACATTATTGGGGACCAGTTCTGGGAGGAATATCCCGAGATTCTGGCTGAGGACAGGTGGTATCTCTGATGAGTATGACTGATAGTTTACGTTTTGCTCTGCTTGGGTTGTTGGCAAGTGAGCAAGGTGGCTGGCAGAGTTTCACCTGTAACCCTCTTCAACAAGGACGTTTGTCTGAGCACTGTTGTGGCCTGAAAAAGAGACTGGTATGTTGCCTCAGGTGTAAGGATATGCTCGTATGGAACACCTAAAACCATGTTATATTTTGGATTTTAAGAATTCATCATAAATTAAGACTGCTCCTTCCTTGTGCGTGCATATTGCAGAAAAGGTGTATAGAAATTTCCTGTGTTTCTACAGCATTTAAGCCATGAGGTTTTATTTTACTGACCTGCCGAACTATAAAAAAGCTTGCAAACGTGAACAGTTAACAGCAGAGGACAAAATAATCCTTTGGATTTTTTGTCTCAAGTGATACAGACCAGAATACTTCAATTGGTGTTTAGTATTAAACTCCAGGGCCGGATTTGTGACAACTGCCCAATGACTCTGATCCTTACAGAAAGGAGGTGGAGTAGCCCAGTGGTTTTCTATGACTGGTTTTAAAAGCTTTTGTCAAATATACAAGTTTTTTATACTCTTTAAGAAGAAATAAAAAAGATAATCGTTTCTTCCCTGCTGTGTTTGTTACTTGGCCTTTCTCATTCCTCGGGCTTTTGCTAGTAATTGGTGCATGTTCCAAACGGTGAAGTTACTAAAGATAACGGGACAGCCTTGGCTTCTGTGAGGACGTGGGTAGTGAGACCTAGCACTCCTGACAACACACGTTTGTTAGGGGGAAGGGGGCAGTGTGAGTTGCCCGGTCTGTGCCCAGTTTTGTTCTGGTTTACCTATCAGTTAAGGCTTTTTGTCAAAAGTGTTAAATTATAGTCTCTCAGAGCAGAAATATTTCTGCAAATGTAAGGCCGGTCCCGGTGTAACTGGTATTTGAGGGAAATAGCCTATTTCAGTGTACAAATACAACTACAGTGATATGATAGGTGTTTATAAGGATGTTATTACTGCTTTGAACCATACCAGTTTCAAAACCAGTGCTAGAACGGTAACCAGGCTGGCAGGCCAGAGAGTTAACAGGACTGCCCATAAAAATGGAAAGAAAGAATCAAATCTGACTGAAAATCACTACTGAGTGAATTCCCCATGAATTCTCACCGCAGTCTACTCTCTGCTTTCACCCTTTTTCCACAGGAAGCACCTATACATTTACGGCAACGTATATTTTTTTTTAAAATACCCCGCTAAACAGGTACTGGTGTAAAATACTACACAGTTTCTGAGTATAAACAATGAGTCTACGTATTGAAAATAGCACAGGGCTTCCCCTCTACTGCCGTGTGCTGACCCTGAGCAGTTGAGTACACGCAGTGAGAGAATGTGTATCGTTTTTAGTGTGTAGAATGGGCTGTATAACTCCCAGGAAGAGGATATGAAGGGCTGTGAGATGATAATTCTGAATGAATCATCGTAACAGATGTTCCCCTCCCTTAATCATCTTTGTGGCTCTGCGCTGGACTCTCTCCAGCAGTTCCCTGTCCTTCTTGAACTGGGGGGCCCAGAACTGGACACAATACTCCAGATGTGGCCTCACCAAGGCAGAATAGAGGGGGAGGAGAACCTCTCGTGACCTACTAACCACCCCCTTTCTAATACACCCCAGGATGCCATTGGCCTTCTTGGCCACAAGGGCACATTGCTGGCTCATGGTCATCCTGCTGTCCACCAGGACCCCCAGGTCCCTTTCCCCGACACTGCTCTCCAGCAGGTCAGCCCCCAAGCTGTACTGGTACATGGGGTTGTTCTTCCCCAGATGCAAAACTCTACACTTGCCCTCGTTGAATTTCATTAAGTTTCTCCCCGCCCAACTTTCCAGCCTATCAAGGTCTCGTTGAATGGCAGCACAACCCTCTGGTGTGTCAGCCACTCCTAGTTTGGTGTCATCAGCAAACTTGCTGAGGATACATTCTGTACCCTCATCCAGGTCGTTGATGAAGATATTAAACAACACCGGTCCCAGTACCGACCCCTGAGGGACTCCACTAGTCACAGGCCTCCAACTAGACTCCGTCCCATTGACCGCAACTCTATGGCTTCTTTTCTTCAGCCAGTTCACAATCCACCTCACTACCTGATCACCAAGCCCATACTTTATCAGCTTATCTATGAGGATGCTGTGGGAGGCAGTGTCAAATGCTTTACTGAAATCAAGATAAACCACATCTACCGCTCTACTGTCATCTATCCACCGGGTTATTTCCTCATAGAAGGCAATAAGGTTGGTCAAACATGACTTACCCTTGGTAAAACCATGTTGACTGCTCTTAATGACCCCCTCATCCTTGATATGCCTAGAGATAGTGCCAAGAACAAGCTGTTCCATCACCTTTCCAGGGATGGAGGTGAGGCTGACCGGCCTATAGTTACCCGGGTCCTCCTTCTTGCCCTTCTTGTAGACTGGAGTGACATTTGCTATCCTCCAGTCCTCAGGCACCTCTCCTGTTGTCCATGACTTACCGAAGATGATGGAGAGTGGCCTAGCAATGACCTCTGCCAGCTCCCTCAGCACCCTTGGGTGCATTCCATCTGGTCCCATTGATTTATGGATATCCAGATTGCTCAACTGATCCCTAACCCAATCCTCATCTACCGAGGCAAACTCCTCCTTTATCCTGACTTCTTCTGGGGCTACAGGGATCAGGGGCTCCTGGGGAAAGCCTTGCAGGAGTAAAGACAGAGGCAAAGAAGGCATTCAGCACCTCTGCCTTCTTTATATCCTCTGTCTCTAGGGCACCCACCTCATTCATCGGTGGGCCTATATTGCCTCTAGTGTTAGTTTTATTAGCTATGTATTTGAAAAAGCCCTTCCTATTATCCTTGACCTGACTTGCAAGGTTAAGTTCCAAGGAGGCCTTAGCTTTCCTAGTTGCCTCTCTACATCCTCTGACAACTGTCCTATATTCCTCCCAAGTGACCAGCCCCTCCTTCCATGATCCGTAGATTCTTTTTTTCCACCTGAGTTTGCCCAGCAGTTCCTTGTTTAACCATGCTGGTCTCCTAGCTCCCTTACCCGATTTCATACCCATTGGGACGCTCTGATCCTGAGCTTGCAAGAAGTGGTCCTTGAATGTTGACCAACTATCTTGAGCCCCTTTACCATCTAGCACCCTGTCCCATGGGACTTCCCTTAACGAATGAGGAGGCTAAAGTTGGCCCTGCGGAAGTCCAGGGTTCTGGTCTTGCTAGGTACTCTATTCCTCCCACACAGGATCCTGAACTCCACCATCTCATGATCACTGCAGCCAAGGCTGCCATCGACCTTCACTGCTTCAACAAGACCCTCCTTGTTCGTAAGTACAAGATCCAGCAGCGCTCCTCTCCTAGTCGGCTTAATCCACCATTTGCATTAAGTAGTTGTCATCAATGCACTGGAGGAACCTCCTAGACTGTGAATGGCTGGCTGTGCAAGTCTCCCAGCAGATATCGGGGTAGTTAAAATCCCCCATGAGGACCAAGGCCTGTAGTTGCGAGGCTGCTTTCAGCTGCCTGTAGAAAGCCTCAGCAACTCCCTCGTCCTGATCAGGAGGTCTGTAATAGACCCCCACAACTGTATCGCCCATGCCTGCCTGCACCTTAATTCTTACCCACCGACTTTCAACTTGCCCCTCATCAGCCCCTGGAGAAAACTCAATACATTCTAGCTGCTCCCTCACATAGAGAGCAACTCCACCACCTCGCTTCACTGACCGATCTTTCCTAAAAATGACATAGCCATCCATGACCACATTCCAGTCATGTGAGCTGTCCCACCATGTCTCTGTAATTGTCACCAGGTCATAACCTTTAGACCGCACACAGACCTCTAACTCCTCCTGTTTATTCCCCATACTGCGTGCATTGCTGTACAGGCATTTCAGAGAGCAAGCAGAGCGCACTGGTGGGACCCCTGGGAGGCAGGAGGCCTTGTGGTCAGGGCCTAAACACCTATCCCTTCTCTTCAATGGTCAAAAATCCTCCCTAGACCACCTTCCTTCAGGCCCTAGCATATTGCTCTTGGGCTCGTCCCTAACAGACCCAGTTGTCTCCCCTTCCCCCTTCACATCTAGTTTAAAGCCCTCTCAATGAGCCCTGCTAACTCCTACCCCAAAAGCCTTCTCCCCCTCTGGGACAAATGCATTCCACCTGCCACCATCAGGCCAGGTGTCTCATAGAGCAGCCCATGATCAAAGAACCC